>JAPKLW010000659.1:60997-138267 GCA_026898455.1 Plectranthus barbatus
TGTTGGTATAATTCGAAATATAAATATATTTGGCATATTTTGATTCGATCTATGTTTTTATGTATAAAAATGCCGAGGTATTTGTGGAAGAGGATAGATCTACTCCATTCGCCTCCTTTCGTTATGTATAAAAATGCCGAGGTATTTGTGGAAGGGGATAGATCTACTCCATTCGCCTCCTTTCGTTTCGGCGTGCATGTGACTATGGTTAAACAAAAGTTATCTCATCAGAGTACCAGGTATTAAAGTTTCACAAATTTTAAACAAATAAGTTAATTAGATTAACTAAACAGATCTAATTTAATTTAATTAGAGCATTACGTAAATAATCACTCAAATTTCCACAAATAATTTTTGAGGAGTTACTTAATCATTTCTACTATTAAAAATATTTTGTAAATTGTCTCAGACATATTTCTTTATAATAGTCTTACTTAGAAATATTTTAAGATTTTTATTTTATAGAATAGACTTTGTTAAATTCTAAATTTATCTTTCCACGCATGATTTACCTCAAAATATTAACTTATGACTTATTTAAATCAGAGTATTAAAAATTAACTCTTTATAATTGGTTTTATATAATTTAGTTATGACATAGGTAAATAACTTATCCTCCAAATATTGATATTGTATCATTTCGTTACTTTAATTACTAATGGAAATGATTAAGATAATTATGATGTTTAAAATAATATATTTCAATCTAAAGTAATATATATTTTTTATAAAACCTGTTTGATTTTCTTGGCTATTTGTTCTTGGATGTTTGGTTCCACCGATGCTTGCTCCCGTTATTTTATCATTAGCTGTCAAATAAAATATAGAAACTCAATTTCCAAAAACACAGTCATAAAAAAAATTACAAAGTTTTAATCTTAAGAACATTAAATAACATAATTAAAAAAATAATATTCATTCTGATAATAACCTTGAAATTGTTCTCTTGATTTGCCGGGGATAGTAATTGATTTTCTTAATTGTTTCATAGCTGTAAAAGATGAAACAATATCCTTAATTTATTCATAAAATGTTATACTCTTTTCTTTATATCATACTTATATATATATTTAAACTATTTTGTATGCTCTAACCTGTAACCAATCTCTGAAACCTGATGTATTTGTTTCTCTGTTGCACTAATGGATGTTTTTTGCATTCTCTTGTTTTCTAGCTGAAAATATTGAAAGAAATGAACACTCTTTACAAATATTGAGCAAAAACTAATTTGTTATTTTGGAAGTCATCAATATTTACCTTGTAGAGTTGTAGAGTGCATTCATTTCTGAACTTTTCCTTGAACTACAAACACAATTCATTAGTAAACAGTTGAACAGATAATATGTGAATAAGATTTTTCTCATGAATTGAAACACAAACTAAATTCAAAGATCTTACTTGTTGCGATCAGATAATATGTGACTAAGATTTTTCTCATGAAATGAAACACTTACTAAATTCAAAGATCTTACTTCTTTCGATCTCTAACTTGTTTGTTTCTCTGCTAATCTGGATGATAGTTCTTTTATATACCTTCGAGCTATCCTTATATTTCAAGTATATTGTTTTTCAAGTTATGATGCTTTTGTGAATAGTCTTAACAAAGAGACTTTAAAGTGATTGTTCTAATATAGAGATTTGGAGTGATGGCGGGAATTATATTTTATTGAAATTTATGCATTTTTTTATGGTCTGAATTTTACAGCAAACACCTTACCTGCATTTAATGTGTACAGTTAAACATGCTTTTTACAGCAAACACCTTACCTGCATTTAATGTGCACAGTTAAACATGCTCTCTATTTTTTTGAAAGTAGCAATTTTTTTAATTTTATTTTTTCATATCAAATCTTTTTCGAATTTGGGGTATATATTTTATATTAGACTTTTTTTATTCATTCTAGATTTCATTAGTGGAAACTTATATTATTATTTAAATTTGTTTTGCACAATATATATATATAATATTTATTTATTTGTTTATTTATATGTAACGGGAATTTTTAACAATAATTATTATATTCAAAATAATTATTGTTCTATATCCTTCATAAGTTATTTTTAATAATACCTATTTGCTATGTTTAATTTTATTTTTCATGTATGAGATTATGTGTTGTGGTTAATTAATATATTTCTTGAATGATTTATCAGTCAATCATTATTTGATTATTTTTTAGCAATGAAACATATCTATTTCAAGTTCGGCTAAAATAAGTAATTATTTTAACTGATTTTGTATAAGCTAAAATATTAAACTTTATTTTTTAATATGAATGTATATATTTTCTTACTTGATATCATTGTCGCCTTCTTAATAACACATATATACATCAATTGTCCACTAAATATATACATCAATATATGAAAAATATCAACAAATAAACAATAATGAGATGCTATCATAAAATCAATAAAAGTTAATAAACATCATATTCTTCAAAGTTAACAATACAGTCTAATCTTCGATGGAAGATATTACAAAATAGTTATACTAACAAAAGATAGTTCTTTCAAGTAAAACAAAAGTCCATCCAGATAATAAAATTATGATTTTAGACTCCTTGTGTTATCAACTACTTCTCCTTCTTTATGAAGACCTTTGTCTTCTTTGGTAATGTAGCTGAGAATTCATCTGTCAGTGTCCTCTTTAGTTTTTCGTCGTTCTCAATCGTTAATTCTGCATCAACTGCTGATATCGGTGTGTCAATATCTTCAAAACTTTCATTGGAAAACTTACTTTCTCCTACATTTGATGCTGAAATTAATTCCTACACAAAGAACAATGATTAGATAAAAATTATATTTTATCATAAATATAATATTAGTAAATTGAAAATCACCTCAGATATATTATTGTTTTGATTAAAAGAGTTTATGTAAGTGAGATCAAAGTTCACTTGCATAACCGAGTATGTTCCACCGTTGTAATCATTTTCTCCTTTTGGCTTGATTGGAATCTTGAACATAAACTTCTTTCCCATTAGTGCACTAAGAATAATATCAGGGAGGTCATGAACACACTCTTCATTTTGCACCAAATCAGCCACAGTTTTCCCAATGATTTGAACACATTCTCTTTCCCACAAAACCAAAGTTGCACTACCAGTTTCATCCAGCACGTCAATAACAACTTTATACCTATAATATTCGAATGATCAAAATTATTGAAATACTAAACTAATACAAATTTTTTAAGCATATACTATAAACTAAAAGTACCTCAAATGTCCACTTGTATCTGTTTTGTTGCACTTGTTGCAATAGAATTTTTGTTGATCTTTTGACAGCTTCTTCTTGCATAATTTGCAAGAGATATAGAACCAACCATCTTCCAAGTCAATATTGACTATTTTTCCAACAATCCAATAAACTCCAATCTAAATTTAAAAAATATAATATGTATTACTTTAAAATAAATTGTAAATATGTTATATTAAATATATCAAAGTCACAAAAAAAACTAAACCTTATTGGCAAAGAACAATTCATCTATTGTTCTAAGCTGACTTGAAATATCTTCATCATCTTGGGTTATGCACGATGCAGAATTTTCAACTGCACTACCAATAATGGTTGTGCTCAAATCAGTTGCTACAACAATCCTACAAAAAAATATTTAGTTAATTTTTAATGAAATTTAAGAATTTAATGCTGCTAATAATAGGAAAAACTTTTAATTAATACCTTTTTCTAAAATCCTGCACTTCTGGAATTTCAGCATTAACCAATACTTTACTTACAAAGTAGGTACTTTGCATTTTCATTTTTCCTGCAGTTTAGTTTGATGAATTATACATTATTATAAATAATAATACATGAAAATAATTTTATTAATTTTGTTACTATGTACCTTGATACATGTTAGGTCTTCCAAGTTGTAGAATTATCACATTTGAGGGTTGTTCATTTTTTTCAAGGGATTGCATGAAGTGGTCAACATAGTAATCCCATAATGTGCATGTCACTCTCTTCCCTCTAAAAACATTATGTAATTAGTATATTGTAGTAAAAAATGACTATTATTTTAGAATAATACTTACTCAATATCTTGCAATGTCAAATCCATCAATTTTTTTTTTGTGCCGTTGCTTGTGTTGATAGTTTGAGCCACTGGTTGGTTCAACAAAATGCCTATTATATCTGAGATAAAATGAAGTTCTCTCACATCTCATAACAAAATAGAAATAATAATAATTTCTCAATATTAAATACTTAGGCTTACCAAATAGTTCTCCATCTTTAATCACTTCCAAGTTTTGGATCTCCAAGAATGGCTTAAACATGAACAACTGCTTTGGAAACTGCTCTTCCACCATTCGTTTCACGTCAGTTTCAAAGTTGAATTTGATTTTGAACTCATGTGTGCATGCTTTAAATCTACTTGTGTTATGCATCACAATAAAGTTTTTTATGCCATAAACAGAGCCTTCCTTCAATGTAGCCTTCCATTTTGGTATAAAAATTTTTGGAATTGTTAATGATATTCTTTCACACTGTTGCAAAAAAATAAAATTGCTGATTAGTTTTTTTTTTCAGTACAAATGAAACAAATTTTGAAATACTTACATTTGAATCATGAACAATTGCTTCCAGGCTGACTACCTCCTTTTTGTTTCTTGCTGCTGTAATCTCATAAATCCTTACAAACCTGAGTTTAATTGCTGCATTTAGCTTCATTTGGGATGGATGAAGTTCATTGATGTAACTCCACATTGAAGATCTCTTTGTAATTTCAGATTCCATAGTCAACAACTCTTGGGTGCGTACACAAACTGAAAAAAGAATATCTTTTTGTTTCAATGAGTATTTCTGTTTGTAACTAACGATTAAAAAAAAATGAAAATGAGATAGTTGAACAACAATGGAGGAGTAACTTACTTGCTTTGTCTTGGATAGTTGTGGAAAATGGATTGATATTTAATAGCCTGAAAGTGAAAAAGGGGCGGTAAAATTTGGTTTTGGTGAAGATTTGAAATTTAAAATTTTTGGCAGAAACAAAAGTGATTGACTTGGCGGTGAAACTCATTAAATTCAAAGCGGGACAATGAATTTGAGGACATAATAATATATATATTATAAAGAAAATTTTTAGTGAGATTTTAAAATTCAAATTTATCACACCGAATAATTTTTTATATTTTGTGGGCTTTATTGTGGTTTTCATTTCCGAGGACTGAATGGTAGTAGGTGGTGAACAGTTGTATGGATAATTTTTAATAGGAATTCAAAATTCAAATTTTTTTCACTGAATACAATTTCTCAAACTTTTGAAACCGAAATAGAAAAATAATTGTTGGACTTATTTTCTTGAATTACATTTGCATGTCAATTGTTATAAATTGGCGGGATTGAGCGGGACTATCCTGCTTTAGTATATTAGGTAGATAATAGATGTCATACTACTCTTATTTAATATATTAAGTAGATTATGGGTTAATATTTTTACTTAATTACATATTTTTTTTTTAATTACGTAAGATTAATCCATAGTAGCCCACTAGTAGATATTTTGGATGCCAACACCCACAGTTTCGTTTTAACCACAAAAACCATTTATTTATTTGAAACGTTTTTATTTATCATCACTATCAAAAGCATCTATTTAGAGTTTGATAAAACAGATGGTTTGAATCTGTGTTAGTTTGAGTAGTTAAGTTATAGGTAGTTGTTTAGATAGTTTAATAGTCTGTTAAAAATTAGTTTAGACTTCGAAACTCATCATTCATTCATACACGAAGAGTTTTCCCTTGTTTAACATAAAATTATGAGAATTAAAAAAAAAATGCATGAGAGCTGAATTGATGACTCTGACAACCGAATCTAACTAAACTTCTAGAACAAATCTTTAACTCAGTCAGACTGGGATTGGAGATAAGCAGCGAATAACGCATCGCCACGTGGCGTGTTCACAAGTTCTATAGCTGATAAATTTGTGGTTCAATATTTTTATTAATTTTGGTATGAAATATGAGATCCAATTATCCTTTTTGTTCGCATTCTGCCAGACTGGATCAAAATAATTTAATTTTGTTTGCATTTTGCCAAGATTGGGTGTATGACAAAGTCAAAATAATTCAATTCAATAAACAATGTGTTCGATTCCGTAAATTGAAAGTGTCCAGAATTCGAAGACCTCTGGAGAGTGTATTCCTGTGAAGATTCTATTCAAATCTTCTAAAAATATCTCTAATTCCTAAATATTAGTATTTCAGACTTAGATGCCTAAAATTCAAGTATAAAATGCCCTAGGCCATCAGTTTATGCATTCACAATAATCATCACCATTTGAGAGTTTAGAATCCTCGAATGGCAGAGATTTTTTATTCCAAAATCTTGTGTGAGGTTTTTATTTTTTTTTTAATTTTTGAGATGGTGAAACATGTATAAAATATATTATTTATTTCAACATAATAAATAATGTATTAATTTGTATGTATAAAAATTTCATAAAAGTCTTATTTTAATTTTCTTAAGTTCTTGTTTCGTACAAAACCATCCACAGTAATAATATTTACAATTCTGCAGGCAAGTTGGTATGTTATGAGGAACTAAGAACTAATGAATATTAAATTTTTTCAAAGTTTGAAAATTTTGAAGTACTTAATTTATCATGAAAAAATAAAACTTTTTTGGATAAAAGCCCTATATCCTCGCATCAAATAATAATAGTCGAATAGATATTGAGGTTGTAGTGCAATCAAATTTATTTGAGATTTTTCAACTCAAAAAAAAAAAATCTCAAGTTTTTCATCTTCTTGAGGTTTTCTAGTGAAACCAGTTAGTTACGCAATCAAAACGCCTCAAAAGTTCTAAAGTCACTCATATCTTAAGGTGCATTTCAAAATAACAAATATATCAAATGTTAATTAGGAACTAATTTTCGCTATTGATTTGAGTGTATGATTATTTCACTTGGTAGTTGTATTTTTTTAATTTGAACTATCATGCATTTCAATCACAGTTAACATAAATGGCATCTGGGTCCCTATATATATTTGTATATAGATGCTAAAATTGAAGTTTACATTACATTAAATGAAAATGAATATCAGTCTTTTAATTGATAGCATCAGATTTTTTTAGATAAAAATTATTGAGAAAGCATTAGTGAAGTCTAGAAATAATTAGCGATTAGTGATTCGACATGTGATCTGGAAGTTTGGTCAATAATGGAAGTAGGGAATCCAATCTATACAAGTAACCACGAGGAATGGCGAGTTCTCCTTCTCTCTGTCGTTATTGCCACCACTTTTGAACTCCAATTATCGATTTCGCTTTCAGGTATTTACCAATTTCTTCTTCGGTTTTAAGTGGATTCGCAGTTGTAATTTTATCTGTAATTCTCTCTCAGATTTCTTAGGTGTTTGTAACTTCTTCATTTCCATAGCTCTCGCTTGTTGGATTTTTTCTTTTCCTACATGCGATTATTTCAATTCAACTGTTGAAGCTTCTCCTTTCAGTGGATGATATATATGTGTAGAAGGAAAACGATCGTTTTCTTTTGTGAATGTATAAATCGAAAGCGCATTTTTCTGCAACTGGTACCTAATTTGTGAAATCAATTCATTCGGTAGTATTAGTATTTGAAGTTTTTTTTAGCAGCTTTTAGTAGGATAGTGATTCTGAAAGTAGGATTAAACGCGGGATAGATTGATGTTGAGGTTTCCTCATTCTCGAAACGAATGGTACATTATATATCTATAGTTTTTATCCCTGTTTCGGATAGTGAGGTTATTTCTTTTCGAGGAATAAGAAAAACAGTTCTGCCAACTTGTGTTCTATTGATGAAGTCCGGTTTTGCGGAAACAATTTTCTAAATCGTGTGGAACTTGCTTTACCGGAAGAAGTTATTAGTTAGTATGTAACAGTAAAAGGTATGATATTGCCCTACCAAAAATGGTGGAAATTGTCTTCCCAATTCGGAATCCAATCAAAACATTTTTATTCGAGAATCTCTGTCCTGAAGCAGTTTCCAAGAGATCTGGCATGTTCAGCTTCTTGTTTATTATGAACTAACTTCCCCTTCTAATGTGTCCTGAACTGTTATCTGTTCCCTTCTTACATCTGATGCAGGCGAACTATGTATTCTTTCATTTGATCTACTTAATTTTACCAACGATTTGCAAGAAACCAATCGTAAGGAATGTCTGCTTATGGTCGTGAAATGGAGCGGGAATACTCTGCTCAGAGTATATTAACGGGAGAGGGTTCAGGTATTTAGCCTTGCTACATTTTCTACTGCAAATATCATTTAAATCCAGTAATCTATGATTAATATGACATTAAGTGGTTGCAAAGTGTGTATGCAACTCGAGTGTTTATTGGATTGAAGGTGATTTTTTGTGACATTGATGACGAGTTTGATAATGCCTATTATTGCATGGATGATCTTCTAACCAGCACTCTTGGATTATCACAGAAACAGGAAGCCGCTACACCAGTGAGGCAGGAGTTTACATGTCAGCTTTTGCTGCTACTGTTTTAATTTCTGGGCTTGTAACTTTTGGGATATCGGTTTTGTCATTACTGGTAGCATTTGCGGTGATGTTAAATTCTTGTGAACGACAGAATTCCGGGGTCATTGAGATGTGTAGAAATGCAGAGAGTTACGATTATTGCAGAAATTTGGCTCTGCATGCAGAGCTGAACAGCTTAAGTGAAGACCTTTTCCCTGCAATTTGTACAGATATTAATACACGGTATGTCAAGGAAGGGCAGTACAAGAAAGATTTGAATATTACAGTTTCCATTGCTGATGAGTTCTTCAGCAGCACTAGACCACAAGATGATGGTCGAGATGTTGTATTAATGGATGCAGACGATTTCCTTACTTCAGATGCTGATCAATTTATCCACCGGTAATTCCTTCTATCTTACCATGCTGGTAGAGCCTGTTTAGTTAGTGTAATCATGAGCCCTTATGTGAAATACATCTTCAGAGTCTGTGTTCCCAGCTGCAAGTAAGAGTCGTATTGTGTCGAAATATTTTGGCAGAAATAACTGAAATAGTCGTCTCTTCAGGATCAGAAAAGATGTCTTGCATGACAGCAACGACTATGCAAAATACTTGAGGCATATGTTTGCCTTGAAGTTGTACAACAAACTGCAATCTGGATGGTGGCCATTGATTTTGTTATCAAGGAAACCTGAGAAACTGAGAAATTCGACTATACAGTATCTTTTATCAGTGGGATGCCACAGTTGGTCTTCACTTGTCATGAGGTAACGAATTTTAAGTTTCATGCTAAGTCAATGAAACATTCTTGCCAATTATTAGCAAACACTGCCCTCATCAAAATCTTGTGATGAGATACATGCTTGAGAAAATAGCTTATGGAAATTGAATTGGAATACTTTCAAATATTGTTTTTATTTTAAAGAGAGATAAAAACCAAACTATAAAAACATAGATTGGATACCAAGAAGAGGATCTAGAAAGGAATAACTGATGTGAGACAGCATCATGAACATATTTTCCACAACTGGGTCAGCTCCTGCCTATGGAGACTATATATTGATAATTTGTGGTCTAATTCTGTTTGGTTTTCTGTTTAAACAAGATTTCTAGGTCATTTCGTGTATTTCATCTTGTATCAGGATGGATGATGAGATGCATATAAATTATGAAGAATTTCTATCTAGACAGAGAAGTATGCTGCAAAAAGAGGGATTCCGAATCAGAGCTGTGATCAGCAGCCAGATGGATACTCTAAGAGGCCCTTATTTAGGAGATCGTGCATTCAAACTTCCATACCCTATTCACAGACAGGGCATGGAAGGTCGTGGAGAAAATCAGAAGTAAATTGCAGCACAGAAGAAATTGCCGTTTTTCAGATCAATAGTGGATTTATACAACACATACCTGTTGCATTGATGATACAGAATCCCATACGAAGTCTTGCATATTTGCTTGTAAAGAAAAACTTGTGAAAAGAAAATATAAAGTTTGTATTAATGTGAATTTTTTTCCAAAATTTCTTGCAATTACATGTAGCATAGATATAGACATGAAGCTTTCTGATACAACAAAAGACCGTTCATGTGTCTCCTTGGCAATTGATAGTCTGTTGGATCATCGCAGCAGTAGAAGATGATGCTTGCAAATGCTAAAGTGGAAGAAACATCTTCCCAAGCAAGCCCATCATCATAGCTGCAGAATCAGAAATGTGTGTGAGAGAGAGATGTGGTTGCAGCAGTCAGACTGATCTGATATTCCTATAGTCATTAGCTTTGCAGTTTGCACGAGCACAAGTCTCTGGTCGAACTGTTCCCCCATTTAGCTATATAATTCATATGGGGAAACAGCAGATTAGTTCTTCACCCAAGGTACACCATCTTCTCAATTTATGCCGATGAAGGATGGCATCAGAGCTGTCAAGTTTGGGTCATCTTTATACTTCAACCATGTCGCATTCAACTGAGGTTTTTTTGATCTATTACAGGGAAAAAGATGCAGAATTTGACATCGCGTATGGAATGGAAAAATATGATAAGGCGTTATAAAAAGCATTAAACTCACGTATGGATCAGCTTCAGAATTTGAAGAATAAGCGATCTGATATCTTCTCGAGCAGCCTTTAATGCGGCATCCTTATACAGAGTTACAAGCTCATCAACCAACCTGAGAGCCAATAACAAACTTTATTAAACATGTGCTGTGTTTGCCTACATAAACTTTATCAAACATGTCCAAATTTTTATATTTCTGTCAATGTCTGTGAATAAAAATGCATTGGAAGGTTAGTATGATTATCAGTCCACACGCATGTTCATGTTAATTCCTTGTGCATAACAGGATGAGGATGATTTCTCAGGATATGGGGCATCATAGGAATTTGAGAAATCATATGTAGATATAATACACTTTTATAGCACCAACACCTGATTCAGTCTCAAAACATTTAGACCAAGTACATTTCGCATGTATCCAATTTCATCCTCTTTCTAAGACAAGACTTCCCACTTTCTCCTTGTTAACAATCTCAATGCTAAGATGGTCATCATGTTGATGCTATGTACAAATACTCAAAAACATTACCTTTCTAAGTGTGGAGAATTCCTTATCCATGTAAGTCTCACAACAGTGATCATACGCTCAAGAACCTGTAGTATTAAAACAGAAAAAATTATAGTTTTAAGTGAATGAAAAGAATGACAGAAAGATAAGATATAATAACTTCTCTGATAAATAAATATTAAGGCACAGCAAACTAGCAACTCAAAGTCAATCGTACTATACAAATCCTAAAGTAGCCTAATGGAATAAATGTTGAGCCTATAGTAGAAGGTTAGATGTTCAAATATCCCCAGTTCGGGGCGCAAGTAGTTAAGCGTCTTGACTGTATCCAATTGGTTCGAGTTTCTATTTAGACATCTGGGTGGGTGGGATTTCTATTTAAAAAAAAAAAAAGACCTATTATCTTAGAACACATCAGAATTGTAGCAACTGATCTCATGCAGTTCTTATCTTTTTTTTTTTTGCACAAGAATAGATAATCTTACCAATAAGACCGTTTCATCATCATCAGCATGCATCCATTTAAAGAAAAGAGGGAAAAGGCGTCTAAAATGGGCTAGTAGTATAAGACCAAGACAATCAAACAAAGGTTCGCAGTGTGTTAGCCACACAATACGCCGCTGCTTGTTTCTTGGTTGCCTTTCTAAATGGTTTAACATTTCTCCAAGCAACTTTTCATACCTACATAAAATAGGAATGTCAATGAATGAGAAACTAGAAGAAATATGCCACTTGGTCTGGCAGGATAAGTTTTTCAACATACAAAGGCTAATAAATTCACTCTCCCGTAAGTCCATACATTGCTCTACTTTCAAGCATTGATAATGATTAAAAGATAAAACATGAACAGGGACATAAAACAGGCATAAAATTAATACCATGAACTACGAGGATTACTCTTCTGAATTAAAGTTACGAGAAGTACGGACATCTCCACCACATAGTGCCATATATCCTCATCGGAAGCTATATTTTGGCAGCAAGCATCAAGAATTGCATCTGCATATCCACCAATATCTGCAGCATTTGCATTTTTTGCAAGATGTATAAAGCTTCTCATGCCCTGGCCCTGAAGAGAAAACCTACAAGGTTCACTTTGGGAATGATGAATGGTCAAGGTTGTCTTTCTAGTATATAGTGTTCACAGAAATGAGTAAAGATTATACAGAAGTTCACAAACAAACTTGACTAAAGCACAAAACCATTAAAGAAAATAAAACTTAAGGCTGCACAACGGGTCAAGTTGCCATAGGATCAGAAGAGGGTACTTCTCTTTTTTGAGTTTGGGGAGGAGAAAGAAGGAAGTATCAATTTCAAGACCTCTCAATAGGAAGATCTTTACACATAACATGTCCACCGCGGGGGGGACCTCTGAAGAGACCAAATGAGTGTATTTTAGAATGCTCTTGATTTCCCTTTATATTCAGCTTTAACTGAATAGTAGTGGTCCAGCACAGATACTCTCCAGATCTTTCAGGAATATTACCTCTGCTCTTGAGGAAAAAACTGTTGATCCAAGATACATATAAACCAAACCGAAGATGTTAAATGCATTTGAGGGTATTTTAAATTGCATATCCACCAATATCTGCAGACATCACAGAATTATCCTCCCTAACTTTATTAAGATTACTCAGCCCCGAAATTGGCATATTGTTAAAATTAAATATAGCCTCAATTTGCTAGATTCTTCCTACAAAACACACACAGCATTCCCTAGAACTAAGAAACTATTCTTAGCTATCCTCACGCGGAACCCTCCTCTTTCACAAGGCGGATGACATATCAAGTAGAACTCTGACAGATGGTTCCAGGCAACTCCAAGTATATAAAAATCATAAAGCAACCGGGCAGCAGGCATTATTACAGCAGACCAAAAGTTGGACAGCAACAACTATAAGAGACTTAATAGAATCTAAGGATGTAATGTCTGCTGCAGACTTACTTTCACTTCTGGAGACCAGTGATCAAGCGCCACCAGAGAACATGGAATCAAGAAAGGGCACAACTTCCCTATATATGGAGCTTCCAACTGTAACAATAACAAAAACATCACAAATTTTAATTGTTTTTATCTTTAATTTCACAAAAAATACACAATATCAACAAATGCACAAGACAGTAAACACAATTACCTCTCCAACAATCCATCCAAGCTGATGGGCAGCCAAAACAGCATAGGCCACCGGAACCCTCGCGCTCGCAGCTGAAATTCCATCACTCTCATCACTTGCATCAATTGCGCTCTCCTTGATTTTGTCCTTCAGCGATGGCAAAACTTCCGGCATGAGCTCGATCAATAGCTTCTTTTCATTCTCTATCACACCACTCACCTCCAACTCCAGCGAGCCGACTTTCATCAAACAGTCCGCGTGCAAATTATCATTATAGTAAGCATTGGAAAACTCCTTGAAAGCGTAAGCGGCACGTGTTGAGAGTGAGTTGGGGACCCACGAAAGATGTTGGGAGGCGGAGTTAGAAGCGGAGGCCAGCGCTGCGCAGCACAAGACGAAGTCTTTGAATTTCGTTGAAAGGTCGGCGTCGGAGAGTGGTGGGTCCGGGAGGAGAGACAGGAGCGTGGATTTGATGGAGACATTGGCGTAGGTTTCCGGCGGAGTGTAATGGGTTTTGAAGAGTGATTCTTTCAGAGGTTCTGATAATCTGGAATTAAGAAAAAGAAGAGATAAGAAAAGCATCACACGCGCACCAATATACTCGCAGCGCTTACCGTAGAAGCAGGGACGGAGCCACCTTAGGGCTCATGGGCGGCCGGCTATCTCTAAATCTACTCAAATAGAGATATGTGTAAAGAGAGGTGGTATAGGAACTTCCAGAACAGAGAGAAGAAGAACAAAAATATAAATAATAAGTGTTTACAGCGTTTAACCAAAATACTCCCTCAGTCCCATTAGATTAGTCCAGTTTGTTTTCGGCACAGAAACGAATGTTTGTGAGTGTAGTGGAGTTAATATTTTATTGATGTGAGAAGATTTTTTTCCATTTTAGGAAAGTGGACTAATCTGGTGGGACAGACGAAAATAGAAATATGGACTAATCTAGCGGGACAGAGGGAGTAATAAGCATTCTATATTTATCAGCAACCGGGCAACCACCCAACCACTCAACCATTTTAATATTTTATTAATTTCTCTCTCATCCACATCATCCAACCCAACCACAACATTTTTTGCAAAGTTTATCAGCAACCGGACAACCTCACCTTTTTATATAATTCTTTTTATTTGATTTTATTTTTAAATAAAAAATAATTTGTAATTAAATTAGAAAAATAAATAACTTATAAAGTGACTAGTAAAATAAAAAATATTAGAATTATCAAAGAAAAATATTATGCAAAAGATGATATTTGATAATATAACTAAGTGCATATTTACACACACATATATATATATATATATATATATATATATATATATATATATATTCAAAAATAAAAATAAATATATCAAGATTAATCTCTATTTGTAGAGAATAAAAAAATATGAATTTTAATATATTACTTATTTATTTTTATTTTATTATTTAAAAGATATATTAATTTGAATATTATTCTAGTGCAAAATTAATTGACTAATAAAATGAAGACAAATGTCAACAAATTATTAGTCTATCATTAAAGAATTAATAAAAATAATAGTGGGATCCGCAGACCTTTGGAGGTTGAAATGGTTTATGGTGGACCTTTGGCCTAGGAGAGAGAAGATTTTGGTCTAGGAGAGAGAAAACTTTTTTATTTTTTAATTTGAAAAATTTGCTGATGTGGCAAAATCCTTGGTGGGTTTGGGAATGAGGGAATGGAATGATTCCGAAACCCACTATTTGGTTAAAGAGTATTGGAATGAAAAAATGGGAATGATACCTAAATATTTGGGAATCACCAAAACCCTCCAAAATGATAGGTTTCATTTTATTCTCATATATCATTATCAAAATTATTTATTTCATATTATTTTATAATTATTTGCTTATTTATTTATTTTTATAATGTTACTCTAAAATATTTTGATAATTATATTATTTTATAATATTAATATAATATTATATTATATTTTTTAAAATTAATAAGAATATAAATATATTATTTATTTATTTTAATATGATTATATTTTCTTAATTTTTTATTATTAAATTATTTATTTATTTCTTATTTTTTAATTCATTTAATTTATAATTATTTTCTTATTTATTTACTCCCTCCGTCCCAGGACAGTCGCAACGTTTTCCTTTTTGGTCCGTCCCAGAACACTTGCAACGTTTCCTATTTTGGAAAGTTTTTATTAATTAATTATCCACTAAACCTACTCTACTCCTACCCTATTATCTTTCATACTCCACTATCTCTCCTAATCATTAACCTACTAATCTAACCCCACTAACTTTTCTAATCCCTTTTTCTTAACCTCCGTGCCGGGTCAAACGTCTCAAGAGACCCGGGACGGAGGGAGTACTTTTTATTTTTTATAATATTTTTCATAATTATATTATTTATAATATTATTTGTTATTATAATTATATATTATTCTTTTTAATATATTATAATAATAATATTATTATAAAATCAATCATTTATTTTGTATCTTAATTTTATATTTTATAAAACAAATAAGAAGATAAATAGATTATTTATTTATTTTAATATGATTTTATTTTGTTATTTTTTATTATTAAATTAATTATTATTTATATAACAATTTAATTATTTTATAAACCTATAAACTTAAAAAAAATAAATTATCAGAATTGAAAATGATTACAAAACCATCTAGTAAACCAAATATCAGAATTGAGAATGATTCCCAAAAATCAAACCCATACCCATTTCCTCTACTATCAAACTCATACCCATAGTGATTCCCGACAGTTAAACAAAACGCCTCCTAAATCTTTTAAAATATAATTTATTTATTTTTTTTAAAGTTACTATCCCTTTTGGAAAGAGAGTACAGAATAAAATTCGTCTAAATCGTTTAGACGTGCCTCACGCAAATTTTTGTCATTTATATATTGTAGATTTGATAGCTTATAGCTATCCTTTGCAATCTATTTATTTACGCATCTTGTACTCTATTTTTCCCAAAGAAATAAATTGTAATAGCCCTAAAGATATATAAAGTTAATTAAGTTTAATTATTTAGATTGATTGTGTAATTATTTTAAATTTTTGTGATAAATCTTAACTGGGAAGGTACAAGTCTAAATTTTATGAAGTTTATACTTATGGATATGGTTTCGAATATCTTAGATGACCGAATAAATGAATTTGTTATTGGAGACTCGAGCCCGAATATCTTTAATGTTAATACTTATTAGTTTATTTTTGATAAATAAAAAAATAAAACTAAAACTATAGTATGTTGGCCAATAAATTTGAACATGGGTTAATTGTATGAAAAAGTAGAAACTTAACAAATGAGCTACAAATTATATTAATTAATTATACTATATTTAATATATATATATATATATATATATATATATATATATACGGCCCGGTCCGGCCCAAACGGCCGGTTTGAGTCTCCAAACCGTAACCAAACCAAATTTATCCGGTTTTAAAATTTTCAAACCGCCAGTTTGAAAATTAAATTTCAAACCGGCCAAACCGACCAAATTAATACGGTTTGGCCGGTTTGACCGGTTTCGGCCAAACCATGAACACCCCTATCATGGATGCACACCTTTCGATCAAACCTAAGTTCGATTTAAAGATTTTTAAACCAAATGAAATCAGATTCTATTTTATTTCGAATTAAAATTGCCTAAAATTTTCAATTGGATTCAGTTTTTGGTGTATGGTTCAATTATGATCACCCTTATTTTTCATTTAATAAATAAATATAATATTAGTAGTGAGTAGTGAGTGGTGAGTAGATGCGAAAAGAAAAATAATACTCCGTATTTGATTAAGGCTTTAATAAGAATAATAATATTCCTGTGTCCGTATTCACTTTAATAAACCTTTTAAAATATACTCCATTAAAAAAATTAAAGAAAAGACAGCTTTGATGTTTGAGGAATATCTTCCTAATCCTAATCCTAATCCTAATCCTAATCCTATGCTTTGCATTTGCAGGCTTGCAGCAGTCAAAGTAGAAGCTATTGCGTTTCCAGCGCAAATATTTACCACCTCTTTTCTCTCTCCATCATCATCATTACTCTTTATCATCTCGTATTGCTGCACCCCCTTCTCTCCCACGCATAAATATACACATACATAGTGGGCAGCCTCGACTCTTACCCACCAGTGTTCAACTTGTGTATTTTGATCAGGCTTCTTGATTCGTTCCCCTCTTCTCTCGAGGTACGCATTTTAATTTGACCAAATTGGTTTTGTACATTCAATCAATGCTACCCCATTTTGATTTAAATTCTTGCTTCAACTTGTAGATCGGCTGTCACCCTATAAAAATATTGGCTTGGATTATGCAATGACTGCTTGATTTTGATTTTTTTGCAGTTGAGTATTTGGATTGTCAAGCGGTGAATTTGTGATCCCCAGATCTATTTGTTTTTGTTTTGTTGAAAGAGATAGAACGAAATGTCTTTTTCTGGGACACAGCTGAAATGCAAGGCCTGCGAGAAGACTGTTTATCCGGTGGAATTGTTGTCTGCTGATGGAGTTAGTTATCACAAATCTTGCTTCAAATGCTCTCATTGCAAAGGAACTCTCAAGGTTGCTTTATTTTTCTAGCATTCTCTCTCTACAAAACACTAAACACACATCTGAGATCAATGAGCTTGATTTCTTCTGTGCCGTGAATATTTGATTTCTTTTGTGTTGCAAAAAATTGTTTTTTGTTGTTTGGCATTGAAAGATTTTTTATAAGATGACCTAAAGATCTAGACTTGTTAGGACCAGACTATCAAACTTTTATATTTAGATGTATGATTCTCCTTGCTAAGTTACCAGATTTTTTGTTGTTTCATGAATTCCAAGTAAGTGAAAGATTTTGTTGAATTGTTTTGTTTTAGTCCATTGTAATGATGTGCACACATTGTGTTACACTAGATGTTTTGTGTTTTATGGGATATGGGAGTCTGATTTTGATTTCTTGCTCAATTCTAGTTGTTGTTAGGGTGCAAATCCATCTTTTTATTTATCATACCCTTATTCACTTATTAGACCCTTTATACCTAATTGTTGCCCATAAATATGTTGTGTCACATTGAGAATTTACTCAGAAATACAATAATAAATATGACTTGTGTCACTAATTGCTTTCTAATGGAATTTCTTAAGGAAACTACTCAAAATATGAAATTTTTTATGTCAAAATAATTGTGTGGAAGATCAAAATTTGATCAAGTACCTTTAAATGTTGAAAAAACCTTCATGAAAGAGGAAGGGGTGATCTTTTAGTTGTGTCTTATTAGGTGGTCTATTAAAGATTCTACAGCGCTTGTCATGCATACTGATCTTAATGCTATTACCACACCTTTTTCCCAGTTGAGCAATTATTCATCAATGGAGGGTGTTCTCTATTGCAAGCCCCACTATGAGCAACTTTTCAAGGAGACTGGCAGTTTCAGCAAGAACTTTCAATCACGTATTTACATAGATACTTTGAGAATTGTTCAATCTCTCTAAATCTGATTTAAACAACCTAATTTTGATTTCTATAATTAGTTCCTATGTGATTTTCTGCAGCTGCAAAGTCAGCTGAGAAGTTAACTCCGGAGATGGTAAGTTTTCCACAATATAGTCAAATCTTTTTAATATGCTCGTAAGGACCCTCAAAGGCTCCAACAGTTTTTTTCCCCTTTTTTTTTTTGTAAAACTCCAGACAAGATCACCTAGCAAAGCTGCGGGTATGTTCTCTGGGACACAAGACAAATGTGCAACATGTGGTAAAACAGCTTACCCACTGGAGAAGGTATAGTAGCAACTAACATCAGTTAAAATGAAATCTGAGGCAAAATTTTATGTTGAAGATTTAGTGTGTATTTCTTGCACTCCAAATTCCCATTTGAGGCCTCAGAATATTATGATTCATCTCTTTTTACATTTGCATTCAGCTCTTTGTTAAGGCTCTACTGCTTAAACTGCTTTTGATACCTGTTAAAGCTCAAGTTATTAGTGCCACAACCTCCACCCAATAGTAGTTGAAAGATATACATTAAGGTCTTGGTATGGGCATCCTGCTTGGAGGATTGGTTTTTCAGTAATAGTTTGAAGATAAGTAAGGAAATTACAGTTAGCCTGTAACTAAAGCATGCATTCTATTTTATTGTGAGAAATACAAGATGCATATTGTCTATTCTAGCCTATTAATTACACAATTGATCATTTGCCTTCATTCCTTTGCCTTTACAAATGGTCATTATTTTAAAATTGCTAGTGATGATATGCGAAATTACTTAGCGTAGTAAAATTGAAGGTTGGATGCTCAATGAACTAAGTTTTAAACATGTTTTGGTTCAAATGAGAACAGTTTGGAAGGATGAAATTACTTGTATCATCGTTTTCTTGGACAAGTTAGAAATGTGTATACTAACATGTTCTTAAGCCAAGAATTATGAACCACACGAAAGCAGAATGACCCATAGTTTGTTGTACAAAAGTTTCCTAATGAACATGCGTGTGCGTGTTCACGTTTTAGGACAAACAGGATACTAGAACAGTTTCTTTGCTCCCAAGTAGCTATTCAAAAGCTGGAAGGCTGAAGCTTTTTTGCAGTTTTGGACAAAGAATAGGGGATAAAAGTAAGGTGTTTATCCTTATACACATGTAACTAGGAGAAAAATGAATTCTATTTTCCTCATGCTAAAGATTTTGCAGTGGCCACAAGACTAGGATTTCTAGCTGAAGTTGTAAAAGATTGCACAAGTATCTGAAGAGCAAGTAAAATGGATAAAGGAATACAGGAAATTAGTGGTGTGATACTCGAAGCATAGGATAAATTATAGTACTAATTTGCACTTTTAGGTGTTGCAATTGTTTCCAACAGCAGAGATGTAGCAGTTGCCAAAATGTTTATTGCTTGCCTAATCATTTCTTGCATGTCCTCCACTAAGCTGTCCATGATATGTTTATTGAGTGCCACTGCCAAGACCATCATTTCCACCCCGGCATCTGCATACAGATTTGGTTAAACCTTGGGATAAATACATGCATTCTGTTTCCCAATTCTTACAGGTTACTGTGGAAAGCCAGAGTTATCACAAGTCATGTTTCAAGTGTTCTCATGGTGGTTGCTCTCTGACTCCGTCAAACTATGCTGCCCTAGACGGCATACTGTACTGCAAACCCCATTTTTCCCAGCTCTTCAAAGAAAAGGGGAGCTACAACCATTTGATTAAGTCGGCATCAATGAAACGCCCGGCTGCTGCGGTTCCTGATTCTTGAACTCAACGCAAATAGTCCTTTATTATTATTATTATATGTATTTGTTGTATGGGCATGAGCTTGCCTTTGTGGGTGTGTTTTCGACATATTTGTGTTTGATTTCTCATTCCTGCAAACTTGGAACTGGAAGTAACTTTTTACCACAATGTCTGCTGCTGGTGATGTTAACACAATTTGGGAGATGTTTATGTTTCCCATCACTGTTTTAATGCGACTTTTTTATTTCATACACAGTTTCCAAGCCTAACTATTATCTTGAGCATTTTATGATTATCTTGAAATCATATGATTAAGTATTCTTTTTTATTAGTATGTAAAGTAATATCGTGTAAACGTTTTATTTTCCCGAAAAATGATGAACTTGGGTTTGTAAAATATGATGAAAGATCGTTTTTAATTCTTATTATTATTATTATTATTATTATTATTTTATGTTCTGAAAAATATTTGTTAATAATTCTTGTTGGAGGGTTTGTTAGGAACTGTAGTATTGAAGTGTTTGTTCCCTGAGAAAGATGCTATGAAATTTATTGGATGCAATTAATCTTTAGGAAAAAAATAATAAATTGAAAACATAGCCCTAATGATGGTAGTGTTGTTTATAGTAGGGGTGTGCACGGTCCGGTTTGGCCGGTTTAAGGGGTAAAGTACGGACAAAACCAATAGGTACGGTTTGAAATTTTCACAAACCAAACCAGCCAAGTAATTATTTCAAACCAAACCGGCCAAACCATATTAAAACGGTTTGGTTCGGCTGGTTTAAACGGTTTGAAGATTATTCAACTAAAAATATTACATAAAAATGTAACTTGTATATCAATTTTATTATTAGAAATTAATGAAAGAATGATACACAAAATGAAACTAATATAAATATGTATCGCTTGTCATTAATTATAAATATGAGATAAGTAATAAATACATAATATTATGGTTGCAAAAAACAATTATATATATGTTGATTTATAGGGTTACAATTCGAAAGAATATAAGCATCGGACATATATATCAATATAATTGATATTTTAGCTTTCTATCAAATAATATTTTATTATCATTTTTGTATTTAAAATTATACTCCCTCCGTCCCATGTAATTAGTCCCATTTGGTTTTGGCACGATAACCAATGTTAGTGAGTGTAGTGAAATTAATATTTTATTGATGAATGTAAAAAAATTTGCCATTTTAGGAAATGAGACAATTAGATGGGACAGACAAAAAAGGCAAATGGGACTAATTTCGTGGGACGGAGGGAGTATTATTTATACGGCCGGTCCGGCCGAAACGGCCGGTTTCATCCTTCAAACCGTCGGCCAACCCAAATCATCCGGTTTGAGATTTTTCAAACCAACCCCGCCAATCATTTTTTTCAAACCAGCCAAATCGGCCAAATTAATTTGGTTTGGCCGGTTCGGCCAGTTTCGGCCAAACCATGCACACCCCTAGTTTATAGTATTAATTTTTATATAAAATTAAAAATTGTATTTTCCTAAATCATTCTAAAATGCATGTTAGATGAGAAAATACTTTATTTGTCTAGTATATAGAGTTGCACCTTGTATTCATTCTTTTGGTTGCATACATAATCTTCGTTATGAAAAGACCTTGGTGAGAAGAAGCATGCATTACATTAAAATCTCATATTATAAAAAATACGAGTTTTGGGTAAGTTACATCAATTTTCCACCGACACCATCATACATTTGAAATAAAATTAATATTATTCATAATATATTTAAAAAAGATCAGAATACTTTATAATTTAATTAATACTTTTTCCCTTGATTTTATTATACTTGTTGATTTTGGTTTTTTAACAAGTACCTTGGTAGCCTTGTGTTACCCCATTAGGCCTAAGGTGACATTATATTGTTGTGAGGTAGGCTTGTTGTAATTTGTAGGGGTGTTTATAGTTTGGCCGAAACCGGTTAAATCGACCAAATTGAATTAATTTGGCCGGTTTAAAAATTTTGAAATCGATTAAATTTGGTTTAGTTACGATTTGGAGATTCAAACCGGTCGTATTGGCCGCCGACCGTAATTATATGTATATATTTATATTAAATATATTATAGTTAATTAATATAATTTGTAGTTCATTTGTTAAGTTTCTACTTTTCATACAATTAACTCATCTTTAAATTTCTTGGCTAGCTAACATACTCTAGTTTTAATTTTTTTTTTATAAAAAATTAACTAATAAGTATTAACATTAAATATTGTCATTTTATATAATTTCATTAAGATAAATTAAGTATGAACATTATTATTTTACACATCTCTTTCGATTTTACATTAAATTATAAATATAAAATTTTTAAAACTAAAATTACATTATTACAAGTTGTAACAAATAATAGAAATCAATTAATTTGTATTTACGCCTTAGTTTTCTACAATTTATAGTAGATTGTTGAAAGTTGAAACATATTTCATTTCAGACCGTCAAACTGGCCGAACCAAACCGTTTTTATACAGTTCAGCCGGCTTGATTTCGAAAAACTATTCGGCTGGTTTGATTTGAAATTTTTTTAATCCGTACCTATTGATTTGATCGAAATTTTTCTTCCAAACCAGCCAAACAGGATGGCGAACACCCCTAATATTTCATGAAACAATCACATATATTCATTTGAGGTATATTTGTACCCTCAATTTCTTTTTCTTTTTTATAAATATATATATATATATATAGAAAAATATATATATATATATATATATATATATATATATATTATATTCTCAATTTATTTTATTTCTATATTGTATTCCAATTTTAAATTTATGAATAGGCAAAGCATTCAATTTCCAAGAAATAGTTTGTTGTGTCTCCCCAAAACTGCATCTGAGTGAAACCGTTGAGACTCACTTGTCCATGGCTCTTACACATTTACCACCACCGCGGAGTGAAGTTGCTGCGAAGAACGTGAAGCTGTGACAGCTGAGAGGAGTTGCTGCCATCGCTAACAAAAATAAATAAATCTGTGAATATAATTTCCTAAAAGAAATATTCAATACAATCCCTTATTAATCAAACAATGAAATTCATTTCTCTACCAATTTTGAACTCATTACATATGAATAATGCTTTAAAATGGAAATGCAAAATTCGTTCTGGAACTTTTGATTATTCGTTGATAATTAATCCATTTGTCTAAATGCCTACCGCGTGAATTAATTGTCACCTTTGACATTCAATGTATTAGATAAAAATAAAATAATATACACATTTCAAATAGTTTGCAAGATCTACCATCCAAATTGATTTTTGATTTATTCAAATTTCAAATATATAAAATAATTTTCATGTAAGAAAAATTTCCATGTAAAAAAAAAGAATGAATATGGTCCATTAAATCTCACTAAATCAATAGTTGATATACAATCAAGCAACAACTGCAACACAATCAAGCAACACGTAAACACAATCAATCAATTGCTCGATTGTGTTTTAGTTATTACTTGATTGTGTATATCAACCATTGATTTATTTAGATCTAATGGATAAAATTCATTCTTTTTTCTTACAAGAGGATTTTTTTTACATGATCCCCTCTCTCTCTCTCTCTCATTAGGGAAGAGATCAAATGCTAAAAAGTGAAAAGATACTAAATATGAATAAATCATAGACATTTGATTTTGATGGATGAATGAATGACCAAGATTGAATTTTTTTGGTTGACAGTTATTTATTTTGATATGGGTGATTATGCAATTCATTGATGCGTAATATTAAAACTAAACAAGCATAATATACTTACTAATCAAGCAATATTAGCATAAACTAAAATACAATTGAGTATTGCTCAATTGTGTTTTAGTTGTTGTTTGATTAATATGATGCTTGATTGTGTTACAGTTGTTGATTGATTGTATATCAACCATTGAATTACTGAGATCTAATGGATCAGATTCATTCTTTTTCACACATAAGATTTTTTCTCACCTAATTCGCTCTTCTTATGCCTTCCCTAATAAAAGATGTGTAAAATGTATTTCACAAGATTTATAATCCATCCCACTTTAATTGTCTCTCTTTCATTTTTGGTTTGTCCCATTTATTAGTTTTATTAACTAAAATAGAAAATAGAAAATTATTCCACGCTTATTAATAAAATATTATTTTTTTAAAAAAAATTTCTATACACCTTAGCGATTGTATCAAAAGCAAATAGAACAATTCAACCAGAATGAAGGGAGTATTATGAAAAAATTTATATACATCGGTTGCTAAATAAATTTGCATTATTTGCTGAAAAACTCATTTGAAATGTATAAAAATATATTCAAATTTATCTAAATACAATCTCATAGAAATCTTTTCAAAGTATTAGAAAAAATGCATCGATCTTTCGTATCGTCAGTGCGGTTTATTTTTTGTTTTTTGAATCTCAGAAGCGTTTATTTTCTTTACAGTAACATTTGAATTAGTCAGAGGTAATAAATAGAACCCATATATTGAAAGTAGAGGTGGAGACCTAGTCTATGCACTTACCCTCGCATCAATCTTAATTTTGACTACTTTATTTTCTCCAAAAACTTAATTTTCTTTTTTCAATATACTAATCTTAAATTTCTTGTTTTAAATATTTCCTCATCTCTAAAGTCCAATTTTATTTATTTAATATTTTCAAAACCCACTAGTAACCTAGACTTATTAAAGATGACTTTCAAGAATTAGTCCTTTTTTTTTGGATTATAACCTAAAAGAAATACTACTAAATAAGAAATTAATTAAACTTTATCATTGAGAGATTAGAATTATTGCTAGTGTGGTTTTAATAAATAATGCGAATGATTATTGTATTCTTAATTCAATTAAAAACGACGAAAATATATTTATTTTCAAGAAAATCAAAGCGATGACAATAGTATCTCTGGCATTTGAAAATATTTGCTTAAGAAAGTAAAATTTCATCAATAGTATTTTTTTTTATTTAATTGTAGAACTATATGACTTCAAAGTTTTTAATCACAAATCTTAAATGTTGTACCCTCAATTATAAAATCTTATAAACACGAAAGACTCTATTATACAAATATAAACCAACTTAAAAATAATAATATAAGAGTTACAATTTGGATGTCAATTCAATGGTTAGATTTTAACTTATGATTAAAATATTTTGACCAGAAACGAGTTCATTTCGTTGAACCGAGGCCCTATTGGAATTCAATTGATCTAATTAATATTTTTTAAATAATTATAATACCAAAATATATTTTTAATACCCAAGTTCAGTTTGATCTTGATAAGTTTTTAAGTTATATAGTTTTATTTAGTACATATAGTCTTGGATGGATAATTAGGTCCTTAAAATAAATTATTTTATCATGAAGTTGAATATTTTTAAATATTGATGAAATAAAAATAATATATCTTTATTATTTAATTGATGGAGTAAATTCATATAGATTGTGGTGTATTTTAAATTCTTTTATATGAAAAAACTAATATTTTATATACTTTTTAGCGTGTAGAAAATGAAGAGGGCCGACAGGAAAACTATTAATGGCATAAAAAAGTTTTATAAAATTTTAAGGAAAAATATATAAATATATCACAAACTTTGAATGAGTTCCCAATTTTATCCCAAACTTTTAAATATAACAATTTCTATCTAAACTTTAAACAAGTTCCCAATTTTCTTCCCACTGCCAATATTTAAAAATCGAAAATTTTACGTGGACACACATATTTACATATCATATTATATTAATCTTCACTACATATTCTACTTTGAAATTAAAACAATTTTCTAAAAGAATATTATTTTCGTAAAAAAATTTGTTTTAAACTAAGATCTAAGATAATAATTTAATATATTTGTTTTTAATATTATAACGAATAAATACATAAAATCAAGTCATATCTTAATAATTATCAAATATATTTATCTAAAGTTCTTTATATTTAATAAAGTTATCATGAGTTTTATAAAAATATATTACTCTAAAATTTATTGTTCTTAATAAATACTTCATGAATATCAATCCGGAAGAGTAGTGTTCGTGTAGGGTTTTTATGAATTATATGTAATTATTTGTGCTCATGAAAGATTTTCGATGCTTAAATAGTGACAGGTGGGAAAAATTCAAAGTTTAGACTAAATTATTATATTTAGAAGTTTGGGATAAAATTGGGAACTCATTTAAAGTTTAAGTCTGAAATTGTTATATATAAAAGTTAAGGATAAAATTGGGAATTCATTCAAAGTCTGAGGTAGATTTACATATTTTCCCAAATTTTAAATATAAAGATAATTAGTAAATTTATAGACTCAAAAGGGCCATCTCGAAAAGCAAAGTATTGAGGTAGCAATCAAGATTTCTCAATATAAAAAAAATTAGTCCGAATTAACTTGGATTAATTAACTTCATAATTCAATATAATTGATTTGAAATTCAATACACTAGTTTGATTGGCATTCAAAGCCAAAACATAAGATAAGAAAGTGAGTGAAAGACCCTCGAAATATCATGTTTGACAAATCTGCACATTCCATTTCACATTGTGCATGTAAATATGTCTATAAAATCTAATTCCCAAACCAGTAAAATTGAAAAAAAAAAGAATCATATATCTCCAAAAATATGAAAGCCGCATTGTGTTTGTGCTTGGTGGGGTTGTTGCTAATGCACGACCTCACTCTCTCCATGCCACGGAACAACAGACGCCTTAAAACTCCGGCCGCCTCGCAGCCGCCTCCGCTGCCCAGCGTCTCGCAAAGGCAGGTGTCGCCGCCAATGTATAGGTATAGCTCGCCGCCTCCACCACCACCACTACCGCCGCCGCCTCCACCAATTGCAAATTCCTCCTAATCAACGATGCCTGAATGATTGCTATGTCTAATTAATCAGATCGTCCTACATATGGTAGGATTTTTTTTTTGCTCATTTGTTGTCAAAAAGTGTTTCATGATAGATAAATATTCATTCGTATATATTTGGAATTTAATTTCATTCATGTAATTCCAATAATTTTACTTTCCGCTCAATAAAATACTCCCTCCGTTCCGATTATATGGTTCAAGTTACTATTTTAAGGTGTTTCAATTATTTGGTCTCATTTCTATATTTGATATTGTTTTTATTTGGTAATTTACCATTACACCCCTTAATTATTTTGGAAAACGAGAATATTAAATGTAATATTATAAAAATGAGAGGTTAATTTATGTTTTAAATAAGGGTAATGTTAGAAGTTTATTTAAGTATTAAATATTTTTTAACAAAAGTATAAGATCAAATTGGACCATATAATCGAAAAGGATAAAGTAATTGATTACTTATTTAGTCAGCAGCTCATAGACTTCTGAGCTAAGGGATCAAGAAAATATGCTGGATTTATTCTTGCATTATTAATCGAAAAAAATGGTTTTTAGGCTTTATTCAATCATTATTGAATAACCTAATAAATATGCTCTCACTAGATAACGTTTAAAGATATTGAACTATTACCGTTATAAATCTCAAGTAAAAACTTTCGATTAAATACCATTCTTATGTGTATTACCATTATTTCGATACATGTTTTTGTTAAAAATAAATTATAAATCGTAATATAAAATATATATATATATACAATTAAAGTCCTAAATGATAAATTATCAAATTACAATACTTGAATAACAATTACCGAATTATCATAAATAAAAAAATTGAAATATAAGAAAATACCACCTCAATGAAATTTCATGTCACTGCCATGTCACACTTAAGAATCAAGTCAGCATTGAAATTACAACACCGCCAACGGAGATAAATATCTTTAACAAAAATAAATTTTTGAATATAATTACCTAAAAGAAATATTGAATATAATTGTGAAGATAAAATAAACTTGTATTTCCCTTGAGTAATGAACGTTTTCAATGATGTTTATAGAGAAAAAAATTAAAGATATACTTAATTTAAAGGGATAAGTAAACTAAGATACAAAAGATATAGAATATATCTTAAATATCTTCAACACCCCCCGCAAGCGAAGGTGTGGGTTTCATAGTCACGTAGAGCTTAGACCGAAACATCTTGAACAAGGGACGCGATAAACTCTTTGTGAAGATATCAGCAAGCTGTAGCGAAGAGGGAACAAATCGTGTATTGAGGAGATTTGATTCCACAAGCTCACGTATAAAATGATAATCAATATCAATATGTTTCACGCGATTGTGTGAAATCGGATTTTGCGAGAGGAAGATAGCACATGTATTGTCACTGAGCAAGACTGTAAGCGAGAGGAACAGACGTGAAGTTCACGTAAAATATTCATGACCGAGACTACTTCAGAAGCGACATTTGTAAGAGCACGGTATTCTGATTTGCAGTTGGATCGAGATACTGTAGGTTGATTCTTTAAACTCCAAGAAATGAGGTTCAATCCCAAGAAGTTTGCATAACCATACTTTGAGCGATGAATTTCAGAGCAATGAGTCCAATCTGCATCAAAATAACCAAGAACAGAAGAAGACCTTGGCGTGAGCATAATGCCAAAGCCGAAAGTGCCTTTGACATACCAAAGGATTTGATTGACAACTTGAAAATTTTCAATGGTTGGTTGCTGTTGAAATTGATTAATTGTGTTTACGGCATAAGCAATATCAGACTGTGTGATAATAAGATATTGCAGCGCACCTACTAACGAACGGTAAAGAATTAGATCTTCAAAAGGTACGCCATCTTTGGAGAATGAACAACCAGGAGCAAGAGGTGTGGCACGGGCTTGGAATCAAGTTAGTCCGATTGACGTAGAATGTTATGCACATATTTTGACTGACACATAAATAATCCATTCGAAAAGTAAGAAAATTTGAGGCCCATAAAATAATTGAGACGACCAAGATCTTTGGTAGCAAACTCCTTATATAGGCGAGTGATGAGAGCAGAGAGAGCATCTGAATTACTTCCAGTGATAATAATGTCATCTACATAAACTAGTAAGTAGATGACAATCGATTTGTCACAAAAAAATGAATAAAGATGTGTCAAATGCACTACAACAAAAACCAATCGATAGTAGAAAGCGACAAAACCTTTGATACCAAGTGAGATGAGCTTGTCGAAGCCCATAAATAGCTTTTTTGAGTCCGCATACGTGATTGGTGATCAGGATATAGCAGATCAAGAAATCTGGGTGGTTGTTCCCAGGGGTGGCAATTTGTGCGTGTTAGGTTGTTATCGTGTTAACACGATAGTGACACGATCTGTTAAGGTCTAACACGAATACGACCTGTTAAAAAAACATTCGACACGAGCACAACACAACATGTTAAGTTCTAAACACGAGCACGACACGAACACGATATTGACCTGTTAAAAACCCGATCTGTTAACACGATATTGATTTGTTATCTGATAACACAATATGGACCTGCTCTAAATTTGATCTAACAACACGATATTGACCCATTCGAAACCCAACCTAATAACACAAGATCCAATAACAATTGTCAAATAAAATTACATCAATACATAACAAAAGAACATTCTTCAAAAGTTACAATTCACAGTTCAAAATCCTTCAAAAAACATTACAACTTCAAATCATAATCATAATCATAATCAAAATCTAAAATCAAATCAAATCACCAATCAAAATATCACAAAAGTTAATTCATTGTGCACCATTGAAGATGCTTTAGGCGAAGTTAGAAGATATCATTAGCATTCAAAGTCTCGCCAACTAAGTCCTCGATTAATCTTCATTGAAAGCTTCAAGTTGAAAATAAAAATAAAAAACAAAAGAAATTAAATTATATCATTATATAAGATAAATATTAGAATTTTTTGAAAAAAAATAAATGATTACCTTTTTTGTCAAATGTCTAATCTCTAGTGTAAATAATTGCTTCAACAGTGGTTGAATTAAGAGAACTTCAATATTGATCAAAAACTCTAAAACCAACACTAAAACAGATTCTATAATCACAGTGGTTATTGGGATGCTCAAAATATCACAAGCCATCACAACAACTTGAGGATACTTGTATTGTTCCCCTTTCCAATATGAAATAATATCCAAATTGAATTTGACATACATCCTTGGTTCTTCCAATTACCAATCCAATTGTGACATCTGTTGGCTCAATCCAAACTCTTTATTCAAAACATTAAACTCCTACAAAATAATATAATTAATAAACAATGAACTAATGTTTGTTATATTTATTTGGCACGTGGGAAAATTCATTTATTTATTTTTTTCAAATGTATTTGGCACGTGAGAAAGTCCACTAGTAGGATTTTCAAATCCATTTATTTATTTATTTTATTACATCATATTATAATTAGATTAGATGTGATTATTCATAATTTATATATTTTCTGAAATATTTATGAGACTTTTATATTTGTTTTATACTAGTTTTTGCTTTGATTATATCTTTCATATAAAAACAAAAAAGAAGAAATTAACTTGGAGAGGAATCGCCCTATTTGCATGATTGTATTCATTTTGTCAATAAACAAGGGAGTACTCCAAGGATAAAATATATAAAATTATGAATTATTAGTTTAAAAAATAGAATATACAATTTTTTCGCACCATTATTTCATGCTATTCTCTAATTTGAAAAGAACATAACTCAAACTTGTTGCTGGTTAGGGTTCGGCAGTTTGGTAGGATGAAATGCATGTGCTGATTCCACATAGCCCTTTTTTAATGCCTGTATTCCGTCTCAGGTAAAAGTATTCATTTATTCCCCAACCTTGTCCCCAAGAATTCTTGATAATCCAGTAATCGATTCCATTGTTGGAATCATAAGCCACTATCAAAATTTCATGTGGACGAACTTTCACATCGGTCGGCGGTTCATAAAAACCCTGCAATTTTAACTCATTATTGGTAACTTAAAGCAACATTCATTATCAGTAACTTAAAATAATATGAGGTTCCTAGCTAGCACTAACCTGGACATCAATTCGTAATGCATCATCTATCCATATAATTTCATTTTTCACATCACATAACAACGCATTCTTGTAGCAAGGAACATGATGATAACCATCAATAGTTACCACATCCACTCCCAACTGTCCCAACTGCATTCATATACCTCTAGAACATTATCTCTCATACTTAATTTTTATTATTATTATTATTATTATTATTATTATTATTATTATTATTATTATTATTATTATTATGTGATGAAAAAAAGGAAAAAGTTTACCTTTCGAAGATCACATGAATTATTATGTTGTCTGTTGCATCGATATGGATAGTCATTTTCTTACCTTAATCCTTTATTTATTACAACGTATTGAAATTCATGGCAAATGTACCCTCTCCAACAACCCTGGCTAAAATTGTCGCAGTCAATAAGTTGTTGTACGAATAGCGTGACAAGTGATCCTGTCCTTATTTGATTAATATCTTCGATTGCTCCAACAACTGCAAAAGCCCAACATGTACCCCCTATATCACAAAAGATTATAAGAATAAGAATACATGTAAAAATATTATTATGCAATAATATAATTTCATAATCAAGGGTAGATATTATACAAGTTCTTTTGTTCTTCACTTCAGTCATAACTCTTCGGACTTCATTCTATTGTGAAGAGAAAGCATGGTCGTAATGCCATTTCTTTTTTATGTGATGCTGATGGCGAGGTGTATAGTGATATGAATAGAATTAGGAATGCTTTTATTCAGTTCTATTCTAATTTGTTTGGGCGCTCTGTTCCTCGTACTGCTGTTGTTCCTTCTGTTTTTCTTGCAGGTACCAGGTTAAGCAGTGAAGAGCAGCAAAGATCAGTTCGTTGGGTATCGGCCTTGCAAGTCCGTGAGGCTATGTTTGGGATTGGAGATGACAAGGCACCGGGTCCTGATGGATACTCCTCCTCTTTCTTCAAGAAGAATTGGAGTCTTGTGGGTCCCGAGGTGGTGGATGCGGTGCAGGAGTTCTTTGAGAAAGGGGTCCTGCTTCGCAAACTCAACCATACTGTGGTCTCCCTAATCCCGAAGAAGGCGCATGAGCCTACTGTTGCTGATTTTCGTCCTATCTCTTGCACTAACACTGTCTATAAAACTATTACTAAGATTCTGGCTGATAGGATGTCGTTGTTTTTGCCCTCTATTATTAACCCTGCACAGGCTGCTTTCCTACGGGGAAGGAATATCACTGATAATTTTCTTTTGGCGCAGGAAATAGTTAGAGGCTTTGAGAAGAAGACGCAGAGAAAAGGAGTTGGGCGGTGCTTATTGAAGATTGATCTACAGAAGGCCTACGACTCTATCTCTTGGGAGTTTCTGTATGAGGTCCTCCACGGTTTGAACTTTCACCCTCAGTTCATCCATTGGATTATGATATGTGTGACTTGCCCTACGTTTTCGTTATCTATGAATGGGGGGGTGCATGGTTACATTGAGGGTAGGAGGGGTCTGAGACAGGGTGATCCTATGTCTCCGATTCTATTTCTTCTGTGCATGGAGTATTTGTCTAGGCTCTTATCTGTAAGGATTAGGGACTCTAGATATGCGTACTTGCCAAAGTGTGATTTGTTGAATATTACACACCTTATGTTTGCTGATGATTTGTTGGTGTTTGGCAAGGGTACTGTTGCTGGTATGCAGGTTGTGGCTGATGCCCTCAGGGAATTTTCTGCGACGTCGGGACTTGTGATTAATAACCGCAAGTCTAACATATATTTTGGGGGACTCAGTAGGTGGGAGGAGGAACAGATACATCAGTTGTTTGAGTTTCCAGTGGGGACTTGGCCGATCAAGTTTCTGGGGCTTCCTCTTGCTTCTCACAACCTTTTGAATGATCAATATTCTCCCCGGATTGATCAGATTACGGGGCTTATTCGGAGATGGTCTAATAGCTCTTTATCTCTTGCAGGTAGGGCGGAATTGATTAGAGCTGTGGTGCAGGGGGTGGAGAACTATTGGTTTCAGGTCCTTCCGATTCCGGAGGGTGTGATTGACCGGATTAACAGGCTGGTGAGGACCTTCCTTTGGGGAGCTAAGTCTTCGCCTCTCGCCTGGAAGACGGTCTGCACCCCAAAGGAGGAGGGGGGTCTGGGTATTCATGATGTGAAGAAATGGAATGATGCCCTTTTCACGAAGGTGCTCTGGAATATACATAAGAAGACGGATTCACTGTGGATTCGCTGGGTCCACACGGAGTACTTGAGGGGAGATGATCTATGGACTTTTAATATTAACTCTCGAGACTCTGTGTTTTTGAAGAGGATTTTTACTCTTCGTGATTCTCTTTTGCAGGCTGCTTCAGGGGATGCGGAGAGTGCGGGCAGACTACTTGATAGGATGTTCGCTCAGAAAGGGGTGACTGGGGCTTACGAGTTTTGGAGGATTAAGGGGACTCGGCGCTTTTGGCACAAGAACATATGGAAGTCTCCTATCCCTCCTCGTTTTTCTGTTACCCTTTGGTTTATTTTACATGGCAGGCTTAAGACTAGGGACCGCATGTGCTTTCTAAGTGATGATGTGCCCTTGGTCTGTCAGCTTTGTGGCTCTGTTAATGAAACCGCTAAACATCTCTTTTTTGAATGTAGGGAAACCTCACGGGTTTGGAGGGATGTGCGGGAGTGGCTTGGACTGAAGCATAGGACATCGACCGTGGAAGCTGCGCTGAAGTGGTGCCTGCGGGAGAGGAGCTGGTCCAAAGTCTTGAAGAAAGCCCGTTATCTTGCTCTGGCCGCCACGGCGAATCATATCTGGCATGCGAGGAACAAGAAAGTCTTTAATGGTGCTCCCTTTGATGTCGCTGCAGTTGTAAAGGGCATTAAGGAGGACGTTTTTCGTATTCTTTACTCGGTGTTCCCGATAGATGAGGTTGTTGCTCATCTTGACTGGAATACCCACTAGTGGTCTCTTCTGTGTTTTCTGTTGGATTGTGATCATATCGATAGTGTGATGTGGGTGGGCTGACCTAGTTAGTACGCCTACATCGCTTGGTTCTGAGTATGATGAAGGGGGATGTCGTGCTGACCTAGTTAGGATGGCATTTCTCTTTCGGACTCCGGACTACTATCGGTATGATCGTTTTGGTTGGTTGATTTCTGTTGGGATATCTTGGTAGGTGTGAGATTTAGGCCATTGTCAGGCTGGTCACCTTATAGTGTGCTTAGATGTCATCTTTCTACCGGGGTATGTCCCGTGTACTTGTATTTGCAGGGTTAGATTGCTTGTCCCGATGGTCACACTGTTTGTGAACCTCGGGTGTCTGTTTTTACCCCTGGGGTATGCCCCTGTGCTGCTGTAAGGTTTCGGCCTATACTCGGTTTACATTTATGCTATTATCTTTTCACCTTCGGACCCGCCAATCCATTGAAGGTAGAATATATGGTATCTTTTTCAAATATAAATTCAACAAATTTTCATCAATAACTAAGTCTTCATCGTCATCGATATCAATCCTATCATAGTCATCGAAAATAGGGGCAATTAGAGCACTAGCATAAAGCATTAATATTCCTAAATCTGTAGTGGGAAGATGGGCTAAATCACATCTAATCAGAGCACACACTAATGCTATTAAACCAGCTTTGACAGTTCCAAACAAATTGACTAGGTTGAGTTTCAGTTTGCAACTGTTGATTATGATAATGCTTTGGATATTCTAAGATTCAAGCCCATGGAGAATGCCATACACATTGATGAGAAATGCTATACATAACCAAAAATACACACAGATACTACACCACTGAAGGTGAACAAGAAGCAGTTAGAACATGCAAAAGCAAAAAATTCATCCCAAAAATCATGTTCATGTGTGATGTGTGTTGACCTATATTTTCAGATGAAGGAAATGGTGTTTTCGATAGTAAAATAGGCATTTAACCATTCACTGAAGATGTGAGAGCTAAAAGAAACAACAAGAGGAGGGCTGCAGGCATTATGGAGATACAAATAATAGAGTCAATTAAAAACCAAGTGATAAAAGACTGCTTGATCAATCAGGTGAAAAGTTTTACAATTTTTTAGTTGTCATGCATGTAAGAATGAGCTAATTATTATAGAACCACTCTGAGTTGTAGTTATTGTAGTGTAAAACATGTTTTATTTCCATACTTCATGATGCTAATATTGATTAATGTTCCTAAATCTCAGATTATACCAACAATAAAATCAAAATGGTCTGAATGTTTAAGTAATACCATCTACATACAACAAGATAATGCAAGGCCACACATTGGAAATTTAGACCAAGACTTTCAAGTTGTTACAAATGGTGATGGATTTAAGATATCATTGGTGCAACCACCACCAAACAGTCCAGATTGCAATGTTAATGATTTAGGGTTTTTTAGATCAATTCAGAGCTTACAACAACAACATTAATGCAGGGATGCAAAAGATTTAGTTAATGCAATGATCAGTAGCTTCAATACTCTTGAAGCAACAACACTAAACAAAGTTATCCTATCCTTACAATGCTATTTGCAGGAGATAATGAAAGTTAAGGGATGCAACAACTACAAAATCCCTCACATGAAGTAGAATTCATTATTATTGCAGAATCAATTACCTAAGGATTTAGAAATACCCAAGGAGTTGGTTAAGAAAAGCCTAGAATACTTAGTACAACAAGGGCATACAAATGGATTAGAGAAGCTGATTTCTGATATAGGATTAGTGATAACATAAATGGTGCAGTGGCTGCGAGGTAAAGACTTCATTTTGTAAAGCTTAAAGATGAATGTGGTTTTTGTAAAGATCTCAGTCCAGATAAGATAAATATGCATATAGTTTTTGTAATGCATTAATGTAAAGAAAAAATGATTTTTTTTTGTGAATGAGAAGGACTGAAGTTTAGCTTGCAAATCAAAAACACAAACCAATCAAATTATTGAAACCACTCCAAAGTTGTTTAAAACATATTTCACGCAAATGTATCACGGATGTGTTCCATGTAGTATCTGAAGTGTGTGCATATTTACAACCAAATCATCTCAGATCAATAGCTCTACAATCCCACTACAGAACCAACAACATAAACAATTGAGCCGGACACATCCCACAGTATAATAAAATCAACCAGACAGGGGCATGACCAAAGCCAATTCATAAATCAGCCACAACCAACAACAGAATCAAATCAGCCAATAACCAAAACCAACAACATAAGCAAATCAATCAGATAACATAAGCAAAACGTCCAGACAGGGGCATGACCAAAGCCAATAGGCCATTCAATAGAACCACCAATGTACTCGACATTTCACACAAATAAGAGCATGAAAAGAACAAAATCGAGTAATACAAATAACTGGATGTTGGGAAAGTAAATTTTCCAAAATTGTCGAACCACCGCCATCCTCTCTTCGGTTGAAAGCTGCAACGCCTCGGCTTCAATTGCCAACCACTCCCACTCCTTGGTGTATAGATCACTCAGAGGAATACGCCCATTTGGGTGACGGTGTTGTTGGCCATCCCGCCTCCAAGCATGATTCAGAGGCGGTGTTGTCGGCTATCCACCCCTCTGACCCTCGGGCGCCGAGATGTGAAGGTTGCAAAAAAGGGACAGATTCAGTAAATGACAGAAGAGAGCAATGACTCAAAGAGCTGTCGGTCGAGGGCACGTCACCTGCATGGCTGATTGGTGGCGGGGGCAACAGTGAAGCAATGGGTAACGGTGCAGAAAGGGGCACAAGTGAATCTTCATCGCGACATTCTATACATAGAGATGAAGATGAAGACGCCGGCTTCGTCATCATGGTTAGAGGTGTAGGGATTTACCGGCGAACCAAATCACCAAATCCAACTGAACCAGATCATTTCAAGGATGTTGAGAACAATAAACATACGATATACCTAGCATGATCCTATGAATTAAATACAGTGGATTTCACGAGTTTACCTTAACTACGTAGTCTCAGAATCCCTTGATTCAACCACGCGATTTAATTAAATCTGCTGAATGAGAAATTAGCAAAGAACTAATTTCAAGATTTAATTAGAATAGAAGAGAAAAGAAAGATTAATCTGTTCTCCAGATTAGGCCTTCAAATCTGTATCCCAATGTTGTTCAATCCTATTACTGGTGAGGATTCCACAGGACTGTGATTGTGTAGGCCAGAGTCGAAACTTCGTCTCCCAAACACACACAGAGCCGCCGCCCCTCTCTCTCTCTCTCTCTCCTAGGGTTTCAAACTGATTTGAATGTTCTGAGGTGGCTAGAGTTTCAGAGAGAGATCTGTCTATCCATAGACCTAGGGTTGCAAACCCTAATGGGCTACTGGGCTCAATTCAACATATTTAATTGGGCCAGACCTGGGACCTAAAGCAAATATTAAAGTGGGCCTATGATTTAATTAATTCCTATGTCCACAACCCAGTACACAATAAATTAATTAATATTAATTCTTTTTCACCACAGAATTAAAATTGACCTACCCCTTTATTACCACGTTATGAGAACGGGCTGCATTTACTAGAGAATCCCCATATTTAAAGTTACCGGACATTTATTAATTAATCGGAGCTTCTGACAAGCTCTAATTAATATCTTATTTTCCTGAGCAGTACCACTCAAACCTTATCACTCGTGCTTGAACTTAATCAGCCTACGGGACTTTAGCACGATGAATGTATTGAGCTCCTCAGGGAATGTCCCCATCCTATTACTCGGATATGGTTACCTAGCTCCAGTCTCAGGCTGCAATACACGAACTGCTGTTACCCAAGATGCCGGTATACGAGCACGTTATTCAGGCTCTCCACCATGACAAGTCAAAGCAACGGTCAACCCGTGCAAGCCCCTGAACCTTCGTTAGGGTTTGGACTCAATCAAGATCGAGATCTTGTATTCTCTGATGTTAGACAATAGAATACATCTCACTGTTGTCCAATCAATATGCAACCGCACGTACCAGCATATCAAGTAATCAAGACAGATTACTTCTTTCCGACTATGCTGCAGCCTATACCGACAGACTTATCCTCGTACGATGTCTCGGCTATGATGATATTTATATCTCACTAGGTCAAGTGATCATACTGTCTTCTGCGATCTACAACACGCAGTATGATCGTCCCTATCAGTGAGATAAGAGGATACCGTTGTTACTCGCATGTAAGTTTGTTAACAGATAGGAAATACCGTTGAATGTATACTCATTGTAATAAATGCTTTCTGTATACAAAACCCAACAAGAGGAGCGGCGGCAAAGAGTAGGATGGGCGGAGTTGAGGGGAAGAGAGAACGGCGGAGGAATCAGAGAGAGGCAGAGACAAATTAGGATTCGGGAGATTAGGAAATGAGAGAACATATCTAATTTTGAGAGATGCAAATGGCGGGGGTAGGGGGAGTCATTTGTTATAGGGTTTTAGGGGTAATTTGGTATTTGTACTTAATTTGGGTTAAATTAACTTAATATAAATACTTAATTAATTCTTAATTTTTTGCCAAAAAAAAAAAAGAACTAATAAACTGGAACGGACGAAAACGGAAATAGTGTCCAATAGACCGGGACGGATGGAGTAAACAATGAAGTACATTTCTCTATTTTCCTTTAAGAGATCCATAATTGTTCTATGTTCACTTTATTCTGGAAAATTGGTTTTTCATTTATAATTAAACCATTTTTTTAAATACGACCAGTGAATGATGAATCACGTCTACACCTGCAATCTAAATCAATTTTTGTTTTCATCCAAATTTCGATTGAACATTTATATGGCCCGTGACCTTTGCCATGCATCGTATTAAATAAAAATAAAACAATATACAATAATTAGATTTCAAATACTTTACAACACCTACCATCAAAATTAATCTTTAATTTATTTAAACATCTTTAATTTATTTAAACATATAATATATTTTTTATGTAAGAGGCACTAATAAATTGTTTATGACGTTCCATGTTTGATTAGTTATAATATTATAGTGATTAACTTATTTAAAATGCTTACTGGCTAATGATGTGTTAAATTTTGTATTTGATTAATTAGTATATTATACATGTTCATTTAGTACATTATGTGTGTTTATTTAGTATTATTCTTCATCTTTATTAAAAACACAACCGCCAATTTAAAATAGTTCAAACCAAATTCATACAATCAAATGAACAATCAAATATTGATTCATAGTCAACATATTTTCACTTATTAGTATTTACGTTCTTTGTACCAAAATATTATTATAAGTAAAAAATGCATGGATCTATCATATTGGCAGTGGGTTTTTATTTAGAGTCAAAACCTTAAATAACCCATTTAACTATACTAAAATTTTAAATAGCAAATATTATGTAAATATTAATGGTTTAGTCATTTTTTGAAAATACCCCACTTTTTCAAATATAACAGCATCATTTTCAATTTAAAGTACTTGAATAAAATTGCAATCACGTTATTAATACAGATATGCAAATTACAAATAATATATATATTTTTTTTATTTATAATAACATTTGCTATCGGGACAATTTTTCTATGTGATATTAACGAAGCACTTTGCAACCATTGGTGTTCACCCTCATTGTACCCTCTCAAATTCTACACCTATATTTATTTACAGTTTCTTTTTATTCTTTATTTCGATTAATAAAAACTAATAAGAATAAATGTCGGGTTATTAAAATATAATTTATTAATAAATTAATAAACATATGATTTTATAATAGTTAGAAAAATTAATAATTATGTATTTAATTAACATTATATAATTGTATTAATGAAGAAATATTGATGGTGTAGGTGTATCATGCGAGATTTCAAATCTGTTAACACGATTTCTTAAAATATTTTTATTTTAACATTAATGATTGAAAGTCTTTTAAATCCTTCAAATAGTAGGGATTTACTTGGAAAATTCACATCTTTTGGTCAATTTTTTAAATAGTATATAATATTAATTATTTAAGATTTTTAAATAATTAAAATGACTATTTAAATATATTTACATTTTTATTTTGGACTCGTGTGTCAGTTGTAATAAATATAAGAGAGAAAATCTGAAATGCCCTGTTTTACTATACCACATCTACAAAATACCCCCTATTATGAAAAACTTCAAAAAATACCCCAAAAGTACAATTATCTGACAAATTGAAAGATTCGGTTGCATTTTTTTTTGAAAAAGTTGTTAAAAACTAAATTTTAAATTGAAATCAAGTTTTGAAAGCACCAAATTTTTGTCTTATCCTATCCCTACTCAAGTTTTTGAAGAAAAAATGTTAAATAAATCGAAATAAATTCGATGCCGACGGAAAAAAAAAAAAAAAAAAAGAGGTCGGCACCGTCGGCGGTGCCGACCGTGTCAGGCACGGTGCCGACCAAAAAAGTTTTCAACTTTGCAATTTCTAGTTTTGACTAGTCTATATTTTGTATATTATATTTTGCATATTTTGAGTGAGAGTGGCACTTGAATTCCATTTTTTTTGCTCTCTTGCCGTCGGCAGCATTATTTCATTTCACCAAGTCGTCACCGGATTTTCAGAGAAATGGCTGAGGTAAGTCGGCATTATTTATCACCAAGTCGTCGGTTTTTTCGGTATTATTTATCTCATTTGAATGATTCCGCATGCTCTCATAATCGGTATAATTTTCTTAAATTATTTTAAAATATTGACATGAAATTCAAAAATTTTGAGTGATTCAGTATGCTCTCTATTTGTATGTTAATTTAGATGATGAACATGAGTGTGATTCTTGGTATTTATGTTAGAATTATGTGGTTTTTGGAGGTGAAATTAGTGATTTTTGTTTGTTTTGAAATGTATTTGTGCAGGTTGAATTTATTAGACCCGAATTACGTAGTGCAACTTGTAAGATTAACTTATGCACTAAGGTTACGACAATAGAGGCAATTAGTGACACTTTGTATTCAAAAGGGGGTGATAATTTGGTGACTAGATTTATGAATGGGCCATTTGAAAATTTGTTAATTTGGAAAAAAAATGGACCTAGTGCCTCGCAGCCTTTACTACAGTTGTTAAGTTACCAAATTAGGAGTAATGACCCAAAAGCTTTATGGTTTCATATTGGTGGGCAGACTATTTCTTTAGGGGTGGGTGAATTTGCATTAGTGACTGGTTTGACATTTGGATCCACTGATTTTGATCCATGTGCGGATCATGATCCTTCTGATTCGTCGGTGTATAGGTTGTTCTGTGGTGGTAAATCTATCACAGCTAAGGAATTATTAAAAAAATTTAAGGCCGGCACAGTTCACCCAAATAATCATGATTTGTATTTGAGAGTCGCCAATATATTAGCCATGTGGAGCTTTGTGTTAGGGTTTTCTGAAAAACGTAAGATCGAGAGTTGGGTCTTCGTTTTGGTAGAGAATTGGGCTACTTGGAACCAATTTATGTGGGGGGCATACGCGTTTAAGTCCTTATCATACTATTTAGAGCAAGCTCACACGAGGATTGAAGCAAAAGGGTCTCTTCATTTGGGCGGTCCTATTTGGATTCTACAGGTATAAATTTCTCTTTTTACTGTATTTAATAAATATTGCAAGTTGATGAGTTATAATTCAAAGAAATATTTTGTAGGTTTGGGCCTATGAGGCCATTCCGAACTTGGGTGGTAGCTGTGCCATTTTGGAGCATCCAGATTTTTTTCCCCGATTTATGAAATGGAAGTTCAGGGGGCCAGCTACAATTGATTGGGTGACGTTCTTTGCCCGTGAAGAGGTATGCATGCAATTAAATTAGTATTTGTGAACTAACAATGTATTTAACTGTATTTTGTTTTATTGCAGATTCAAGTTTTCCCCAACCTAATCCCATTTCCGTTTGAACAAGGGGTTTTATACTATACTTCTTCTCAGCTGGAGGATTCCCTAAGTGTTAACTTTCGACTACCAGAGAATCCTGTACGTCCTGTCAGACATAGAGGTGATCATCGAGAACAGAGCATTTCTATAGGACAAGGTTCTGGAGGACAAGGGGATGAGAGAGGTGCTGAGGATGATCAGGGTGATCAGGGTGGTGATAATGTTGGTGATCAGGGTGATCATGGTGATAATGTTGGTGATGAGGCTGATAATGTTAGTGATCAGGGTGATCATGGTGGCAGTGGGGCACATTCTGAGTCTCAGGGGCATGGCTCGAGAGCATCCCATAGGCGCTCTCGTTCAAGGAGGGATCGAACTTCATCTAGTGGAGAGGATAGTGAGTCTAGGAGATTTAGGCCATCCCGTTCCTTTATGGATAGGGTTCGAACGGTGGTTACTGAGGCAGTTGATAGGGCGGTTGAAGTTGCAGTGAATAGGGCATTTGATAGGGCGGTTGATGTAGTAACAGAAAGAGTGATTCCTCATGTGACCCGAGTAGTCACGGATTTGTTCAATTCAGGGCGATGTGGCAACCGTACTGATGCTAGAGAGAGGTCAGTTGGGCGAGGGCTACAGATGGACAGTCCCGAGCAGAGGCCCAGTACTTCCCAGCACTCTGCTAGACCTAGTGCATCTGTTGATCGAGAGCATTTTGAGATTGGGACCAAGCCGCGACATAGTGTGTCTCGTCGGTCTACTGAGAGGAGACGTAGTATAGACCGCCAGTCTATCGAGCACACAGTGGATGTGGATCAACCTTCTTCAAGCCAGATCAACTATCTGCTTGCACGCAATATTCCAATGGAGGTATTTCTTCTAACGTATTAACATTCTTTTAATTTAAGCATATGTTGTTTAATGTTCTTTTCATATTTAGGAGGATGATGGACGGCCGATGGGAATCAGTTACACGTTAGAGGATGACTATGATGCCTATAGACGTATGGGTGAAGGAACTATCAGGAAATCTTTAAACAATGATACACTGTGGCCACATTCTTTTTTCACTGCTATAGAGAATATGAGCCAGCCGTTAGATATGGAGACGATCGATTGCTACGTCCAATCACTGCAGAGGAGTTTCTACCAGATGGAGCACAGGATTCGGATTCTTCGGCCTCAGTTCTTTGTAAGTATTTCTGTAATTCTAATTATCTAATATCGTTTATATTGACATTCATGCTGATTATAATGTTTGTAGGATTCAATGAGAAGAGATTATCAGCCTAGTAGACTGGGGCCGAGGCATCAGGTGTCAGCTGATCTATTGAAGTTCATCTATGGTACTGATTGCCCGACATCTAAAGATTGGTATGGGGCAGATACGGTTAGTTTTCTATTATCTATTTTGGAATTTGTCTTTATGCATCAATCATCAATTATTAATGTATTTAAAATTGCTTTGTAGTTCCTTGTTCCTTGTTATGTTCGGGGCGTTTGGTATACCGTGATGATGAACATCATTACTTGGACTGGCGCCATGATTGATCCCTATGATAATGCTACACGACCAAGGGTTCTGCAAGATGTATTTGTCGAATTGAGAAAGATGACAAGTCATATGAGGTTTTATTTGAGGGCAGGCGATTATTGGAAGAAAAATACCTTGAGGTTGGTGGACGTGTCCACAAGAGATATGCCTTTTCAGAGGTTGATGTATTTCAAGGGCCATGATGGGGCGCAGCATTCGACCTATGCATGCGCAGCATTAGAGGTGATGTTGTTCGGTTACCCGAGTCCACAGTGGATGGAGCATCCTCAGGGCACTGCATTATTTAGAAGATTAATTGCTCTTAGACTATTTGATTTCTCCTATGTTTGATTTCTTTGTATTCGAGACATGTTGGGTATTTTAGAATCTTTGTTTGTATGGTGCAAGATAAACAAACACAATTACTAATTTTATTTGAATTTCACTGTATTTTTCAACAAGTGAATTCAGAGTTCACCAGCTTTTCAGTGTATTTTTTCAACAAGTGAATTCATTTTGTCAAAAAAAAATTGATGAACTGAGTCGGAGCATGCATGCAAAAATTATTCATTGATGGTAACAAGTAAATAAACACAACTTTATCAATTGAAATATAAAATTAAAAAAAAATGCAATTTAAAAAAAAAAAAATTGGGGTCGGCACCGGTCGGACCGGTCATCACCGGTGCCGACCGGTCGGCACCCTCTGAACCGGTCGGCATCATCCCACTGCTTTTTTTTTTCTAATATTAATACTTCATTTCACATGAATTATTTTTAAATCATTACACATATAATTGTTCCGATTGGATTGTTAATTAAAAAAACTTGTCAGAAAAGTGGTTTGGGGCATTTCTTAAACATATTTATAAAAGAGGGCATTTCTTATACATGTTTTATAAAAAAGGGTATTTTTGAATATTAACAGTAAATATAACCCATATATTGAAAATAGAGCTGGAGACCTAGTCTATGTAGTTACGCTGGCTTCAATGTTTTGACTACTTTCTTTTCTCCAAAACTTTTTAGTTTTCTCTTTTTTTAAAAAAAAAAACAAATCTTAAATTTCCTTTTCTAAAATCTACCTCCGTCCCACACGAATTGTCCTTCTTTCCATTTTCGTCCGTCCCACACGAATTGTCCACTTACTTAAAATAAAAAATTAATACACACTCATTAATAAAATATTAATTTTATCTATCTCTACTACATTGATGTGCCGAATCCCATGGGACGGAAGGAGTATTTCCCTATCTCTAATGTCCAATTTATAATGAATCTATTTATCTAATACATTCAAAATACACTAGGAACCGAGACTTATTAGAAAATAATTAATGATGATTTTCAAGAATTATACTTTTTTTTTTCTTTTGGGAGTTTTTTTAACTCTTCTAGCTAGATAAAAGGTTAGAAATTCTAACCTAAAAAAATAAATAAGACATTAATTTTTATTTATCACTGTTAGATTAAAATTATTGATAGTATAGTTATAATAAATACCTGAATAGTGATTGTATTCTTAATTCAGTTATAAACGACAAAAAAATATTTATTTTCAAGAAAATCAAAAGGGATGGCAATAGTATTAAGAAAGCAAAATTTAAATGTATTTACTTTTTTATATTTAATTGTAGAACTATAAAAATTAAATAATGTTTAATAGTAAATCTTAAAAATTGTACACTTAATTATAAAATTTTGTAGACTCTATTATACAAATACAAACAACTTTTACTAAAAGTACTAGTGACAATTAATTAAGTATGTCAAAAATCTTAGGGATGGTTTTAATTAACAAAGAAAAAAAAATGAGTTATGATTGAAATATTTTGTTTTTGAAATAAATTATTCCGTTGAATTGGAGTTTAATTTATATTTTTATTAGTATTTTGTTAACAACTATATTAATTAGGCAAAAACTTGCGTTAGGCAGGCCTAAACGGTTTAATCGGGTTTTATCCTACCCAAATGGGTTGATCCATCCCAAATAGGGTTTATTAATCCCAATTAAAGTATATTATATGAGTTTGAGCTTGGATTAATGGATAAAACCCGCCTAAATCGTTTAGGTCTGCCTAACCCAAGACCTTCCCTATTAATTATCAAAACTTATTTTTAATATGAAGATCAGTTTTATTAATTATGACTTTGTAAGTTATATAATCGTATTGGATGAAATAGTTAGAATGAAGTTGGACCAAATAATCTTACAACTTAATACATTTAATTTGAATCTGGATGGACTGATCCAACCGATATATCTTATAACTAAAACATATAAAAAGAAACTGAGGGAAAGACCCTGGAAATATCACAAATCACAAATCTCCACATATTCCATTTCACATTGTGTCTGCAAATATGCTTATAAAACCTAACCAAAAACTGGCATCACAAATATTTATTCCCACGAAAACATGAAAGCTGGATTGTGTTTGTTCTTGCTGGGGCTGTTGCTGATGCACGACCTCACTCTCTCCTCCATGCCACCGCCACGGAACAACAGACGCCTTCGAACTCCGTCGACCTCGGCGCCGCCGCCTCCACAGTCCAATGTATCCTACAGGCAAATGTCGCCGCCAATGTATAGGTTTCCCTCGCCGCCTCCACCACCACCGCCGGCGCCACCGATTGCAAATTCCTCCAAACCTTTCAGAATGAGGATTCAATACTGATTCATAATAATTGCTATGTCTAATACTCCCTCCGTCCCGAAACAATTGTCTTGTTTTCCTTTTTCGTCTGTCCCAAACAATTGTCTTTTTACCTAAAATGGAAAGTTAATACACACTCACTAATAAAATACTAATTTCCTCTATCTCTACTTGCATTGGTATCTGTGCCATTTTCAAACAAGACAATTGTTTTGGGACTTAGGGAGTAATTTAGATCGTCCTACATTTGGTAGGATTTTTTTTTCATTCATTGTTCAAAAGTTTTCCTTGATAAATAAATATTTGATCGTCATTGAATTCAATAATTGACTATTTTCCACTCAAAAATTATTTATTTTGTGCAATCGGCCAGACGTTTGAGTAAGAATCGAGAGAACAATGGATAAACTGGATTATAATTTTGTCAATTATTATTATCATTTTTTTAATGATAATCTTATCAAAATCTACTTAATTTCTAATTATATTAAGGAGAATTGTCGATTCAGGAATTAAAAGATAGTTTAATTATCAATTGTCAATTCAGGACCCGAAAGATCAAATAATTCTGAATTCAGGACTTGATCTTGAGGTCCTAGATTGAGAATTATATGATCTTTCGGGTCCTGAATTGAAAATTGTATAATCTTTCGGGTCCTAGATTGATAATTATATTTCTAAATTAACTTTTAAATTATTTTTTTAATTAATGTAAATAGTTTGACTGAATATGAGGCCCAACTCTTATACTTAAAACGGCCCACTGATTCTTGAGTTGGTGGGAGAAATGATTTAACAACTTCCAAAGTTTTCCACCACTAACTAATATCGTAATCAACTAATCCTGAAAGGCATGCTTTGCTAAAAGACAAAAGTGTAAAATTTTGACCACTTTATGCATACTAGTTGACGTTTGGAATTTAATGAATTTGTATATGATAACTTATTAATCTATTCAATTGGCAATATATTCATGATGATATAATGAAAAGTATATATAAAACCCCAATTTCTGTGGACTATCGTGTTTTTATTTTATTTTAATTTCGTTTTTAAATCTAATAAAAATATCATTATATATTATCATGGAAATCTAGTAATTTATCCCTAAAATTCTCAAAAAAAATTCTCATTTTGAGAATTTTACCTTTAGTTTTTTATATTATAATTTTATTTTGTTAGAGAATTTTATCCGAGGTATATTGCATTAAGATTTATCCCACATATTATTTATGTCAACCACTTTCATCCCAACTTAGGTTTTATTACATACAAAAATAATAATTTCACGTGAAATAAAATTTACCGATGAAATAAAAACGTGAGATAAAAAATCTTAACAGAAAATACTCAAAATAAAATTCAATGAATAAATATAAATTTGGAATAAAAAAAATTCTAACTAAATCACTAGGAATAAAATTCTCTAAAATGAAAAATCTTGGAATAAAATTACTCCAGTCATATTAGTCCCAATTTTTATTTTTGTCTGCCCTCTTAGATTAGTCACATTTCCTATAATGAAAAAAATTTCCCACATCAATAAAATATTATTTCACTACACTCATAAACATTGATTATCGTGTCCGGTCAAAATAAGACTAATATAATGAGACGAAGGGAGTATTAATTATGGAGGATGGAAGACCTGAAGTCAACGCAATGCCAGCACAATCCCATGTTTGACTTTAACTAACAAACTTGTCCATTTATATAAGGAACTCATTACTCACCTCACAGTCACACCCAAACTCATATTCAAAATCAAAATATATATGAAGGTGGTGGTGCTGTTGATCTTGGGATTGCTGGTTATGCATCCCGACTTGGGTATGTCAGTGCAGGTGCACAACAAGCCCAGAAGGCTTAGGGGTTTCCTGCGGTTTCCGGCGCCGCCGCCACCGGCCTACTCCAAGTCATATCGCCAGGGTACACCGCCGTCTCCACCAACCCCTCCGGGGACGCCATGCTTAATTTGTTAATTAACCTACCTTCTTCGACCGTGGCTTGTAGTTTCTCTGTTTAATTTCTGATGTTATGAGTGTGTTAAAATCAATATTAATGCTCTCGGCTTTCATTTCATTTCATTTCATCTATGTATGTCCACTGTCCCTTTCAACTGTAGCTTACGTTTATTCTTCTTTTATGGAGGAGATAGAGAGTGATATATATCTTTCTATCTGAATACTAGGGGTGTACACGGTTTGGTCCAAACCGGCCAAACCGGCCGAACCGAAATGATTTGGCTGGTTTGGCAAGTGAATTAATCGGCCGGCCGGACTGTAAATTTTAAACCGTATAATTTGGTTTGGTCCATGGTTTGAGTACAGAAACCGGCCGTTTGGACCGGACCGGACCGTTTATAATTTTAATAAATATTTAAATTATATATTGTACTAAAAATATTAATGTAGTACATTTAGCGTAGTGGTTCAAGCTATACTTTGAATTTTAAAATGTACAAGTTCAAATTACAACCTCACAATTTAATTCAAGCGTTGGTCGGCTTCACCATTGTCGCATCGTAATAATGTGACCTTTTACGAACTATTATGTTTGAGAATGAGATATGAACTATTATATATTGATGTCATAAATTGTTTGTTTCTATTATGATTGTCTTGTACTTTGTCGATGAGAACCATTATTTTTTTTTTAATTTCTCAAATAAATTATTGCTAAAAATAGAATTTTTTTTATGTTTTGACTTTGCTCGTTAAAGTCATGTTCCAAACCGTTAAACCGGCCGAACCAAACCGTTTTATTTGGTTTGGTTTGGTTTGGTTTGAAAAATTAATTTGGCCGGTTTGGTTTGAGAATTTTTCAAACCGTATTATTTGATTTGGTCCATACTTCGACCTTCAAATCGGCCAAACCGGACCGTGTACACCCCTACTGAATACACAAGTGTCTATTCAAAAAACAAAACGATGGTTATTTAAATGTATGGAGTTTGGATTCCGTGCTAAAAATCTATATTAAGTAGAAAATATCTCAATCATGTGATTGAAGATAAAAAAATATTAATTAACTATAAACATTAATAAACCTAATTTAATTTCTCTACGATTGAGCACAATTTAATTATTTAAGCATAACTAATAAATCAATAATCATAAGATTTTGGAAAAAAATATAATGTGAAATTATTAATTTTTAAGTGAATGGTGTAGATTAATTCATATAAATACATCCTTTTCCTTTTTACTTAATGGCAAATATCATCTAATAATACAGTCAATTCCCGTAAATGAATAAAATTATATTATAATGCAAACAACCCATATGATATTGATTTGATTAAATATCATTTCATTATTACTGGTGCATAGTGGTATATTAAATAGTGTATTATATATGTTGTTTCTTGTTCAGTGCAGTGGTGAAAGCACTTAACTTATAATTAAAAGGTTATGAGTTCGAACTTCTACGGGAACATGTAAGGTGTGTGTTTAAATTAATGTAAATAAATATAAAAAATAGTATATTATATCGGTATATCCCCTACTCGGAGTGATAGTGGTGAAAATTCATTGCCTGGACTAAGAGGTTATATATTCGAGTGTTTTTATTTAAAAATTGTGTATTATTATTCATTATTTAGTGCATAATTGCTTAATAGATGGTATCAATATTTATTATTCATATAATTAAAATGCTAGATGTGTATGATTCATGTTAAAATATTTTATAATGACTAAATTACAAAATGATCTCAATATATTAAGTATACAGATCGAAATGATTTGGACTTAGGTTTCAAAGGACAATTGGCCTAACTTTTAATAATATAAAGATTACTTGTTTGTTGTGGATCCATATTTGGAGTAGATGTTTGGTTTGGTTTTTAAATATTGTATAATAGTATTACATTGGGTTTTATTCTATTGATGTTTTTACTTATAATCCACCAACTCCCAAAAAGATTCTCTAAACCTCAAAAGTCTTGCAAAATGTGTTGCCTATCTGAAAATAAGGGTTGAGAGAGAGAGAGAGATTATTATATATCGATTATTGTTGACTAGCTACCACTTTTACGTGTAGAATGTTGAAAAAATTAATGCTAGGCAAATAGTTTAATGTAAAAAGGCATACTAAGTTTGGAACTGGTTTGGTAAAACAGCATATTATTTGGTACAATAGATTAATGCAAGTCATATCCATGAAGCAAAAATATTTCTTGAAACTAAACATGCATAATAATAATAATAATAATAATAATAATAATAATAATAATAATAAGCATTAATAGAATATTGGCTTAAAATGATCGAGATTTGTGGCGACTGCAGCCCGCGTATTATTTTGGAATCTTGTTTGTATTTTACAACTTGCGCCTACTCACTCATGCATTCACTTCACTTATGCCAAAATTCTCATTTTCAAATGTCAACCGATTAAGCTAGCTGTCTTGGCATACTGTATATATATGAATAACACCAATTAAATTTAAACTCCTTTTCCTCATCCTATACAAACCATAGAAGCTTTAGCTATTGCTATCAACGATTCAATATAATCCAACCATCTAATATTTTATAAAAATATTTAAAAATCTTATTTTAAGTTTGTAATCATAATATATAAATTGTTATGTATTAAAAATTTATAATTAGGAGAAAAATAAATTTATAATAAAAATATAAAATTTAAATTACAAGTATTATGTTCTATTTATAATTTTTTGAATTTATAAATTATTTTAATAATCATTAAAAAATATTCAATTTAAATTTTATTTTAAAAAATAATACCCAAGTTGGTGACCGTGAGGGCTGCTGCAGGCATCTCAGGTCATGAGATGGTGGGGGCGGCGGCTGCCACCATCACAAAGAAATGGTCGCCTACAGCTTCGAAAACTATCTCTATTAGTAATTAGGGGTGTTCATGGTTTGGCCGAAATCGGTCAAACCGGCCAAACCGTATTAATTTGGCCGGTTTGAAATTTAATTTTCGAACTGGTGGTTTAAAAATTTTAAAACCGGATAAATTTGATTTGGTTACGGTTTGAAGACTCAAACCGGCCGTTTGGGCCGGACCGGTCGTATATATATGAATATATATATATATATTAAATATAGTATAATTAATTAATATAATTTGTAGTTCATTTGTTAAGTTTCTATTTTTTCATACAATTAACCCATGTTCAAATTTATTGGCCAACATACTATAGTTTTAGTTTATTTTTTTATTTATAAAAAATAAAGTAATAAGTATTAACATTAAATAATATTATTTTATATAATTTCCTTAAGATAAATTAAGCATGAACTTTATAATAATAATTTTACACATTTCTTTCAATTTTACATTTGAATTTTAAGGTTATAATTTTAATACATTTGACCCATGTGTTTCTTTTGATTTACATTAAATTATAAATATAAGGTTTTTAGAATAAAAATTATATTATTATAAGTAGTAACAAATAATATAAATCAATTAATTTGTATTTAGATCCTAGTTTTCTACAAATTATAGTAGATTGTTGAAAATTGAAACATATTTCTTTTCAAACCGTCAAACCGGCCGGACCAAACCGTTTGTATATGGTTTGGCCGGTTTGGTTTCAAAAAATTATTTGGCCGGTTTGGTTTAAAAAATTTTCAAACCGTACCTATCGGTTTGGCCGAAATTTTCCTTCCAAACCGGCCGAACCGGACCGCGAACACCCCTATTAATAATTGATTGAGATCCAACTTCTTAATAATTTATAATTTAATATTATTTTATTATTATCAGTGACAATTTCACTCTTTTTAAATATAATATAAATATCATTAACTTTCATCATTTATATTATATAATTTAAAAAAAGTTAACATGTGTTGCATTTAATGAAAAATAACACTCCCTTCGTCCCAGTTTATTGGGTATTCTTTCCGTTTTCGTCTGTCCCAATCTATTGGACCACTTTCCTAAAATAACAAAATTTTCACACTTATTAATAAAATATTAATTCCACTACTACTCACAACCCTTCATTTTAGGTGCCCGGTCAAAGTTGCCCAATAAATCCGTCCCGTATTAAGACCATGACTTGTGGGTTGCAATTTCCATGTTGCTTGTGAAATTCTTGAATCTTTCATCATTTAGCTCCAGACGAAAAGAAAAATTATGAGAAGAGAGAGAGAGAGAGGATTAGATAAGATGGCTTCCCCATTGCTAAAATGATATTTACATCCAAATGTAGTAGAGTCAGTAAAATAAACAAATTATAAATCAGCAAAGAAGTGGTAATTACTGGAATCAGCAGCAATAAGGCTCAAGGCAGCAAGCGCAGCTGCAACAGACATGCATCCAAACAAAACAACATTCAACCAATGCCAACTCCTCTGCACCCCACTAAGCTTCTGCTTCCTCACCACCAGATACATATGGTTCGCCAGAATGAACGTCAGAGGGAACGTGCTGAGCGCCCCCGTCAGGCTCATGAAATCTCCCAAGAACGGCAGCAGTGCTGAAATCAACGATGTCACGCCCAAGTAACCGCCTCTAACCACAATTCTGAATGACAAGTTGCGTATTTCTAGAGCACTTCCTTTGAGTTGATACTTCGTGTCCAGATATTCGTACATTGGGCTTGCAAAGATCTGTCATAGGAGCAACCGGAGGCATGTTTTATCCAGAAAAATGTGGGTTAAACGAAATGTATATGAAGCTTACGTGCAAAGCGATGATTGTCTGCAAGAAAGCTGAAATATTAGCTGCTGCCTTCAGCCAAACTGGGCCGCCAACATTGTTCAACAGGTAGGTTGATGCGCCTGATCCATATGCCCAGTAACCGATGAAGGTAACAGCATACATTGGGAGAACTCCTACTGAAAACTGGAAATACAGAGCTTTCTTCATGTTTTCGACAACAGGCTGTCTCACTGTTGCCTGTCAAGAAGGTGAATGGACTGTGAGTGATCACCGGTAAGCAATAATATCATATGAGGCCAGTAAGAGCTTCGGTTTGATTTATGTATGAAGCATTTTAGTCCAGAAAACATGTCGTGACAAGTTATTGTGATACTATACAAGTAAGAAAAAGAGAATCAAGAGAGACAAGCGTGTTTATTTCAATTTGATGAAGTTGCATGTTGATGTTGGAAATATTACATCCGAAATTGATAACAGAACCAACAGATAGAAATCTGTTTATTTGAAAAATGTAGGATTAAGTGGCACCTGTATCTCGGGGAGCATTCCGGTATTAAAGGCAAAAACGAGGTTAGCGGATGCACCAATGGTTGTAAAAAACTTGTCTAAACTTGTTCCGTGAATGCTGTAGTCTCGAGGAGGAGCTTGAATGCCTGTAAAATAAATAATGCATTTTAGAAAAAGATGGCAGAAATAACAAACAAAGACTATGCAGCTGAAAACTTATATTGCAGAATACGAAAACCAATGGAGCGGATCCCAATCATTAAAGAACATTAGAGGTGTAAGATTGATATGATGATTTGACTATAAAGTACTTCTATGGTGGACAGAAGTGATGGAGAAGAAGCATGTACATAAATCTTATGTCGTGACCAAAGGATCATGAACCCAGATATTGGCCAAAGCCATCCAAGAACATTCCAGCAAAATCAGATTCTGCAAAACAATGCTTCATCAAGACAACACAGTTATCTGGTGATTTAATTACTTGTGTAGAAAAAAACAAGTCAGAATTGTACTAGCTGCTCGTCTCCAGACAAGTACCAAGAACCTGAAGAAAAAGTTCTGTAGCTAAACAGATGAAACAGGGAGATAAATTAAAAAATAACTTCATTAAAATGTGGAAAAAACCAGGATGAAGATGAAGCAATCAAAAGGAAGAAAGCAGATATAGGGTTAAATTTATTACAGTTCTAGGCGTACGGAAGCATTTAAAATGCTCTGAGATAAACAGAGCTAAGTGATTTAGGAAACCACCAAATAGTTTACTTAGGAATCCCAGCATTGATAAGAAAGGAAGGATAAAATCAGGATGAAGCAATCAAAAGGAAAATACATCTTAATCAAAATAGTATGCAACTGTCACAGCTTCAAGTTCAATTTGACAAATCAGTCATAACTACGAAAACAGACAGCCATACCATCTTTTAGAGCCAGAACAAAGGTTGTGATGATGTACACCAGACTAAACAATGTTGAAAATGCTAGCCACACTCTCAGTGCTGATAAATGGGGTACCACAATCGCAAAAAGAACACATGCGAAACCAGAAATCGCAATGAAGTGTGGAAGCTTCAATCCAGATTCTTCTTGAAAGAGAACATAAAGGGCCTGCTCATGATGTTACCAAAGGGATTAGCTCAAAATCTTGATATTTGTTGGCGAGCCATGTTGATGTCTTTCGTAGTTAGAATGCAAAGAAAAGTACAAGTGAAGAGTCCCATGTTCTTAACAAGTTAATGCGGAAATTAACCTCATAGACAATGGTCTTTTAGATAGTGCGGAATATGAGAAAAAGTAAGTTACCTTAAGGGCACTGCCAGCTAAAATGATGAATCCAACATTGATCATGAAGAGATTAACATATTGCAATACCCATGTAATACTGTATGCTTCTTTACCTGCAGCACAGAAACCTATCTCATTAAACAATGACTTCAACAAGTTCTAAGAGAAGAAGAAAATAAGATTTTTCTCTATTTTCATCGTTGTTCATTACACGCACTTACCATATATAAATCCTGCTAGGTCTCTATATCTAATGTGCCTCTTTCCTCCATATTCATGAAGCTTTGCAACTAACATATTTGCATACAACGATATTGCTGTTGCTAAAACTAGTCCAACCAGACCACCACACCAACCCAGCGGAACCATGATAGTGCCAGAGTATCCCAACACAAAAGCACTGTTTATCCCAGTAGTTAAGACAAACCCCACTTGGAACCATGAGTCTACATGCACAACAAAAAATAAGCTACTATTATTTCGAACAATAAATAAATAACTTGAGCTATTAAAGTTCAGAGGTTAATTTGTATCACATTGTGCCGTTAAAAAACTTGGTGGGAATAGATCATGAGCATACACTAATCAAACTGCCAAGTTACATAAAATAAACAAGGAACCTCATTTATTTTATAATAAAAGCAGAGACTCTCCATACTCACGAATGAACTTCACTCTATTACTAAGAAATCCGATTAAAAAACAAATTTTTGGTCATGCATAGCACAAACGTACTACAATATAATAATAATCCCAACGAGATAATAAGCAAAAGAATTCCCACAATTTTTCAGACAAACTCCAGACTAGGTCAATTAATACAAATCACACAGAGAAAATTGAAGAAACTAACAATATAAACAATTGCAATAAAAGCACGAAAGAACCTTGGCTAATATGATGGGCAGTATCAGAAATTTCAACAACCAGATGATCGCTGTCAGAAGCAGAGCCATCGTTAGCAGGAATCATTTCTCCGACACCACCTGCAGCTTGCAAAAGCGGCGATCTCATGTCTCCGTCCGACGCCGCCAGATATTCCCCACTGCCAGGATTCACACGCAACCCACCAACATCGAACACCATATCCACAACCAAAACAGCACACAAAGTTTAGGCGTAGCTAATAGATGAAACAAGATTTCACGCAAATTCCCAATAAAAAACGATGACGTCGAAGCTCGTTTTGCGTGTACACAACTTGCTAAATTCATCTATCATCAAGGCTGTTTTCGTGGGAGTTTTTGAATCGAAAAAAGAAGTCACGAGTTAGGAATTCAGGATGGCGACATTAGTAAATATTCAGACAGCTTGCGATTTTTTTTTTTTTTACTATTATTATTTTTTTGTGATAAAAAATTAAAATGGTTTTGCGAGTTGATTTCTCGTTTTATACATTTTTTTTAATTTGATTTATGCCCTTAATTTAATAAGTCCAAATAATCAAATATATTTTTTAAAATGAACTCAACTTTTTCGTGTCAAAATCTATTTTGATCTTTATTCATTATTGAGTTGAGGTTCGAATTTTCAAGAAATTGGAGCCCTTAGAACTTTGTCAGAAATGCAGCAGATAATAACGACGAAGACAGGGAATAGACAATAAAAAAGATAATCGGGCGTAGATAGAAAATTTGACAAAGTAACGACGATGTTTCTACGAAGGGAAGAAAAGATACAAAAAATGATCCTCTTGCCCCTATTTATAGACAGGATAGGGGTAGGGGAGTACAATCTAACCCTAGGGTCGACCATTAAAGGCTCGCCGCGAATCTCGGAGCGGCTCCGGGTTTTTTGGGGGCTGTTAGGGCTACAACGGTCGAGCGCCGCTAGACAGTTAGGATCTCTCTTTCTGGAATGCCTCGACATCGACCCTTTCGACTCGTCGGTGTCGAGGCGTTTAGGTCATCGTTGGCGAGGCCCTGACTTGGTATCTTGTTGATCTTGATGGACATGCTTCCTAGGCTGGGCTGCTTACATGGGCCGACCTATCCATTGGGCTCGAACCTCGTGGGCCTGGCCCAACAATAGCCCCTTTTGGGTTCAGGGCCTATCAAGGATAGGCGATAGAATCAAAACTACGAGTTAAGATTCGCTACAGAGTGCGGAACTTCGAGGCGTCCAAGAGACTATCATTGGGCCCGAGAGATACTTCCGGAGAGAGTAGCTCCGATAGAAAGTAGTCGGGATACTACTCCTGGTCGATACGAAGATTCCTTGGGAATGCAAGCGTATGACCGTGCAGGGAACACCAGGATGTCGCCCCGTGGGCCAATACGTGAGTCCGGGGGTCACATGTGTCAGAATCATTCTGGAGAATGTTCTCTCGCATGGAGCGGTACTCTCACGCGGGCACTCTGTTTAGGCTCCGTGGAGCGCTGGCAGGATGAGTTATAGCGGATTGTAGGACAAATGACGAGTTCCCGAGGGGAGGCCTCACATTCCCGTTGATGGTGTTGATCGCGTTATAGTTCTTCCTGCTAGGGGGTTTTGCCGCTTAGGATTTTTCTTGAACGGGTCGAACCTGAGGAGTGATGCAGGTCGATGGCGAGACATTGTGCATCTCAACGTCGACCTATGTTTTTGATTTTGCCGCCCTTGGGGTGGCATGACCGTAATTTTGACCAACTTCGGGGTCAGATTCTGGGATGCGAACGGTTTTCTCCTTTAAATAGAGAAATCGTTCGTCACTTTCGCACTTCTGCTTCTCCGATCATTTGCCACTCTCCCTGCGATTCTCTTCCCACTTTGCGCTACTCCTGTTCCGGCGACTACGTCTGTTTTCCCGTTTCTCTTGTCGCTCCGCTTGATACCTCTGATTTGATCAGGTAATCATATTTCATTTTTTGTTTATCTGTCGTTTTATTTTCTATTGTCGCTTATGTTCGTGCTTCTTGTCGGATTCATGAGGGGATCGATCTGAATTTGCTATAGTCTAGGATTTTGTGGTTTTGGAATTATCGGTGTTGGTTGTCGCCTCTTGGTGTTCTATGTGTGTGTGCGTTCCTGTTTGTATTATATTTATCTGCTCCTGGGTCAGCAACTTGCGTTGGCTAATCTTGTTTTGATATCTGCTCACGATGGGGATGATTTTGTTGTGTGATGATTTGATTTGTCGTTGGGGTGTACGTGCATGCCTTTGGGTACGTCGTGGTTGATTTTGATGTCGATTTAGTTGTGTTTGCGGTGCATATTTTTTTATTGGGTCACCATAGATTTAGTGAGTCATGGCGCTGAGGATTCTGCATTCTTGTTGTTCGTTCTTTCATCCGATTGTGCGGGTTGGTTATCGCTGGTTGCATGGGTGGGTCGGTGTGTGTGTTGCTTCGCGTTGTATCTCTTGTTTATGAGGTCTTTTCCCTCTCTTTATATACGCCTAAGTTGTTACTAACCGTACCTTAATAAGTGAATTCATGTGACTTGTGTTGTAGGTCTCGAAACAACAATGTAGGAAAGAATAGATACATGTATTTATGCATGCGTAGCGTTTTGGATAAGTTAAGATGGAATAAATAGGGTCGACATATATGAATCTAAAATAAAGTGATATATTATGAAGGCATGCATTGTTTCTCGTCTGGTCTCTTGTCCAACCCCAGATTACCTCCTCGCCTTAAATAAGTCTTATGCCTCAACTCATATCAGAATTTGGTCCAATAGTCCTAGATCTATTATAAATTTTATAAACACCTTGTCTGTGACTGAGAGGTCACATGTTCGAGCTTCCAGGGGACATTTGGGTGTGTGAGTTTAAGATTTATGTACACTTATTCAAAAAAAATAAAAAAAAATATATATATATATATATATATATATATAGAGAGAGAGAGAGAGAGAGAGAGAGTAGTGATCATATGAGAATAGTGTTTAGTATGAGAAATAAGAATAAATTTTAGCCTTTGATTTTGTGATTTCAACGCTCATGATCTATTTTACTCCGTGTGCAGTTTTCCTCGATTATCCTGCAGTTTTGCAAAATTAAGGTTATTTTTGTAATTTTAGCTTTTTTTAAAATCTGAAATAGTATCTCATTAGATTTTTTATTCTTTTTTTTCGCGCGATTTGATTTCTTCTTCCTTCTTTGTTCGAATTGATTTATATTTCTTTTGTCGGTCATATTTTTTTTCTTTGTTTCTGGATTTCGCATTCGTGTTCGGTCTCGACGTTGTTAATTATGCATGAATATAATTTTAAAAAATTTATTTTATTCAGATCGACGTTCATTTTTTCTATTATATTGTGCATCTTTAGTGTTAACTTTGTGCATTTTTGTATCTTACATGTTCATTTATTCCTTCTTTGTTCGAATTGATTTATATTTATTTTGTCGATCAGATTTTTTTTTCTTTGTTTCTGGATTTCGCATTTGTGTTCGGTCTCGACGTTGTTAATTATGCATGAATATTGTTTAAAAAATTTTGTTTTATTCAGATCGACATTCATTTTTTCTATTATATTGTGCATCTTTAGTGTTAACTTTGTGCATTTTTGTATCTTACATGTTCATTTATTCCAAAGTATGTTGATAAGATGAAACATTTAAAGTGCATAGTTTTAAGAACTGTTGATGTTGGTATTGAGTTTTATAGAGATTACGCTCGTGCTGTTGCTTTGAAGAAGAAGATGTTTATTTTTTTTAATTCGTATTTATGTAAAAATGAAGTAAATCGGGCTAAAAATGAAGTAAATCGGGCTTAAAATGCAGATTGTTGTTTGTGTTTGAGTATTTTTACAGTTTTAGCCTTTAAAGACTAAAACTGCACGATATTGGGGCAAAAATGCCGCATTTTTCAATATGCTGAAAATGAATCATGTTCGTCGATTTGATGAGATGGACGCACGAGATTTATTCTTATTTCTCATAGTAACTTCTATTCTCACGTGATCACTACCCTATATATATATATATATATATATATCTTATAAGTTGAATTTTCAAAAAAAAATTTATAATGGGGGTGCATTTATTTATTTCTCCAGCTAACATGCATACCCTTGTACATTATAAAGAAGGATCTTGTGAGTGCAATTCGCATTTTCTTCAAATTGAAGCAAGCAAGTGAATCTGGCAGACTACTGCAGATGGATAATTTCGATATTTTTCAATTTGAAAAAGAACCCTTGGTTTTCAAGATATTCATTTTCATCGGTTTTTCCAAAAAAAAAAAAGCAAAAAATTTATGAAACCATGAAAGTCGGCTGAAATTTGTAATAACTAATAAATCAGTTATATATCACACACACACACACAAAAAAAAAAAAAAAAAAAAAAACTAGATCACAATAAAAAAAATTATCGATTTGATTTTCTTGATTTGAAAGGTTTTTGGTGAAAGCACTGTTTCATTCCCAGTGGTTGGAGTTGATTTAGCAAACAAGAACATCCAAGAGTGTCTAGTTTTGCAGAAAGGGACTAAGAAGAAACCTTTTACAACTTCTAATTTGCTTGTTTCTTAATTTCTCAAGATTAATTACATATTTTACTGTCAAGAAAATAAACAATAAAGAAATTTTGCTCTATACTAAATTCCTAATTATAAATTGTAAAAGAGAAATCTTCTATCACCAGATCTCACTTCTTAATATATGTTTCTGGTTAATAAATTCATAACTCATTCATCTTCAAGCAGAAAGAGTTTTGTTTCTCTCTCACACACACACACACACACACACACACAGAGATGAACAGACAATGGAACTTTGAAGTGTGGAGATATATAGTAGACTCTTACTTGGTGGGTAGTGGGTGTCTGTTCTACTTCTTCCAGAAACATGAGCAGGCAATTCGTGGGAGCCACGAAAGGATGAATCCAAAGGGATAGCATGATCCAAAAATTAAAAAAGCAAAGATTTATTGATATAATGTGGGTGAAATTGAAATAGAATTATAGGAAGCAGAGTTGGGATCAATGCGATCCCTTTGGACGCCTCCTTCAGCAGCAACAAGATCTCCACACTGTGACTGTGGGTTCAACTTCACACTTGCTCAATATAAAAGACTCTGTTGCTCTTACCAAATTATGGATATGTAGCATTATGGAGGTTTAAATATATTTTTGTAGGATTCAATATTTTTTATGTAAAAAAGAATTTGACAATTTTCTGTACATTTGCCTACTCTTAGCTCTTTTTCTTGCTTTTCTAACAATCCAAAAACTTAAAATAATCGTCCTATTATATCCAATAAATTACATGTTCAAGTAAAATTAAAAATATTCAAATTGATATTTAAATTAGTGTATTTTATTTGAAATTAATAAAATAAAATAATGGCCTCACTAATGTACCATGTTATCTTTATCATATGTTTTAGGAGTACTTTTTTTCCCTTCTTCAGAATTATATATATATATATATATATATATATATATATATATATATATATATACATGATTTGACATTTTCTGATTATTTGATGTACAATTTTATAAAAATCTCATGAATGCAAAAACCCAAAATATCTACCTACAAAACCACCATGCATATGTCACCTCATATTTTATATTCGGCTTCACTCATGATAAATGCGAACTTATCCCAAAGAATTAAGCTAGCTCCAAGAAGGAGGGTGTGCTACCCAAATTTTCTAAATAATACTAATATGTGAGTGACAGATCGATAAGGACTACATTTTAACAAGTCAATTAAAAAAAAAATTTAATCGATCACGAAGTTAATGGATCAGTATTAATTTTTTCACACCCTAACATATATATAGGGATTGCGGGTGGAGTGTGATTAGCCTCAACATGAATTGTTGGGGGTATAGTGTGAAAAATAATAATCTTCATTGAAATAAGTGTTAAACGTGTCTTCTTAGAAGTCCCCAAACAAGTTAGGTGGAAATATTATGATCATAAATTATGAATGTAAATGATTCTTCTTACATAAACTAATTTGTATCATGATGGTCATGGTCCCATCCACGTTTATGTTCCTCTTCCCACAATTCAAAGCCACACCAAACTTCTCTTTTTTGAATACTTTATTTTTCGAATAAATATAAATTATAAGCCTTTATGGGGCGTAGATATGTCCATTAAATTATACGCAACAACAAATTGTAGTTTTCTTGATGATGTTATCATCCATTGACCTCATCAATTACGTTTTATATATAAAGGCCGAATTCCATACTAAAGAGTTATTTTTTGTTAAATCATTAAATAAATTTCATGTTTTTCTTCTATGCCAAATTAGTGCTTCAAATTTTTTATAAAAAATGTTCACAATCATATGTATATATTTTTGTTTTATATGTTATGTTTAATTATTATGTTGCTTATTTTTCAATTAATCTAATGGCTGAAAAGAGATCTGAAAAGATATGACCTGTTGGCCTAGGGTTTATATTAATCCCCCTTTTTTACGGTCAAAGATTCATGAAATTATGCGGCTATATTTTGTTTCCATGTGATGATTTGGGCGGCCTTATTTGCTTCCAATATGTAGTAATTTGTTCTTTTATTTTAAACTCCGACTTATATAATTTTTTAGAGCTTGTTCTATCATTTATTTTAGAAGAAACTATTAATATATAATAGTCATATTAATAATTAATAATTTTAATTATAAGAATGACCACATTTATAAACATATTCCATGAATACTCTATTCTATATACAAGTAGATTTCATGAAATATTCATAGTTGTCAGGAAGCATAGCTACTTTATTATTATGTTTCGATGTGTTAAACAATATATAGAAATCACCCGTTCAAAATGTCACTACATTAGTTCTAGTTTGTGCAAAACATGTAATATAATGTATAAGATGTCAATTGAGTTGTAGTAGAGGCGATCAAGACAAATTGGAAATCCTCCAGTTTGGGCCTCACAAGATGATAGAAGAAACTGACTACAATCCTTAGTTCCAGTTTGGAAAAATTGCATGATGAAAACTGGCTTACGTCATCTAAAGAACATGTCAGGAGGAATTCTATTAAAGGCCAGACTTTAAGAATGAAGATTACTTAAAGTCTGAAGAACCTGGTGCTGGACTAGTTTCGATTCCTCGGGCTGACTATAAGAGTCGTTCTGACAGAATGTACGATATCAACATCCGATGTCTGAAAAGAAAGAGCATGTGCAAAGTTTTTGGAAAGTAACATGTCCCTTTGTACATTATATAAAATGTCGCTCAACCACTACAATTTCAAAAGAGAGGTTATTGGAATTCCTTACACTGCCCGAAACTAAAAGACCAAATTTTAACTAAGCAGTGAAACGCTTAAGCTTTCAAGTTTGAGGCAATTCCATAGTTTTATCGTGTGTTGTCTTGGACACGAGACCTGTTGCTATCTAGCATAAGTTATTTATTTGATGTTCTTACTCTCCAAGTACGAACACACAACAGTCACAGCTTTTCTCCAAACTATGATTCTTACAAGCATCTAGCCAAAAGGATTGACGGTTCCGGGAAGAATCATAAAGTTCCCTTAGTTCTAGAGATGAAGGCTGCGTGGTGTGCCCACACTTCAAATCTTCGAGCGAAGGAAGCAACGGGTTGGGCGAGTGAGCAAGTGGACTGGTGGACGCTGGCATTCATCCACTTGCGATAGATCGTGAGAACCTTTGTATTTGAAACCTAGTGTCTTCCAGACTTAAGGTCTGAAGAGAGGACGTAGGGCTCTTGTGTCCTAACCTCTATAAATCCTTGTGCATTTACTGTTTATTTAATTTTTCGTAAGGATTTAAAACTCAACACTACCTAAACATTGAAATATATTTTGAACTTAAACTTAATCTTAAACTCGCTAAAAATAAACTATTCAGAAACATAAACTGGTAAGTAACAATCAGTTACTAATAAAATTCTCACTAAATGTATCAAAATTTTGATCTCGGAACCGACAATAGTGTCATTTCAAAGCTATACTTTTGTTATGACATTGATATCATTAGCTAAAATGCTTATATAAGTTATATATATGGACAAGTGTAAAATGATGAATTAATAAGTTTTGTAAATTATAAATCTTTGGTCGCATATGGATCATCCAAATTTTTAAGTAAGAAAAGAAGTTATTAAACTTCTAATTATTACCGGTCGAACACGGTCTCGTATGAGTTGCACACGATTTTTCATTTGTAATTTGATTTAATTTTATTTAAATTAATTAGTAATAGAAAAATGAGAATTTATAATTATTTAATTTAAATATGAGTGTCACATTCAGGCTAGCAATTGAATAGCGCATGGGTGGCACCGGTTGCATAGAATTTGATCAGTTAATGACACATCAAATCTCATTGAATTTGTTCACGCATTATAAATACAAAAATCTGAGAAAATAACAACATTTTATAAAAAATAGCTATTTTGTGAAAAACATTATAAATCTAGTTATTCTAGTTATATAAGATAGACAAAGAGGCTATTCCAGAATTTGCTATATTATTTAAAGTGGCTCCTTATCAGTATAAGAAAAATATATTACTCCTTATTTGTAAAGAATGACTCGTCTTAAGATTTTATTTAGCAATTGAACTCGGCCATGAAGTCACTCAATTCATTATTTTTCTGTGTATACTTAATTAGTGATGTCAATTTAGTCCGAATCATGCAGGTTAATACGATTAACTCGAGCTAAAATATAGATTAGGATTAAGATATTTTAGTCCGAAAAATTTTTGAAAAAATTTGAACTGAATAGCTTGGGACCGAATAACCCGAAACATGATACGACTGAGCTAAAAAATCGACAGGTTGGCCTGATTAATTTTATATTAATATTTCTTATTACAATTATATAGTCAAACTTATTTATATTATTTAGTATCACATTTCTTGATTAAATCTTAAGTTACATAATATAAATAGTTTATAATAGATAATTAGATCCTAGAAAATTATTTAATCGTGAATTTAAAATACATATAAACATATAAAGATTGTGATGTATTTTGAATTTTTTTAAAGATAAAATAGATATTTTGTACATATTTTATTATTAAAAAGATTATTAAAGCGAGAAAGTATTTAATGACATGAAACAAAATTGAAAAATATTATAAATAAAAAATAATTTGTAATTTTGTTAACCCGACGGGTTAGCCCGAAAAACAATGAGTTTGGGTAAAAATCTTTAGCTCGAAAAAATTTCAGCCCAATCTGACCTGAATCATCTAGATGTAACCCGATAGAACTAATCCGAAAATTAATGGTATGATCCAATTGACATCCCCATATTAATCTTTTAGTCTAAGTAAACGAGACGGACACAAAATCTTTTAAAACATTTGATAAAATTTTAAAAATTCTGTCAAATTCATACTTAATTATTGATAGATGGGTTTGTCCTCTATCAAATTTAAATCAATAGAATTAGTAACGCTAGCAGCTCGAAAGGTAATAAAGTGCAAAAGGGCGTACAATCATTAGGGGTTGTATGAGAGAAACTTTTTCAAAAGTCAAACATCGATTTAGTTGTTAATATATCTTTAATAGAAACAAAGTATGTCATTATATTTATTATTAATATTATTCAACTTACAATGATTTATGGTTTGGTGTTAAAATTCTTTTGAGTTAAATAAAAAATATATTTTTGTCAAATAACTTATTCTTTTTCTTTGGTAAGAGTGACATTGAATCGAGTAATATTTTATATAAATTTAACTTATTTAATATTAAGTCGAATTTTAAGGTTTTTTTTATGGCAAATTCTCAGATGAGACGGTCTTTATCATTTTTATTATGAGACGAATTTAATGAAATGATATATTTTTTTATTGCAAATGATGTATTTCTTTGCTGCAAATAATGTAATTTTTAAAAATAAAATGATGTATTTAACTCATTGAAATGATGTATAAAGGTCCGTCTCACAATAAAAAAATGGTGAGACAGTCTCTTATGAGACCAACTCTTTTTTATATTTTAAAATTCAAAACTTAATCGAATCTTAGTTAAGACTAAATAAATCTTCTAAATTTAGATTTATATTTAAAATATTCATTATTTTTAAAATAATAAATTATTTTATTCTAAAAACATATATATATGTACTTTTATTTTTTTTCTTATAAATAACAAAGTTAATAAAATATCTATCATACCTATTACTCTTAAATTATAAAGATATTAATGTTAAAAAATTAATAATTTTATATGTTGAGCTAATTTAGTTAACAAGCTCACGAATCAAATATTATAAATTCAAATTTGGTTCATTTAGTTAACGAGTTTACTAAGCGAGCTTGAATAAATATAAGAATAGTAGAATTCATTGTTTACAGAGTAAATAATTCCGTTTTCATAGAGTTTTATAACAGTTCATTGCAAGAAATAAAACTCATAAAAATCCCTCCATATTTTCTTCTTCTTTCTTCATGTTTTCCATCGATTGTTTATGATTTTTGGGTCAAAAGGGCCAACAAGTGGTATCTAGAGCCAAGGTCGAATGCCAAAAAATAATTTGTTAGAAAAACATGGCTTTGGTAGCAGCACATGCGGCAGGCGCAATAGTCGAGTGGTTCGTTCGAGTACTGCAATTGACACACACGAACCACACGAGTTGAGTGATTCACATGCAAGTCATGGTGTAGGATCAAAGAGTCTGGGAAGCAATCGAAGCAGTTGAGGGCGCAAAGGTTGGCACCCAACTCGACAAGAAGGCAATATCGCACCTCTTGCACATGTTTCCAGAAGATCTTCTCATGTAGTTTGCTAGAAACATAACGGCGAAGGAAGTTTGAGATTGTCTCAAGACTAAATTCGTCGGGGCAGATCAAGTGAAGAACGCAAGACTACAAACATTTATGGGCGAGTTTGACTCGATGTATATGAAGGACAGTGAGTCACTCGATCAATATGCAGGCCGACTCACTACAATATTTGTGGTGTACTCGAGCTTTGGAGGAACCCTCACTGACTCGACGCTAGTGAATAAGTTGTTCGACTTAGTGGCAATTAGGTATCTTAGTGTGGTGGCCAGCATCGAACAATTCTTCAATCTTGAAGAACTCGCCTTTAAAGATGCGATTGGAAGGCTCAAAGCTTTCGATGAGCCCACTCACAAAATAATGCAAACCCAGGGAGGAAAGAAGATCAGGTTCTTCTCCCTCAGGCAGAGTGGGAAGAGAACCCAAAGCAGCTCGAGAAACCTAATGATGTTTCGTTTCTAGATAATGGAGCCAGTAATCATATAACTGGTGATAAAGGGAAGTTCTTCAAGCTGCGTGAAGGAGTCAACGGGAATGTCCATTTTGGAGATGGATCGACTGTGTAGATTGAAGGAAAAGGTTCTCTCCTTTTTTATTGCAAAAATGGAGATCAGTGGCTCTTCGAGGAAGTCTACCACATTCTGTGACTACAAAGTAATATGTTGAGTCTCGAACAGCTGATAGAAACGGGACATCGAGTCATGATAAAAGGTGATGCGTTGTCTTTTCGAAGGACCCTCCATGAATCATAATGAAAGTGAAGAGATCAAAGAATCGACTCTATCTTATCAAGTTGAGGTGGCAGACCCAATAAATCTTCTGATAAGCCTCGAAGATCTAGTATAAATGTGGCATGCTCGTCTCGGGCATGTCAGCTTTAAGACTTTAAAATCCCTTGTCAAGAAAGAAATGTAGGTAGGAGTATGTACCAATGATCACTCATCCAGATCAATTATGTTGTACATGTCTCGTAGCAAAGTAGTCGAGACACCTCTTCACGAAGGAAGCAAGTTTTTTAGCGAGGAGGCCGCTCGAGCTACTACACATTTGTTAGGATTTTTGTTAGAGAAATCCTTCCTTACTTTTTGTTGTTATGGTGGGTCAAAGATTATAAGACATCTTAGTCAGTTTTTCCAGTTTCTAGAGTTCTAAACTGTAATCTTTGTATAGGATCGATTGAGTTGTAATAGAACTTAGGCTGAAGACCGAGCAAAGAAGAATGCCCGAGAACTGACTATCATCACGCCTAGCCTTGACCCAAAATTGTGTTGGAGCACTCAGTTTAAGGTCCATCCATACTGACCAGGAGAAGTCAGTATGAGGGCTTTCCCGAACTGACTAAGGAGAAGTCAGTTTAAGGGTTTTCCATACTGATAAGGAGAAATCAGTATGAGGGTTTACCGTACTGGCCCTGGGAAGTCAGTATGAGGGCTAAGTTGTACTGACTCTCAAAAGTTAGTATAAGAGCCTCTACCTTTAAAAATCGAGCAATTAGAAAGATATCGATGCTCAGTCAGACTCAGGCATTCATATATGCCCAAGTCAGTACGAGGTTATCCAAACTGGGATTTCTCGGGCTGAAAAGAAGTCTGACATAAAGTTAGTGTATAGTGCACTGACGCAGCAGAGCAGAGCAGAAAGGAGACCTAAGGCATGGGCTACGATTGGACAATATAATCCATGAGTCTAACGTCTTGATTTATGAGTCTAACGGATAAAAATTCAAAATGTCAAAGGTCCTCCTCTATATAAAGGCCTGCCCTCCCAACCTAAAAAGGTATCCTGAACAGAATTCAAAATATGAAAGTCTTGAGAAGACAAATGGCATTCTTTCAGGTCATCTCTCTGCTAAACTCTCTGAGTTTCTGTGTTTTCTAACACAAGACTTGAGTCTCCGACTCAAGTTACCCATCGTGCTAACTCATCCTGGCATGAGGCTGAAGCTCTTTTTGGTGAACATATCTTTCTGATATATATTCATAGTAGTCAGTTTCCTAGTTTGGGATTCTGATTCTCACGGGCGTATGCCAACCACCTGAGTTATGGGAAGAACAAGTAAACATCCAACCACCGGGAAGAAGGCTACGGGGTGTCGTCCTGACTTCAACCTGAAGACTGAGTCTACAAGGAGTTCCTAGGCAAGTGACACATCAGACTTAAGGACGGAGGAGCCAACGGGCTGTGTATAGATCGTAAGGAGGCTTGTAATTAATTAGTGAATTATCCAGACCTTAGGTCTGAATAGTGGATATAGGATATTGAGATCCGAACCACTATAAGTCATGTGTGCTCTTTACAACTTTATTTACTTATTGCTCTGTTTTTCTATTTCACAAACTGACTTCGAAACCTTCAATACTTCTAAGTATTGAAGAGTATATACTGTGAAACTGACTTAATCAGGACAAGACTAAGCTTAAGTTTTCTAAACACACAAAACTGAATATACTTTGTTTGCATTGAACAAATGCAACTATCATACTTACTTCTGCTGCATATTATATACCTTCCGCTGCACAGCTTTGCACTCTGATTTCGGGACCAACAACATTGATATGTGTAAACCAATCAGTCCGATCACTCATGGATGAAATCGGTACTTCATGCTGATTGTGGATGACTATACAAGATAGATGTGGGTTCACATGTTGAAACCGAAGGACAATGCATGTTCTTCGTTCAAGAACATGAATGAATTGGCTGAGAATGCAACCGGTCATTGAATCAAGGTGCTTCGATCAGATCGAGGAGGAGAGTTCTTTTAGAAGGAGTTCACATAGCTGTGCGAACATGCAGGAATCGAACGATATTTCACCGTACCATATTCTCCTTAATAGAATGGTGTTGAAGAGGAGAAATTACACCGTGATGACTATGGTTCGATCACTACTTAAGACTATGAGTGTGCCAAGCAAGTATTGGGGGGAGGCAGTTCGACATGCAGTATATCTCCTGAATTGTCTGTCCACTAATACCATTCAAGAGAAAGACATCATTCGAGATGTGAACTGGAAAGAAGCCACACGTAGCACGCCTTCATGTGTTTAGGTGTACTGCGCATGCCAAGGTAACCAATCCACATCTTAAGAAGCTCGACGATTGAAGTCAGTCGTTCGTGTACTTGGGCATCGAAGAAGGAAGTAAGGCGCACAGGCTGCTCGAACCACATCTCAAAAAAATTTACGTGAGTCGAGATGTTGTGTTCAAAAAAAGTAAAGCTTGAGATTGACGAAGCATAAAAGATGATCAGCACCTTGAATTATTCGAGGAGGTTACTCATGAACAATGAAGAGTTCGAACTACCCAATTTGAAAGTGAAGTGACTCCAAAAAGGTCAACCACAGAAGAAAAAACCACTTCGTCAACTCTGGAAAGAAATAACCCTGTACGACTAGATCAACTCGATTCAAATGAATAAAAAAGTGACAGGTATTAAAAGTTGTCATCACCTTGGTCAAGAGGACACTTTGAGAGTGATGAAATGTCAGTTCGATTCAGAAATCTGAGTGAAATTATGGCAGAAGCTCCTCGAGTCCATCTCAATAAGAATTTTGAGGAAGCATTGTTAGCAGAGACGGAGGAGCCGTCTTGCTACAATGAGGCATCCGTACATCTCGAACGGGAAGAAGCAATGTCAAAAGAAATCATAGCCATTGAGAAGAATGAGACTTGGTCATTCGTACCACTACCTGTTGGACACAATACGATTGGACTGAAACGAGTATTCATGTTGAAAAAGAACTTAGATGAAGAATTAATCTAGCACAAGGCTCGCTTGGTGGCAAAGGGCTATATACAACAACAAGGCATTGACTTCGATGAAGTTTTCGCACCAGTTGCTCGAATGCACACAATTTGAGTCATTCTTGCATTGGTGGCTAGTAGATGATGGCTAGTAGACAATCTTGAAGTCAAATCAGTCTTTCTGAATGGGGACCTCGAAGAAGAGGTGTACGTGACTCAACTGAAGGTGTTTAAGGTCACAGGAAGGAGTCTGAAATGGATGGGTTTCATGAGATATACACAAGAGCAAACAATATACAAGGGAAGTAGCACTGACTCGAGATTGATAGTGGGTCTTTATGTGGATGAGTTTATCGTAACAGGTGAAGATTGATAAGCTCATATTTATACTCACTTATCGCATTTTTTTCTTATTTATTATGCTTTTTATTATGTTTTAGTTAATAAATCGAGCATGAGTATATTGTAGAGGGTATTGCACTTGTGGTTCTGAGTTTTGAAGGAAAATATGTTCAATAAGGGCAAAGTTGATGAAAAGATGAAGAAATCCGCCACAAGAGTTCTGTTTCACTCGACGTGGGAAGATTTCGAGCGATGTGGGAATTCAGCATGTGTCCACTGACACGGAGACCATGTCAGTCGACACAGAGTCACTCGACGTGGGGTGATTTCGGCCCCGAGGATGATCGACATGGAGAAGTTGTGTCGACCAACGTGAAGCTTGTGTCGGTAGACACGAATTTGTCTCAAGATCGAAACCCACATTTTCAAGTTTGTGAGCAAGATAAGTTAAAAAGGTTGCATTTACAACTTAACCCTTAAGTTTAAGACCTCAAGGCTTAACCCTACTTCCATATAAACTCGTGTTTAGGTTATCTTTGAGAGAGACATTATTCATCTTTAGTTTTATTTAGCGTTTTTGTTAAGTTTTGAAGAAGTGGATCAACCCTTTATTTTCCTGTACTTTATTTTTCAATAAGTTATTTTAATGCAATCTTTAATTCATGTTTCAATATTTGATTTTAATATGCTAGGCTACACTTTTATCAGATTCTAGGGTTTCTCAATCAGTTATTCATGTTTTGATTCGAATGATTCAAACCCTAATTGGTTTAAAATTTTTGATTTTATGTTTAAATCTATTTTAAATTGAAGAATCGAGAGATGAAAATTGAAATAGTTCTTGTTTACTAATTGATGGAGCGAATGTGAAAATTAATAATAGGAAGAGAGAGTTTAATGCAATTGAATCTCTGTCCGACCAAGAAGAATTTAATTGTAGGTTTAAATTTGATTATTATTGAGATTGATTAATCTGTGTTTCTTAGACCGAGAGGAGATAATCACTTATTAGTAATTTAGGTTTTAATTGTCCGACCAAGGAATTAATTTCACTTTAACAGATTTTTCCACCATAAGTCTTTTCTGGGTTTGAATTATTTGTTTCTTGCATGTTGTTTAACTTAGTAGAATTCCTAGGATCTGTGCTTTTATTTATTTGAATTTTTTTAGAAAGATAATTTTGAAATCTCAATACCTTCCGAAATTGGATTTACCCAAACAGAAGATTGAAAAACTACATTCAGTGCATAAGATATGTCAGTTGCACTATCCCTGTGGGTTCGACAACCTTCGGGTTACTTATAAATTTATTTGCCATTTGCTATAATTCGTATGCAAATTTAGCATAGATCAATGATCCGAAGGAGGTCGGAGTCTTCAAGTAGCAGATGATGGGGGAGTTTGAGATGAGTGATCTCGGATTAATATTTTACTATCTCGGTATCAAGGTAAATCAGTTCTAAGGAGGTATTTCGATCAAGCAGACGACTTATGCCATTAAGGTACTAACTCAGTTCAGGATGCTTGATTGTAACTCTACTAGAATACCAATGCAGCCAATGCCTCAACTCCACAAAGATCTCAAAAGACAGCCAATCGAAGAGACAGAATATTGAAGACCCATCAGCTGTCTATGCTATCTTCTTCACAAGAGGACAAATTTTTCCTATGCAGTTGGAGTTGCCAACAGATTTATGGAGAGGCTTACGGAGATGCATCACAAGGCAGTAAAATAGGTTCTACGATACATTCGAGGCATTATGCACTTCAGACTAGTGTTTCGAAGAGGAGGAGGTGATGAAGAGATTGAGACTTATTCTGACAGTGATCTTGAAGGTGACCTAGATGATCGAAAGAGCACAGGAGGCAAGACATTCTACATCAATGACTATCTTGTCTCGTGGAACTCGCAGACGCATAAGATAGTTACACTTTTGATGTGAGAAGCAGAGTTCATGGTAGCAACAGTGGCATCATGTCAAGCGCTTTGGTTGAAAACATTGTCGTTCGAATTGACTAGCTCAAGATGAAAATAGTAAAGCTCTTTGTCGACAACAAGTCAGCACTCGCACTGATGAAGAATCCAGTGTTCCATGGTCGAAGCAAGCACATCGACACAAAATATCACTTTATTTGAAAATGTGTCAAGAAGGTCAGATCAAGGTGGAGTTCATTCGAGCTGATGAGCAATAGGCCGATGCACTTACTAAAGCATTACCAGCACCAAAGTTAGTAGTGATGCAAAATTTGCTCGAAGTCAAGGACCTCGAACTACTTAAGGAGTAAGAGGGAGAATGTTGAAGATTTATTCCTTAATTTTAGAAGATTTGATTTTCTTATTTAGTTTGGATAAGAATCTAATTTAATTGAAAAGATATAGATATATCCTAAATTATCTTATTTTTCTTGTTTATTTATCCTAGTTTTTTCTTATAAATTAGAGTATTAGATTTCATTGTTTATAGAGCAGAGAATTCAGTTTTCATAGAGTTTTGTAACGATTGATTACAAGAAATAAAACTCATAAAATTTCTTCATATTTTCTTACTCTTTCTTCGTATTTCCATCGATTGTTTATGATCCTTTATGTCGAGAGGGCCAATAATTAATACATAGCAATTTACAATATAATACAGCTGAAATCTTGTGTTGAACCGAGTCAATGAATCGAAAAAAGTATTTTATTTTGACCATCAAATGAAATGTGTATAACCCGTTCTCTCCTTCTCTCAGAGTGAAGAGAATAAAATAAAATGTTTTTTAATTATTTTGTGAATGATATTCCATATCCTATCCTTAATTATATTACTCTAATACAAAACTTTTGTGTGCTTAATTAGTATGTTGATGTGATAATAATTCATGTCTAATACATAATTGTAAAACTCATTAAAAGTTTCCTAAGTGCTCGGATCATGCCTAGCAACCTAAACACATAAGAGAGGCTAGACCACTCGGACCCAACCCTTAAATGACTAATGAGGTAAGTGGTTTTCAGAAATTGTATGTCATAATAATTCTTGAATATTGTAATTAAGAGGGAAGAAAGAGTGAATCTTCCAGTCTGTAATTTATTGGTGTCATTAAATTCAAGGGTTGTCCGACATTGCTTCATCGACACCAACATGTTTAAAACCTCCAAACCAAATCAAAAAAATAATAGTTTGGCGGGGACATCAACTTTCATAATTTGTAATTAAGCATAGTTTTTTTTACCTGCAACGTGCTAATCTTCTTACCCTTGTCTCATAATTAATCCTAATTATCACTTCTTGGTTTTGTCAATAATTCCTCCAGTTAGTTTTGCTAAAATACTGGGCACATAGTTATCAATTGGCCATGAATTTAAGTAGAGGAAGAGACACTTTTCCCTATTTATGTGTACCCCATTTATAAAAAAATAAAAAATAAACTAACTTTACGCTTAAAATTATTGAAGAGGTCGTTGAAAAGTCTTGTATTTAAGCTCATTGCTCATCAACCATAATTTGTGGGCAAAAACTTGCATTAGGCACGCCTAAATGGTTTAGGTGGATTTTATCCATACCTAAATGGTTTCATCCATCCCAATTAGGGTTTATTAATCTCTAATTAGGGTATATTAGATGAGTTTGGATTGGGTTAATTGATAAAATCCTCCTAAACCATTTAGGCGTGCCTAACCTGAGACCTTCCCTACTTTGTGTCCCTCGCCACTTTACAGTTGAAGAAGAAAAAAAGAGAAAATTATTATTATTATTATGCGGGTACTACAATTATAGGGAAGGTCTTAGGTTAGGCACGCCTAAACGTTTTAGGTGGGTTTTATCCATTAACCCAAGTCAAACCCATATAATATACCCTAATTGGGGATTAATAAACCCTATTTGGGATGGGTGAACCCATTTGGGTATGGATAAAACCCGCCTAAACCGTTTACATGTGCCTAACGCAAGTTTTTACCACAATTTTATGTTGTGTGTTCCATGATTGGGACATAATCTACAATATATATAGATAGATAAATTAAATATGATGTCAAAAACTGATTAGTCTGATTATGAACAAGTTTTAATTATAAAAGAATAAATTTATATCGTTAATTTGTACTCGGTCAAATGGTTTGGATTAAAAAATTTCGTGTTAAATAAAATATATGTTCCTTAATTTTTGTACAGTAGCTTATAATTTTTTTGCTATTTATGCTATATTTTAAATATATGTTGTTTTTTTGTTATACTCCCTCCGTCCCGAGTTATTAGTCTCATTTGCTTTTGGCACAGTTACTAATGTTTGTGAGTGTAGTGGAATTAATATTTTATTGGTGTGAGGAGATTTTTTTCCATTTTAGGAAATGAGACTAATAAGTTGGGACGGACGAAAAAGGAATATGGGACTAATAACTCGGGACGGAGGGAGTATATGTTTAAGAACGACTAGTTGTCCACTATAGGCACAAGTTGATGTGTCTGGGTCTCTGATGTTATAATAAATTAGTGGTGCTAGAATTACATCCGCGCGATGCGCTATCAACACTAAATAAATAAATGATATTATATTTTATAATCAACAAGATCATATATACTTTACTACATTATTTTATTAATTATTTGAAGTCGTATGTAATTTTGTATTGATACAACAATAATATTAGTATTTATATATTTATAGATTTAGATCAATATAATTAAAGTTTTATTTTATTTTCCTCATGAAATTTATTTACAAAATGCAAAAAAACATTTCTCACAAAATAATGGACTAAATTTTCTTATATGAAATATATATTAGTTTGTGTTTTTATTTTTTCACATATATTAGTACATTTGAATGATACTTTTACTGTGTACATAAATGAGGATCAAGATCTAAAATTACGTTCGGTTCCACTATATAATTTAAGATTCAACCTAACAAAGAAAAAGTCATTTTCAGAAAAGGGAAAAATGTATGAGTTTTATTAAAAATGATTATTATTTTGTCAAATATATTACTCCCTCCGTCCCACCTCAATTGTCCCACTTTCCTTTTTCGTCCGTCCCACCTCAATTGTCACATTACTTAAAAAGACAACCTTTTCACACTCAACAATAAAATATTAATTCCACTCAACTTACTTTACACTCACACTCCTTGGTTATTGTGCTCAAAGTCAACGGGACAATTCAGCTGGGACGGAGGGAGTACAACATATGCATATTATCAAAATATATTAAAAACTATCAGTTTTGTAAAAGATACTCCCTCCGTCCCATAACATTAATCTTGTTTCATTCCGGCACAGATACCAATGCGAGTAGAGATAGAAGAAGTTAATATTTTATTAATGAGTGTGTATTAATTTTCCATTTTAGGAAAGATGACTAATGTTTGGGACAGACGAAAAAGGAAAATAGGACTAATGTTATGGGACGGAGGGAGTATATGATAGGAGCCGATTTCCGGTGATGAAAAGTTAACGTGGCATACTGGATGACATACCACCATTTAAAGTTACACGACATCGTGCAAATATATTACAAACTATTATAATTTTCTCAATCGTATTATAAATTATATATATCCTAAATAAAAGCTCATACTATCAAATTTATTCTTTTTGTTACGAAAATATATTAGTTTGTAGTTTAAAATGTTAATAAAAATATAGTTATATTCAGAAATATTTAAATAAAAATATTTGACAATTTTATAAAGAGAAAAAAATGAAAAAATGCATATTTTAAATTTCCTATTTATTTTTCTCTCGTATCTCACTTTGCCAAACCAAAAAATTAACTCTTTTGTTCAGCGAGGTGTGAGACCATAGCAAAAGTATAAGAAAATTAAAATGAGTGCTTTTCATATATTTTTTTCCTTTTTGATTTAATTTGTCAAGAATTTTTATTTAAACATTTTAAGCATAATTATATGATTTAAATATTTTAAATATAAATAAATATATTTTTATCATAAATTTAAAATAATTTTGATTGTTTTAAGTATTTATTTAGAAATATATATAGTTTGCAATATAATTGAGAAAATCACAATAGCTTGTAATATATTCGTAAAAATGATAATAATTTATAATATATTTGTAGGATGACATATAATTTTAAATGTTGACATGCCACCCGTCAAGTCACGTCAACTTCTCGTAATAAAAAATTTGCTCCCGACATAAATTTGGAACAAAACTAATAGTTTGTAATATATTTTGATAAAAAACATTTTTTATGATATACTTAAGAAAACCATAATAGTTTGTAATATAATTGATACTTTTTCCTTAAAAAAACTAAATTCATCATAACAAAATTATGATCAAGTTTTCAAAATATTTTGTTTTAAGATTCTAACCTGCGATAAATAAGATAACTCTTAAAAAATGATACTTATGCTTTTGAGAAATAAAGTATCACAAATAATTTCCTTTAAATTTTTATTAATATATATATATTGTATACCTATGTATTTTTTCTAAATCAATACAATACTCTATTAATATTAAATAAAAAAGGTTATAAATGATAATATTTTTTGGATGAGAAAATTTGGGTTATTAATTTAAATCTTTTGATATAGCTAATATTTCTATATTGTTAATTTTGTTATAGAATCAAGTGGTTTAAAGATGTATAAATAGAGAGAAAATATAAATATATTAGTTAGAAAAAGAAAAAAATAATAAAATAATAATGTGAGTGGTGATTTTGGAGGGAAAATGGTATTTTTGTAATTATTGCAAACATCTTGCTTTTATATAATATATAATAGATTAAGATTGATTTCACTATTAAAATTCTTTTCTACATTACTTGCAAGTACATTAACTCATG
>JAPKLW010000659.1:144567-168318 GCA_026898455.1 Plectranthus barbatus
GGGGATTTTTTTTTACATGATCACTCCTCTATATATATATATATATATATATATATATATATATATATATATATATATATCAAATAAGGAACACATTTGATAGAGTAGGCAAGCAATTAATGTCCCTAATGTGAAATTAAGAGCAACTGGCCAAGTCTTGAAGTTTTCTTTTGAGGAAGCCAAGTCTTGAAGTTGTTTATTGTCTTATGTCGTAGAGGGGACCAATACTAGTATTGTCTCCTCGTGGTATGTCTTTTTTTTTATTTTTTGTTTTTATTTTTCCCTATCTTTTGTTTATGTTTTTGCCTTAAAACTTGTAAAATATTAGGACCGACACTTCAAGTGAGTGGATGTCCACATCCCATGTCGATTAGGTTCCATTTAAGTTTTTGTTTTTCACTTCTTCTTTTGTTTTATTTTTTCATTGCATGGATCATTTAATTGATGAGGGGAAAAAAAGGTGAAATGGAGAAGAAGTAGGTAGGGTTAGTTGCAATCTTGTTTTCTTACATGCATGTGTCACGGGGTGGGTGTTTTATACTCGTTACTCCGACACCGTGCGGTCTTAGGACCCGGTCCTAAGCAACCTTGCTTCACAATTCTAGAGAGAGGAATACTTAGAGAGAGAAAGAGCTCTTGGAGAATGCTTCTTGTATTGCTTGGAAATGCTTACAACTTGAGTGAGTACAAATGAGGGGGAAGGGTCCCTTTTATACTAGTTGATGGACCCTTCTAGAGTCTAGTAGAATAGTACAAGTTCTCAAAGGTTCTACAAGGTTCTATTAGATTCCTTAGTCTTCTACTCCCTTCTATGGAGTTCCATAAGGTTCCACATCCTTCTATTCAGCCTCGGAGGGTTCCACACCCTTCCGGAGTGTTCCGCATGCTTCTCCTACGTTCCGTAATGTTCCGGAAGGTCCCACATCCTTCCGGGACATTCCCGATCCTTCCAACTCGTACCGGAAGGTTCTATACCCTTCCGGTATCTTCCGTTCCCTTCTAGTGCCTTCTAACGAGTTCTCCACGAGTCTTAAGGCACCAAGATGTTCATCCGTGGCATTCTCACCCACCGAATCGAGCGACGCCCTCGTCGCATCCCCTTCGTGAAACTCTTTGATGGCCTTCTCGAATTGCCATAGATCTTTGGCAGGTTCCCAGCTTACTTCACTGTCGGGCAGACCTTTCCAGCGCACTAAGTACTCCTTCCTTGGCTTGCACCACCTCTTCTTTACTTGCCGTTCGGCCAAGATCTCTTCAACGTCTTTCTCGTATGACATCTTTGCTCCAAGGGGCGCCCGGGACGACTCCTTCCGACTTGGGTCTTCCTTGTCTTCATGGAATGGCTTAAGCATACTCACATGGAAGACCGGATGTATCTTCAATTTCTTAGGCAATTCTAACTTGTAGGCCACCTTCCCAACTCGTTTGATGATTCGAAATGGTCCCTCATATCTCCGCACCAAGGCTTTGTGCACATCCTTGTGTCGTAATACGTTGTGGAGCTTTACAAGTACTTCGTCGCCTTCTTGAAACTCCATGAGTCTCCTCTTCTTGTCCGCCCATTTCTTCATTCGCTTCTTGGCCATGTTTAGGCAGGATCGTGCTAGGTCCGCCTCCTCTTGCCATGACTTAGCAAGTTGGTATGCTGCGGGACTACTCCCTTTGTACCCTTATGCTATGGTACTTGGCGTAGCAGGTTGCTGCCCCATCACAATCTCGAACGGGCTCTTCCCGGTGGACTCATTACGCTGCAAGTTATAAGAGAACTGGGCCACATCTAACAATCTTGCCCAATCCTTTTGAGTGGAACTTATATAATGTCTTAGGTAAATCTCAAGCAACGCATTAGCCCTCTCTGTCTGTCCATCAGTTTGAGGATGTAAACTTGTAGAAAAGTTTAGATCCGTACCTAGCATTCGGAAGAGTTCCGTCCAAAATCTTCCCGTGAAGCGTGAATCTCGATCGCTTACAATCGAGCTTGGTACTCCCCAATACTTCACCACATGCTTCATGAAGAGTCGGGCCGCCTCCTCAGCCGGGCAATCCTTCTTAGCCGCTATGAAGGTCGCATACTTGGAGAAGCGGTCCACTACCACCATAACTGTTTGACTCCCTTCGAACTTTGGCAAGTTCACAAAGAAGTCCATTGAGACGCTCTCCCAAGGTCTCTCCGGTGTGGCTTAGGGTTCAAGTAACCCGGCGGGCACCTTTTGCTCGTCTTGCTGGCACACTAGACAAGTTTTCACATAAGATTCAATGTCATCATAAAGGTTTGGCCAATAGTACCTTTCCTCCACAAGTGCTTGAGTTCGGTGCATCCCCGGATGTCCCGCCCACTTTGAGTCGTGGCACTCATGTAGTATCTCCCGTCGAAGGTTATTATATGCCGGCACATATAGTCGATGACCCTTGGTGTAGAGCAGGTCGTCCTCACACCAAAATTGCCTTGTCTTTCCTTCCTTTGCCATCTCGATGAGAGCTCTTGCCTTAGGTTCGTGCTGCAATCCTTCTCTAATCCATCCCACCAAGGAACTCTCGGGTCGACTTATTGCGGCTAACTCCATCTTTCTACTTAGTGCATCCGCCACCGAGTTGGCCTTTCCCGGCTTGTACTCCAATACGTAGTTAAACTCCGCTAGGTAGTCTTGCCAACGTGCTTGCTTTGGGGTGAGCTTCTTTTGTGTTTGAAAGTAACTCGTCGCCACATTGTCCGTCCTTACCACGAACCTTTTCCCCAACAAGTAGTGCCTCCAAGTCCTTAGGCAATGTACGACTGCCGTCATTTCCTTCTCTTGTACTGTGTACCTTCGCTCTATGTCACTTAGCTTCCGGGATTCATAGGCAATGGGATGTCCTTCTTGCATCAAGACTCCGCCAATCGTATAATCTGAGGCATTCGTCTCTACTTCGAACACCTTGTCATAACTTGGTAAGGCAAGTACCGGCTCTTCGGTCACCGCCTTCTTCAACTTCTCGAACGCTGCTTGGCACTTTGGCGTCCACTCCCACTTTTGGCCCTTCTTCAATAAGTCAGTTAAGGGCACCGTGATACTTGAATATCCTTGGATGAATCTTCTGTAGTAATTTGCCAACCCAAGGAATGATCGTACTTCTTGTACCTTCGTTGGTGGCTCCCAATCTCTTATGGCTGCCACCTTCTTTGGATTCATCCTTACTTGGCCTCCGCCCACGTTGTGGCCAAGAAAGGGTACCTCCCGCTGGGCGAACGCACACTTCTCCCTTTTCACAAACAAGGAGTGCGCCCGCAATGTCTCGAACACCCGTCGAAGGTGCTCGATGTGTTCTTCAAGGCTTCGGCTATAGATAACAATATCATCAAGGTAAACAACAACGAACTTATCAAGGAATTCGTGAAGTACCTTGTTCATCAATGTGCAAAAAGTCGCCGGAGCATTTGTCAAGCCAAAGGGCATGACAAGGAACTCATAGGCCCCGTACCGAGTTACACACGCCGTCTTTGGTACGTCTTGCTCTGCTATCCTCACTTGGTAGTACTCAGACCTTAGATCCAGCTTTTTGAACCATTCCGCCCCTCCAAGTTGATCGAAGAGATCCGCTATCAACGGGATCGGATACTTGTTCTTCACCGTCAACTTGTTAAGTGCCCGATAATCTATGCACATCCTAAAGCTTCCATCTTGCTTCTTTTGGAACAGCACTGGTGCACCATAGGGAGATTTTGAGGGTCGGATATGTCCGGCATCAAGTAGTCCTCGGAGTTGCTTTCGAAGTTCTTCAAGCTCCGGGGGTACCATGCGATACAGTGCCATGGCGGGTGGCCGTGCATCGGGTACTAGCTCGATCTCATGATCCACCTCCCTCTTAGGTGGAAGTTGCTTAGGGAGCTCTGGTGGCATCACGTCTTTATACTCCTCCAAGACTTTGCCAACTTCGGGTGGGACTTCATCATTCTCCCCGCCTTCCTCGGTCTTCAATACTGCAAGGTAGGTTACCTCCTTCTTTTGGATCCCTCAGTTGAGCTGCATTGCCGATAGGGTCTTTTCCCCACTTCCCTTTTGTCTTTTCACGGGCACGATACATTGTCCATTCGGGTCGAGGATACATAGGCAATCCGCGTGCGGCACGATCATGGCATCTATGCAATCAAGGAAATCCATACCAATCACAAAGTCATAGTCATCGAGAGGGATTACCTCAATATTTGCCTTTCCGCTCCATTGTCCCAATCGAAGCTCAACGTCTCTTGCCACTCCACACGTTGGGACTTCCTCCGAGTTCACCGTTTTGAGCCTTGCCGTTGTCTTCTCTACTCGAAGACCGACTTTCTCCGCTGCTTCCTTTGAGATGAAGAGGTTGGAGGCCCCCGTGTCCACCAACGCACTCATCGCCTTGCCCGCGACTTCGATGTTAGCGAACATTAGCCCTTTTGATCGTGGCTTCTTGCTCTGAATGGAACTTAGGATCCGTAGAGCGCCCAACCTTGCTCCTTTTTTACCCTCGTCCGACTTGACCATGCTTGCGATTTTGCCTTGATTCGGGCAGTCTCTTGCGTAGTGAGGTCCTTTGCAAAAGAAGCATTGTATCGGCTTCTTAGGCTTATCGGGTCTCTTTCCTTCCATCCTCTCTTTGAATGAGAACTTAGGCGGTTTGCTTGTATTCTGTCGGGGCGACCTATCTCGATCTCCCCCACCGTTTTGGGTTGCCTTCCTCTTGGGATCCGACTTCTCTGATCGATATTCCTTTAGGGACTCGGCCGTGGTCAGCGCACTATGTAGGTCTTCCACACCTCTTCTATCCAACTCTTGTTGTGCCCAAGGTTTGAGCCCTTCCATAAAGAGATTGTATGCTTCTGTTTCCAGCAATGAGGGTATTTGTAGCATCAACTCCGTGAATTGTCGGCAATATTCATGAAGTTCCCCCTTGTGTTCTAGCTTTCGTAACTTCGCCTGCGCCTCTCTTTCTGCATTGGCCGGGAAGAATTGCTTGCGGAACTCATTCTTGAATTCCTCCCAAGTTTGGATCGGTTCGCCACTCCGATCATCGCACCTGCGCCTCCACCATAGCAACGCGGTATCTATAAAATAAGTAGGGACCATACCTATTTTGATAGCATCACTCTCGACGCCCATCGCTTGGAAGTAGTGCTCCATACTCCATAAGAAGTTGTCCACTTCCTTAGCATCCCTCGAACCATTATAACTCTTTGGTCTCAAAATATCCAACCATGGTCCCGGGTTACTCGTGCCTGCCCCATCGGTACGAGTTCTACGCAGCCGAGCTACCTCCGCACGTAGCTCTTGCATTTCCGTTTGCATTCCTTCCATTGCCTCTTGCATCCCTTCAATGAGAGCCTTCAAGGAGTCCGTCTCCTTGCTCCATCCTTCCATGCTATCGTTAAGGCCCTTCGTGAAGTCATCCTTGAGTTCCTCTAACTCACCACGGATCCCCTCGACCGTGTTGGATGCTTCTTGCGCGTCCACTAAGACTTCCGATAGAACCCGCTCTACCGTCGCAACCCGTCCTTCCAACGATGCCATCGGTTCCCTCGAATGGTCTCGGCCCTTCCGAGATTTCTTCGGCTCCTCATTGAGAGGCGGCAATTCCGTCACGTTGCTTTCGTTAGCCATTGTCGAACTTTCTCCCTCAGACGCCACTCGAATGTGGCTCTGATACCACTTATCACGGGGTGGGTGTTTTATACTCATTACTCCGACACCGTGCGGTCTTAGGACCCGATCCTAAGCAACCTTGCTTCACAATTCTAGAGAGAGGAATACTTAGAGAGAGAAAGAGCTCTTGGAGAATGCTTCTTGTATTGCTTGGAAATGCTTACAACTTGAGTGAGTACAAATGAGGGGGAAGGGTCCCTTTTATACTAGTTGATGGACCCTTCTAGAGTCTAGTAGAATAGTACAAGTTCTCAAAGGTTCTACAAGGTTCTATTAGATTCCTTAGTCTTCTACTCCCTTCTATGGAGTTCCATAAGGTTCCACATCCTTCTATTCAGCCCCGGAGGGTTCCACACCCTTCCGGAGTGTTCCGCATGCTTCTCCAACGTTCCATAATGTTCCGGAAGGTCCCACATCCTTCCGGGACATTCCCGATCCTTCCAACTCATACCGGAAGGTTCTATACCCTTCTGGTATCTTCCGTTCCCTTCTAGTGCCTTCTAACGAGTTCTCCACGAGTCTTAAGGCACCAAGATGTTCATCCGTGGCACATGTGATGTAAGTAGAATGGTACGTGTGTCTCATCTTTATTGTGCATGAATATAACATCCTCCCAGCCTTTGCTGCCCTTTTGGTTGAGCATTTTGGACTTTTGGGCAAAGGTAAAATCAAATAATTAAAATTTTCATTTGCAAATTTACAAGTTTAATAATGTCATATCATATAAAAAGATACGATGCCACCTTCCACTCACTCTGCAGCTTTGTCCTTTTGCAGTTCGATTCATGAAGGATTATTTGTTTCAAAACACATACAATTTATTTTATTTCGTTGCTTTTAAGAATTGAGATTCGTTGATGGTTGAGTTTTGGCAAGATTAAAATTCTAATATTATTAATTAATCTCTTATTATTAATATTTAATTACAGTTAAATATTTTGAATTATAAAGTGGTTAACATATTGTTATTTTTTTCTTAAAAAATTGGAAATTTGCACGGATTTGTGACAAAAAAAAAAATTGGGTGGCAAATTAGTAACGGACTAACGACGGAATTTTCCGTCGCAATTTTTTTTTAATATGTATATTTTTCAGTACATATATTTGTTGAGATTTGTGTTTGGTTCAGCGGTAACGTGCGCAGCATGCGTGCGGGAGGTGCCGAGTTCGAATTCCCTTGGATGCAGACCACCAAATTTTGATAGTTGGACCGGCCGGCTCAAAACCGGTTCAAAAAAAATTTAAAATTTATTCGGCTCAAAACCGGTTAAAAAAAATTAAAATTTATTTTTTGAAGGAAATTAATTTGCGACGGAAAATTTCGTTGCAAATTTTTTTGCGACAAAAAATTCTATCGCAAACTTTTTTGCGACCAAGATTTTTGCGACGGACAAAATTCGTCGCAAAATAGCAATTTGCGATGGATTTGTCCTTCGCAAAAACGCGAATTTTTGGTAGTTTTTAAGGAGCCACTAATTTGAAAATGACTTGATTTTTTGTGATGGAGAGAAGTTATTAAGTTATGCTTATAAATAATTCAGTTGTAAGTATACGATCGACCACTACAGTTTTCTTTTATTCAGTCTGATACAACATTGATTCACAGAAAGAAAAATTACATAATACCTACTGATAATTAAAATTTTTTAAGTTTATCTGCAGAAACTAAGCGATGGCTGCAGGTATGTTTCGATCTTATTCCACTGCAACACAATTTAATTATCAAATCGATGAATTTATGTTCTACATTTGGTATGAGAGCATGGCTACATGCCTCTGCCTTGTTTTGTTTCTAAGGTTTTGGAGAGTTATGTTGATTTAATTTGTCTTTAATTTCAATTATGTGATTACAGTAGATTTATCAGTTTTTGTCTCCGGTTTTAATTCTGGATTTATCCTTCGGCGTAAATGTAAAAATAAGATTTTGTAGTAAAAATGAATGGTTGGAGTGAGTTTGGAAATCTAGAAAAAATGGGTGTAAATGTTATTAAGTTGATAGATAAATATTTGGTGAAAATTGAAAAATGAATTGATAGAAAAAGCTAAGGACCACAGGTGGTTATGGAGTAATGGCAATAAATATGCAAAGATAGATGATATACAGTGCCAAGCATAAAGTTTGAGCTAAATGAAAATAAATTACATTTTTTTAATAAATCATCAAAGATCAAAATGAAAAATATTAATTATTAAAAAAAAAAGACACAACCTGTCCAAGCAAAATATAAATATCGAAAACACAATATATATTACGTATAAAATATATGGCAAAAAATTACAAAAATGTAAATAAATTTTAATTCAGACTATAAATTGTACATAATAAAAGACCTAAATTCAATAAAATAAATTTTCAACACCCGATTGACCAATAACATCATGAAGTCAATTCTCTTATTATTATTTTTTAATTAAATTACAATATTAAATTTGAGGAAAAGATTCGATCCTAAATAAGGAAGTAAAGAGTATCATTATTTTACAGGGCAAAATTTAAAATTCGGGATATAATACATGAATAATATAAATTGGGAATATATTATGTAAAAATTTCATAAATAATATGTAAAAATAAATAATAATAATAATAATAATATATTCAATAATGATAGTAAAAAAAATTGGGGTACAAGTGTACCCCAGTGGTAATGTAGATCCGCCTCTGATTCTACATTATCTTTCATCAATATCCTAATTTTCTAACTTTTTCCTCCTAACTTATTCTTCTTGTCTTTGAGTATTTTGGTGATAGATTTGAGTGAAACTGGTTTGGTGACGTCATCCAATTTCCTTCATTCTTAACCTTCAAACTAATACAAGAAATGTAGTCAGTTTCTTCTATCACTCTTCGAGATCAAACTGGAGAATTTTCACTTTGTCTTGATTGGCTCTATTACAACTCAATTAGAAACTGGTGGTTTCTAAATATTGTTCGACACATCAAAACATAATAAAATGTAGGAATACTTTCTAGCAATTTTTCCCTTTTTAATGTTGCCAAAACCACCACTAAGTTGGTTAAGGGTTAGTTTCTCGAGTTTACAAATATGTTCTATCAAGTTCTAATATTGGAGGACAAAACTCCTCAGTCCGCCCTATGAATCTTCCCCCTCAACAGGAGAGATATCTCTCGTTAATAATTCAGGGCAAAAAAGAAAACTGATCACACGGAAGTGTAGATCAGTTAACAGAGGCGAACAATTTTGAGACAATGAGTTATTGTCTTCAAAATAAGCAAAGACTTATATTATTCCATTGATTTTCCGTTATTGTGAATATAACATGGAGAACCGAAAGTACGAAGATGAGCTAAAGAAGGTTTACGACCATGATATATCTCATAGGGAGTTTTGTGTAGTCGATTGTTACGCCTGCTTGGTCTTCACCAGATGGTTTGCACGGCTTCCTTGAGCGTTCTGTTCCTCCTCTCTGCTAGACCATTCTGTTGTTGAGTCCTTGGAGTAGATTTCTCATGCACAATTCCAACTTTAGCACAAAAATCCATCAGTGGCCCATTGCAGAACTCGGTGTCGTTGTCTGATCTGATCCTTTTGATTGTGACCCCTCTTTTATTTTGGACGAGCATTACCAGTTCTGGAAGTTTCATCTTTACTTCGTCCTTTGCATTGAGAAGTTTAAACAATGTATATCTCGAGTAGTCATCCACAACTTCAAGAGTATATCTTTCTCCTCCAATTGTGGGTGGAGTCACTGGTCCGAACAAGTCCATGTGCAGAAGTTTCAAAACTCTCTCTGTACTTGCTTTGACTGGCTTGCTCTTGAAGGATGCCTTTGTTTGCTTTCCCAGTTGACATGCTCTACAAATGTCTTCTTTCTTCAAGACACCCTTAGGTAGACCTTCTACAAGCTCATGCTTTGCCAAGTGATTAATCGTCTTGAAATTCAGATGGCTCAGCTTTTTGTCCCACAACCAGTTCGATTCTCCTGAACTGTTGACAACAAAGCATGATTTGTCATGTTCGCTCTGCCAATCTACAACATAGAGTCATCTTTTCCTTATGCCTCTGAGTTTTACTTCCTCTGAAGCTCTGCCTCTGATTTGGCATTTTGATTTGGCAAAGAAAATGACATAACCACTCTCACTAAGTTGACTAATGCATAGTAGGTTAAGACATAACCACTCTCACTAAGCTGACTGATGCATAGTAGGTTAAGTTTCAGGTTGGTGACTAGAGATACATTCTTGATCATGATTCCATTTTTCTTTATGCATCATTTTCCAATAACTCTTCTTTAAAGGCAAATATGATCAGTGGTTCTTTGACCACTATGAGGTTTGAGAGTAAACCTCTTCCTCCAACCATGTGGATAGAGCATCCACTGTAAAGAATCCAAGTGTTTTTCTACATATGAAGTTGATGCACGTGTTTTTCTTCAATTGAATTTTTATGCAACAAAAAAAATTACTTAAGTAAAAAATCAGCTTATAATAATAACAAAATATACATAAAAATTAATCTTAATATTATATAAACTTAAAATTTTAAGACTAAAACAGAAAAAGAATTCTAGCTCATCTTATGCCCCCAGTGCTCTTATCATGTTTTTCTTCAATCATAGTCGACCTTGTTCTTAATAAGTCGACAATGAAAAAATTATATCATAAAAATATCATATCATCTTACTACTAAAATTGAAAAAAAAATCGGTTAAGGGAGTTGGAGTCTTAGTAGATCTGTCAATGGGTACGAGTCAAGTTTGACTAAGATTTTTTCGGACTAAAAAATCTCAACGCTAATTCTAATTCTTTGATTTTTGGGCTACCTCGTCGGACCAATAAATTTATAAATTACTTTTTATTTTTAATATTTTATAAGAAATTTATGCCATAAATACAGTAGAAACTCTATAAATTAATACTCGATTAATTAATAAACTCTTTAAAATAATAATTTTTGTCGGTCCCGACTCGGGGATAGGGTGCTAAATTAATAATTCGCTAAAATTATAAGATAATACATTTTTTATAATTTCTATAGGTCCCATATAAAATATAAATTAATAATTTCATAAATGCGTACATATTACATGAATAATTTATGTACACTTCTTGAAAATGACTCAATTGTCGTTTGTTTTTTGTTGAAATCAATTTCAACTTGAATCCCATCTCTAATTTTTCTTATCATTGTAAGAACTTCTGGTGTTGTCTTCTCATAACTCAGCAAAAAATTATTCAATGTGATTGCTGCTCTAATTGCCTCATTTCGTGAAGGAGGCTCCATGGTAGAACTTTCAGCATCTTCTTCATCTTCTTTATCAGTTCCAATAATGCTCTAAATAATTTCTTCATCAGTCCACAATTGTGCAACTACATTTTCTAGTGGGTGGTTCAGGACATCTTCGACTTCCATTGCATTGTGATAACCCAACTCTTTAATCAAATTCCCGAGTTCTTGGGTGCTTTCACCACCTACCTGTTCATCAGAGTTCTCAAAAGCCATGTATCTATTGATCGAAGTTTACAATAACGAAAGCAGTTTGCAATTGTATTTGCATGAACATCTATAGTCCATGCTGCAATTGCAAGATTAATTGCATCTAACACATTTATTTTTGCTGGATTTGGAACCCCCAATTCATAACCCTCCAAAAGACTTCTATAAAATCGACGACGATAATGCATCTTAAAAGCTCGTATAATCCCAGCATCACAAGGTTGAATTTTTGAAGTTGTGTTTGGTGGCAAATAAAACAATTCAACACTCTGTAATCCTTCAATGGCTTTGGGATGAGCAGGGCAATTATCCACAATCAAAAGAATTTTTCTTCCAACCATTTTTTTATCAAGTTGGCGAACATATTCTTCAAATAAAGCCCCAGTCATCCAAGCACGTTTGTTAGCACGGTACTCACAGTTCAAACTGCTCAAATTTACATTCTTGAAGCACCTTGGTTTAGCATACTTCCCAATTATCCATAAAGGAACTTTCTCGGAGCCGTCCTCATTACAACAAATAACAACAGTTAGCCTTTCTTTGTCTTGTTTTTTCCCTTCAAGTTGCATTGTTGCAAGGGAATGGTCCGGTTGAAGTCTTAAAAATATACCTGCTTAAGATTAAAACATGTTACATCACTAAAGTATAAAATAAAAAATAATAAAACAATATAAAACAAACCTGTTTCATCCATATTGAAGATGTCTTTCATTTCAAACTGATCAACCTTATCTCTTATGATTTTTAATTTATCCTCCATGCCCTCCATTTCAACAGATCCACTCTCTCCGAAACGTCGAAAATTCTTAATTTCATATCTTGCTTTAAACTTTCCAAGCCAACCTATGGAAAAAGTAAAATCGGAGTATCTATAGGATACATATCTTTCATAAACTTTTTCGCCTTCTCGATGATCAGCTCACCAGTCATATTCACATGTTCTTGATATTGAATAATCCATTCATAGAGAGATTTCTCTAGATCAGGATACTTTGCCGATTTATGTCGCTTAACATCACCTCTTTTGGGAGCAAGTGAGAGATAATCTGAAGAACGCTTGATTGTATTAGAGATTGTACCTTGACTCACGTGCAAACCATAGTTACTAAGCACCCATTCTTGCAATTGCTTTTGAGTGAGACTTGAATTATCCTTGGCGTGCTTGCATAATGCTCTTCGAATCTTATCGGTCATTGTTGTTTTCTTTACACCTTTAAGATGGGGAGCCTTTTGTGTATGATTTGTTTATGGTGATATACATATTTTATCTTGCATTTATATACATAATATTTTTTAATGTCCATAAATTGAGACATTGAACATTAAGAATATAATTATATGAGAGATTGAAGGACTCTTCCAAATTAGGTCCTCATTTGATGTACAAAAATTAAATAGAAGTTTGAAAGGTAAGTGAATTGAATATTTTATTATAAATTAATAAAATATTAATTAATGTATAAATTAATAATTATTAATTTATAGTTTAATTAATAACTCTTTTAATTAATAAATTCTTGAGTTTCCAAGAGTATTAATTTATAGAGTTTATACTGTATATGAGATTTTTTTATATAAGAAATTCAATACGCATCAACCTTCACGTATTTATCAATTTTAATATTAAAGAATATTATATTTTTATTTTATCAATATTTTTACATCATAATGAAATACTCCCTCCGTCTCGCGTTATTAATCTCATTTGCTTTTGACATAATAACCAATGACACAAATATTAGAGAAATTAATATTTTATTGATGAGTGTAGATTAATTGACTATTTTTGATAATGAGACTAATAAATGGGATGTACGAAAAAAGAAAATGAGACTAATAGAGTGGGACGGATGGAGTACCTTTCAAGAAATTAATTATATTAAAAATTATTTGAATTAAATACAATTATATAACTTGAAACATAATTAAAATATAATCTTAAATATTGAAAATAAATTTTAATAATGTAATTATGACAACAAATTTTGATCAGAGAATCGGGTTAATTAGATCAATCCGTTGACCGTCGGCTTTCATGATCAATTAGGCTATTCGAACTAAACTTTTTTTTGTGTTAAAATATTTTAACTCTAACCTACTGCTTAGTTGACTTAATTGAGCCAAACCTATGAGATTTCGAGCTATATTAACATTCCTCCATACAACACATTTATTTTTCTGCTCTTAAAAAAAGAATGGGGTTTTGGAGCTAAAAAATAAATAATTGACATGTGCTAAATTGCAAAATAAAATGGTATAAAAAATATTTAGTTTATTTTTTCGTTTGTTTGTGGTCAGTTCTTCTTGGTTGAAGTTTTGCTTAAAACTTTTATTTGGGCACTATGATTGGTTATAAATATGAGAGCATATATATATGGTTGCTCTTTTCCGTTCATTTTTTTAATGACTTTCCTACATTTAGATTAAAAATGCAATTGTTAAACTTGAATTCAAGCTTTATTTTGTTGAACACATTAATTTACATGGAAAATTCCGTTTTATTTCAATGGATAAAAAATAAAAGGATTAGCCCCCATCTATTTAATCCACCATGAGTTCCATATAACTCCTAAATAAATACTAAACCCTTTCAAGTTTATGAAGTTACTAGAATCTTATACGAATTTTAAAATGTAAAAACATCCACCAAAAACAACAATACACTCCAAAATTAATAACGCACAAATGAATTGTTGGAATTCAAATCCGTATAATGAAAATGAAGTTATAAGATTTCTACCTACAGTTATAATTCCGAGTAATAAGACACCGTATAAACCTCTGAACTTCAAAAAACTGAGATTGGTCGAGCAAAAACTGTTGTTTTTCTACTCCTTTTTAATCTATTTTGTGATATGATTTTTTGCATTTTGACAGCCAAGCCCACAAAAATTAAATTGAAATATATATGAGCTTACTTTGGGCTACACATAATTAGGAGCCCAGCCCAACAAAATAGCCCTACAATTTTGTTTTTTGTTACTTTCTTCTTTTCATGTCTCTTAAGCTCCTACATCACAAAATTGAAAGGAAAAAAAAAATTTGAATAATAGTTATCATAGAAATTGTTGTATTTTTTGTCACAATTTGGTGAGCCCATTTGTTGTTGGCCCTGTTGGAAACGGAGATATTTAAATAAATATTCCGGAAATAAATATTTAATTTTGTGAAAATTAAATATTGCAGAATCGATCTACGTTGTGAGTAGATAATCGTGGTATATTTATTTTCTCAAATCCGTGTTTCGGTGAGTGAGAAATTGATCCGCGAAGGTGACACGTGGCGTCATTATTACATGATTAATTAAGACAAGACATGTAATAATTATGACATCCCACATTGGGAATATAACCTTGTCTTAACAGGTTTAAATACAGTTACACTGATATGGTGTAATAACTGAGTGTGCTAGGGACGTTGTATAACGTGCCCGCCGTGTGCCCACGCGCGCCGCCGCCGCCGCCGCCCGCCCGCCCGCCTCGCCTCGGCCTTCGGCCTCTGCGAGGCCGAGGGCCGAGCCCGTGACCCGGGCCCCGGTCCCCGGTTCCCTGTTCTTGGTTCCCGGGCCCCGATTCCCGATTCTTGGTTCTTGGTCCTTGGGTGGTCTTTGGGCCTTGGGCCTTGGCCCGTTACGACCTTATCTTTTTGGTCAACAGAAACGAGCCTGATGGGCTCATCGGATTGGGTCAAGTGACTGGGTCAGGTCCAGTCAACACAGATGCACACGTGGCCTGCGACGTGGCTGTCGAGTCAGCACACGTGCTTATTGACGTGTCTGCGGGGGTTACAAAACGTGCTGCAATTCAAACAGCACGTTCCCGAGGCGTACGCGCCGTAACCGTCCGATCCGGGAGACACGCGGCGTAACCGCCGTCGTGTCTTGAATGTCCGACACGCTCCCTCAGGTGTGGACTGCCTATAAATAGGCATTCCCAGGCAGCAACACAAACACTTCCGAAATTAGACTTTTGTTGCATTTCACCTGAGCTCCCTTTGTTGCATTTCACCTGAACTCTGCCAACTCTGCCCTGCTCCTGTCCAGTTCGCCGGAGCTCTGTCGATTGCGGTGCTGCCTCGACCGAGACGAAGCCGTTTTACCTTTGGGGACAATCCGCTAAAACCGAGCACTACGGTGGCGTTTTTGTCTTGCGGGAAGAGATCCTCTCGACTCGGCTGCCAATAGGGGTGGAAATAGGCCGGGCCTAGGTAGGCTTTGCTCCGATAGGCCTGGGCCTGCGAAAAATTCACTAAGCCTGGGTCTGGCCTATTTGCTATCATAGGCTTTTATAAAGGCCTTAGCCTGGCCTTTTTAGTGATATAGGCCAGGCTTCTAGCCTACTTGAGGCCTATTTAAGCCTATTTGATAATTTTTTAAAAAAATTATTTAAAAATTAGAAATACATTATTTGTTTTATAAATTAAATATATATATATATATATATATATATAATATAACTTAATAAAAATAAGAGAAACTATGTAAATCTATTTCAAACTTGAAATGAATTCTTGAATCTAATTCGGACTTTAGAATATAAACTACAAGTATAAATATTGAAGTTGTATTAAATTATGAATTTAATTGTTTTATAGAATAATAAATATATCTAATAATTATATAATATACTATTAAAATAGGCCGGCCTGTTAGGCTTGAAAGGCCGGATTTGAAGCCCGAGCCTAAGCCTGTTTAATTATATAGGCCATTAAAGAAGCCCAAGCCTGGCCTTTTTACGAGATAGGCCGAGCCTGTGTAGGCTTTTAGTAGGCTGGGCCGTAGGTCCCTGTCGGGTAGCCTGGCCTATTTCCACCCCTAGCTGCCAAGTTCATACTGCTATTTTTGTATTATTTCTTTTCCGCAAGATTATATCGTTCTGTTCTACTCTGCTCAATCTTGTATTCAGTCAGCCTATAACAATCGCAAGACAAAAATCGTTTTTCATCTACGTTCTGAATCAAGATGTCTGCAACCTGGAATGATGGTGGTGGCAACAACAACAACAACACCGGTGGTGTGCCCGGTTACGATCCATCTGCTCCGCGCCTTCCTCCCAACGCTCAAGCGGAGAAGCCCTCCAAGTTTACCGGAGTTGATTTCAAGACTTGGAGGCAGAAGATGCTGTTCTACCTCACTACTTTGGGGCTAGCGAACTACTTGAGGGAAGACAAGCCCGAGTGCGCCGATGACGAGCCGGACCGCCAGAAGCGTGTCGCCTTCGACAACTGGTGCCACGGAGATTTCCTTTGTCAAAATTTTATTTTGAATGCTCTAGTTGACCCATTGTATGCGGTGTACGTAAATGTAGAAACCTCTAAAGAACTGTGGGAAATGCTAGAAAGAAAATATACAACGGAGGACGCAGGTACTAAAAAGTACGCCGTGGCCAAGTATTTGTCGTACCAGATGGTAGACAATAGGTCGGTTGTAGAACAAGTGCAAGAGTTTCAGTTGATCTTGCACAATGTTCAAGCCGAAGGGATGTTGCTTCCCGATGCTTTTAATGTGGCTGCGGTCATAGAAAAGCTGCCCCCTTCTTGGAAGGACTTCAAGAGTTACCTTAAGCATAAGCAAAAGGCGATGACTCTTGAAGATTTGATTGTCAAGCTTCGGATTGAAGAAGACAATCGAAGGCCCGATCCAAGACTAAGGTCTGTGGAGGCTAAGGCTAATTTGATGGAACGTGGTGGTCCATCAAAGAAGCGCAAGAGGCCTACCCAATCAAAGCCTACCCAAACGAACAAGGGCATTGTGATCAAAGAGCCTAAGTTCAAGGGTGACTGCTACAACTGTGGCAAGCCTGGCCACATGGCTAATCAGTGCAAGAAGCCCAAAGCTAATGGCAGGGGCAAAGGAAAGATGCACAACTTCAACGTCGAACCTGATAATGATTGGGAAGACGATCTGTACGCGGTTGTGTCTGAAGTCAACCATGTGGACAACCCGAGGGAATGGTTTGTGGATACGGGTGCAACTTGTCACGTAGCATCCGAGAGGAATGTCTTCTCTTCCTACAAAGCTGTTGAAGGAAGAAAGCTTCACATGGGCAACCAAGCCTCGTCTGATGTGGCTGGTGTTGGAAACGTGGTCCTAAAGCTCACAAGCGGAAAGGACCTCACCTTGACGGATGTGCTGCATGTCCCGGACATCCGGAAGAATCTAGTGTCAGGCTCACTTCTTGTAAACAATGGTTTTAAACTTGTTTTTGAGTCTGAAAAGTTTATTTTGTCCAAGTTTAGAAAGTTCCTTGGTCGGGGTTACCTTGCCAATGGACTTTTCAAAATGAATGTAATGGCACGGCGCCAAGCCGAAAAAGTTATCAATAAAAGTGAATCTTCTTCTGCTTACTTGATTGAGTGCTCTGATTTGTGGCATATTAGATTAGGACATGTAAATCTAAATGCTATAAAAAGATTGATGAATCTAAACTTGTTGAAAGTGACTGATTTTAAACAAACAAAATGTGAAGTTTGTGTTGAAGCAAAAATGGCAAAGTTACCATTTCAATCAGTCGAACGTAGCACTAAGCCTCTAGAATTAATTCACACTGATTTGTGTGATTTAAAGTTTGTGCAAACTAGAGGTGGAAAGAAGTTTTTTATAACTTTTATTGATGATTGCACAAGATATTGCTATCTTTATTTACTTCGAAGTAAAGATGAAGCGATAGAAGCTTTCAAAAATTACAAAATGGAAGCAGAGAATCAATTGAGCACTCGAATCAAGATGATTCGAAGCGATCGAGGTGGAGAGTATGTCGCTCCGTTTGAAGAACTTTGTGCTGCTTCAGGCATAATTCATCAAACGACTGCTCCGTACTCACCTCAATCAAATGGTGTTGCCGAGAGAAAGAATCGGACCCTAAAAGAGATAATGAATGCTCTATTGATCAGTTCGGGTTTACCCGAAAATATGTGGGGTGAAGCTGTCCTAACAGCCAACTACATCTTGAACAAGATTCCTCTCAAAGGAAAAGATGTTACCCCATATGAGATGTGGAAAGGTAGAAAACCTTCCTATAAATATCTCAAAGTTTGGGGCTGTTTAGCGAAGGTTGAAGTGCCTCCACCCAAACAAGTTGCAATTGGTCCTAAGACAATTGATTGCATCTTCATTGGCTATGCACTTAACAGTGCAGCTTATCGTTTCCTAGTGCACAAGTCGGAGAACCCGAATGTGACTGTAGGAACGACAATAGAATCAAGGAATGCAATATTCTTTGAAAATGTCTATCCGAACAAGAGAAAAAAGGATGAACCTCAAGTTTCTCGGAAGAGAACACACGAGGAGGCTACTAGTTCTGATCCTATTGAGGAAGAACCGAGACATAGTCAAAGAGCTAGGACTGCTAAAAGCTTTGGTCCCGACTTCATTACTTATATGTTGGATGACGAACCGAAAACTATTAAGGAAGCTCTAGCTCGACCAGACGCTTCTCTCTGGCAAGAAGCGATCAACAGTGAGATAGAATCCATAATGCATAATCATACATGGATTCTGACTGATCTCCCGAAAGGTTGCAAGCCCTTAGGATGCAAGTGGATCCTAAAAAGGAAGTACAAAGCCGATGGCTCTGTCGATAAGTATAAAGCCCGCCTTGTGGCAAAAGGCTTTCGACAAAGAGAGGGAGATGATTTCTTTGACACCTATTCACCTGTAACTCGAATCACGTCTATTAGAGTGCTTCTCGCGATTGCTGCTCTATACAATCTAGAGATTCACCAAATGGATGTGAAGACTGCTTTCTTGAACGGTGAATTAGAGGAAGAAATCTACATGGATTAACCTGACGGGTTCGTAGTACCCGGTCAAGAAAAGAAGGTCTGTAAATTGATAAGATCCTTGTACGGTCTAAAACAAGCGCCTAAGCAGTGGCACATAAGGTTTGACAACGCAATGTTGGCAAATGGGTTTAAGTACAACGAGTGTGATAAGTGTGTCTACTATAAAGTTACCTCTAACTCCTTTGTTATTGTATGCCTTTATGTAGATGACATGTTGATTATGGGAAATAGTCAACAAGTAATCGTTGATACTAAAAGAATGTTGAAGCGAAACTTCGACATGAAAGACATGGGTGTAGCTGATGTGATCCTCGGAATCAAAATCATGAGAAGGTCTGATGGAATTTTTCTGTCACAATCTCACTATGTCGAGAAGGTGCTCAGAAAATTCAATGCTTATGATAGTTCACCAGCAAAGACACCTCTGGAACTCAATGTTCATCTTAGCAAGAATCGAGGTGACCCTGTAGCTCAAGAGGAGTATGCAAAGGTCATTGGTAGTCTGATGTATCTGACTAACTGTACTCGACCAGATCTTGCTTACTCGGTGAACAAACTGAGTAGATACACGAGCAATCCAAGTAAGGAACACTGGAAAGCTCTAGTGAGAGTTTTGAGATACTTAAAGTATACTCTTAACTCAGGGCTACACTACACTAGATTTCCACCTGTACTTGAAGGGTACTGTGATGCCAATTGGATCTCCGACACCAATGATTCACATTCCACGAGTGGATATGTGTTTACGATCGGTGGGGGGGCAGTCTCGTGGAAATCTACAAAGCAAACGTGTATAGCCCGCTCCACAATGGAATCTGAGTTCATAGCTTTAGATAAAGCTGGTGAAGAAGCAGAATGGCTTCGTCACTTCCTTGAAGATATTCCTTGTTGGAGTAAACCAGTGCCTTCAGTGATGATTCACTGCGACAGCCAAGCAGCTATTGGTCGGGCACTGAACAACATGTATAACGGTAAGTCGAGACATATTCGTCGTCGACACAATACTGTTAGGCAATTGATCTCGAATGGGGTTATCTCTATTGAATATGTGAAGTCGATAGATAACCTAACGGATCCGCTAACCAAAGGGTTAAACCGAGATCAAATGAACAAGTTGCTAGAGGGAATGGGACTAAAATCCACAATTTAGGACGAGTATAGTGGACACCCAACCTAGGTGATTGGAGATCCCAAGAACTAGGTTCAATGGGAAAACTAAGCTATATAAGTTCGAGTGTAAACACCTAATTCTTCCCTTCCCTAAGTGAGCAAACCTAGGTGTTTTGAGCCTGCACGTGGTATAGGTTAAGTCAATCGACTTTTAATGACTCCTGAAAACCACGCAGTGGTTGAGTACGGCAGGATACTCTTAAATAGGAAGTCACCTATATAAGTGGAAGTGAGGGCCACTTCAAATGAACACTTATGAATCCAAATGGGTTTTCCATGGCCCGTAATGGAAACAAACGTGAGAACGGATGGAGTTTTGAAACGTTGGTGTTTCAATGTCGTTGTCTTGGTACACACGACGGAGGGTTAGTTCAAGGTGATTACCACTAAGCCACCAGTGTATCCGATGATGTTGAAGATGAAAGGTTCAAAGCCACAAGCTACCTCTTCGTGTGCATTAACGTTTCTCGAGGACGGAGTTGGCTCTGCATTTCATGCATTGGGCATTTCCACTCATGGGGGGGGATTGTTGGAAACGGAGATATTTAAATAAATATTCCGGAAATAAATATTTAATTTTGTGAAAATTAAATATTACAGAATCGATCTACGTTGTGAGTAGATAATCGTGGTATATTTATTTTCTCAAATCCGTGTTTCGGTGAGTGAGAAATTGATCCGCGAAGGTGACACGTGGCGTCATTATTACATGATTAATTAAGACAAGACATGTAATAATTATGACATCCCACATTGGGAATATAACCTTGTCTTAACAGGTTTAAATACAGTTACACTGATATGGTGTAATAACTGAGTATGCTAGGGACGTTGTATAACGTGCCCGCCGTGTGCCCACGGGCGCCGCCGCCGCCGCCCGCCTCGGCCTTCGGCCTCTGCGAGGCCGCGGGCCGAGCCCGAGACCCGAGTCCCGGACCCCGATTCTTGGCAATTGGTCTTTGGGTGGTCTTTGGGCCTTGGCCCGTTACGACCTTATCTTTTTGGTCAACAGAAACGAGCCTGATGGGCTCATCGGAATGGGTCAAGTGACTTGGTCAGGTCCAGTCAACACAGATGCACACGTGGCCTGCGACGTGGCTGTCGAGTCAGCACACGTGCGCATTGACGTGTCTGCGGGGGTTACAAAATGTGCTGCAATTCAAACAGCACGTTCCCAAGGCGTACGCGCCGTAACCGTCCGATCCGAGAGACACGCGGCGTAACCGCCGTCGTGTCTTGAATGTCCGACACGCTCCCTCAGGTGTGGACTGCCTATAAATATGCATCCCCAGGCAGCAACACATACACTTCCGAAATTAGACTTTTGTTGCATTTCACCTGAGCTCCCTTTGTTGCATTTCACCTGAACTCTTCCAACTCTGCCCTGCTCCTGTCCAGTTCGCCGGAGCTCTGTCGATTGCGGTGCTGCCTCGACCGAGACGAAGCCGTTTTACCTTTGGGGACAATCCGCTAAAACCGAGCACTACGGTGGCGTTTTTGTCTTGTGGGAAGAGATCCTCTCGACTCGGCTGCTAAGTTCAAACTGCTATTTTTGTATTTTTCTTTTCCGCAAGATTATATCGTTTTGTTCTACTCTGCTCAATCTTGTATTCGGTCTGATTTTAACAATCGCAAGACAAAAATATTTTTCATCTACGTTCTGAATCAAGATGTCTGCAACCGGGAATGATGGTGGTGGCAACAACAACAACACCGGTGGTGTGCCCGGTTACGATCCATCTGCTCCGCGCCTTCCTCCCAACGCTCAAGCGGAGAAGCCCTCCAAGTTTACCGAAGTTGATTTCAAGACTTGGAGGCAGAAGATGCTGTTCTACCTCACTACTTTGGGGCTAGCGAACTACTTGAGGGAAGACAAGCCCGAGTGCGCCGATGACGAGCTGGACCGCCAGAAGCGTGTCGCCTTCGACAACTGGTGCCACGGAGATTTCCTTTGTCAAAATTTTATTTTGAATGCTCTAGTTGACCCATTGTATGCGGTGTGCACAAATGTAGAAACCTCTAAAGAACTGTGGGAAATGCTAGAAAGAAAATATACAACGGAGGACGCGGGTACTAAAAAGTACGCTGTGGCCAAGTATTTGTCGTACCAGATGGTAGACAATAGGTCGGTTGTAGAACAAGTGCAAGAGTTTCAGTTGATCTTGCACAATGTTCAAGCCGAAGGGATGTTGCTTCCCGATGCTTTTAATGTGGCTGCGGTCATAGAAAAGCTGCCCCCTTCTTGGAAGGACTTCAAGAGTTACCTTAAGCATAAGCAAAATGCGATGACTCTTGAAGATTTGATTGTCAAGCTTCGGATTGAAGAAGACAATCGAAGGCCCGATCCAAGACTAAGGTCTGTGGAGGCTAAGGCTAATTTGATGGAACGTGGTGGTCCATCAAAGAAGCGCAAGAGGCCTACCCAATCATGGCCTACCCAAACAAACAAGGGCATTGTGATCAAAGAGCCTAAGTTCAAGGGTGACTGCTACAACTGTGGCAAGCCTGACCACATGGCTAATCAGTGCAAAAAGCCCAAAGCTAATGGCAGGGGCAAAGGAAAGATGCACAACTTCAACGTCGAACCTGATAATGATTGGGAAGACGATCTGTGCGCGGTTGTGTCTGAAGTCAACCATGTGGACAACCCCGAGGGAATGGTTTGTGGATACGGGTGCAACTTGTCACGTAGCATCCAAGAGGAATGTCTTCTCTTCCTACAAAACTGTTGAAGGAAGAAAGCTTCACATGGGCAACCAAGCCTCGTCTGATGTGGCTGGTGTTGGAAACGTGGTCCTAAAGCTCACAAGCGGAAAGGACCTCACCTTGAAGGATGTGCTGCATGTCCCGGACATCCGGAAGAATCTAGTGTCAGACTCACTTCTTGTAAACAATGGTTTTAAACTTGTTTTCGAGTCTGAAAAGTTTATTTTGTCCAAGTTTGGAAAGTTCCTTGGCCGGGGTTACCTTGCCAATGGACTTTTCAAAATGAATGTAATGGCACGGCGCCAAGCCGAAAAAGTTATCAATAAAAGTGAATCTTCTTCTGCTTACTTGATTGAGTGCTCTGATTTATGGCATATTAGATTAGGACATGTAAATCTAAATGCTATAAAAAGATTAATGAATCTAAACTTGTTGAAAGTGACTGATTTTAAACAAACAAGATGTGAAGTTTGTGTTGAAGCGAAAATGGCGAAGTTACCATTTCAACCAGTCGAACGGAGCACTATGCCTCTAGAGTTAATTCACACCGATTTGTGTGATCTAAAGTTTGTGCAAACTAGAGGTGGAAAGAAGTTCTTCATAACTTTTATTGATGATTGCACAAGATATTGCTATCTTTATTTACTTCGAAGTAAAGATGAAGCGATAAAGGCTTTCAAAAATTATAAAATAGAAGCAGAGAATCAGTTGAGCACTCGAATCAAGATGATTCGAAGCGATCGAGGTGGAGAGTATGTCGCTCCGTTTGAAGAACTTTGTGCTGCTTCGGGCATAATTCATCAAACGACTGCTCCGTACTCCCTCAGTCAAATGGTGTGGCCGAGAGAAAGAATCGGACCCTAAAAGAGATGATGAATGCTCTACTGATCAGTTCGGGTTTGCCCGAAAACATGTGGGGTGAAGCTGTCTTAACAGCCAACTACATCTTGAACAAAATTCCTCTTAAAGGAAAAGATGTTACC
>JAPKLW010000659.1:178318-237584 GCA_026898455.1 Plectranthus barbatus
AACTCAAGAATTTATTAATTAAAAGAGTTATTAATTAAACTATAAATTAATAATTATTAATTTATACATTAATTAATATTTTATTAATTTATAATAAAATATTCAATTCACTTACCTTTCAAACTTCTATTTAATTTTTGTACATCAAATGAGGACCTAATTTGGAAGAGCAACAATCACATTGAATAATTTCTTGCTGAGTTATGAGAAGACAACATCAGAAGTTCTTACAATGATAAAAAAAATTAGATATGAGATTCAAGTTGAAATTGATTTCAACAAAAAACAAACGACAATTGAGTCATTTTTCAAGAAGTGTACATAAATTATTCATGTAATATGTACGCATTTATGAAATTATTAATTTATATTTTATATGGGACATATAGAAATTATAAAAAATGTATTGTCTTATAATTTTAGCGAATTATTAATTTAGCACTCTATCCCCGAGTCGGGACTGACAAAAATTATTATTTTAAAGAATTTATTAATTAATCGAGTATTAATTTATAGAGTTTCTACTGTATATATAAATATATTGGGTTAGCTCATGAACGTGGTGTTCACACTTAAAAGTAAAAATATGGATATTGTCTCATATTTACTTTACTAGTATTTGAATGAAAAATGTTATAGGATATGAGATTGTTTTAATGTTAAAGTGAGTCTTGTCCAAATAAATTGGGCTCATGTTCCATTTTTTTATAAATCCAAATAAACTGTATGTAAGACTCATCTAGAAAAGTTCAACATCTCCCTTGTATTTTAATTAATAGTTTCTTAAATAATAAAAATGTTGGGCAATGGTTATTAAATGTCAACATCAATTTAAAAAAGTGGTCCAATCAGTATATAATGTTCAAGTATCATATTCACTATAAATTGATTTTGCAAAAAGATGTATGATTCTAATGTGATATCAAAGGTAGCTTATTTCAATTATGAGTACTCCAATAGTAACTCGATGGAAAATAATCTCACGTGTTGCACATTAAAGGGGTCCCACATTGATTTTTAAAAGTGGTTTGGATGTCAAAGGAGGTGTGTTGGGGCCAGGCCCACGAGCCCAGGCCCAATAGACAAGTCGGCCCTCGCAAACAAGTCCAACTCGCAAAGCTAGCCCACCAACGTCAACAGGACACTGAAAATCCGCCCAAGTCAAGGCTTCGCCATCGACGAACAAAGAGTCTCGCCGTCGAGGAGTCATAGGGGTCGATATCGAGATGGTCCAGGAAGAGGAACCCTAGTTCACTGGCGGCGCCCGATCGTTGAAGACCCTAACCTCCTCCGAAAAACCAGCGAACGGCCCGATATTTGCGGCGAGCAGTTGCTGCCCGACGGCTAGGGTTAGCTGCTGCCTACCTGCCCTTGTCCTGTCTATAAATAGGGGTAGAAGGCTCATTTTTTGTATCAATTCTCTCTTAGCAAAATATAGCCGAAACTCTGTCAAATTCTCTATAGATTTCTTTCGTTATTGGAAACGGTTCCACCAACGTTATTTAGTTCGTCGCATATCTGATTTCTGCGTTTAATTCTAGTTTGTTGTTTCTAATTTTCGTTATTATCTGTGACATCCTTAAGAAGTTCTAAGGGCTCCATTTTCTCGTGAAATCGAACCTCAACAATTGGCGCCCACCGTGGGGCCCTTAGAACTATTTTTCGTGTTTTCTTCGTTGACTCCATGACAGGTAATAGTGGGAAAACGGGAAATCAAGCGGGGAAGATGGCTGGGGCTCGCCCACCGAGCTCCTCGACACCGAAGGATCTCGTCCCTATCGACGAGCTGGTGCGGCAGACTCTGCAAACTAGCGGTGCTCAAGCCGTACCTCCAGAACTGCTAAATACGATCCTGGCCCGACTAGCCGAGAAGGCCGAGGAAAACCGACGCCACGCGAAGGAGACGGATTCCAGAATCATGGAATTGTACGCCACCAACCATGCCTTGCGTAGGGAGAACGAACAACTCCGCAAGGAGAAGGTGCTCCAAAAGCAACCCATCGTCGAGGAGCCCCCCACTGGCGAGAAACCGACGAATCCCCGCAAGAACTTGGTCCATGACCTGGAGGAGGCGGCTGACCTCGACACGCCAGCGACGTCGGATCAAGGACACCGGCCTTCGGGAATGACGACCTACCACCCGACTGACCGGCTCGCTACCGAGCCGCCACGTGGCGAATACGAAAAGTGTCTCGAGGCGTGCATGGCTGGGCTGGAGAAACTCATCTGCCGCATCCCGGGGATCATTCCCCCGGATTCACTAATACCGCGCGACAGCTACGCCGATTCACCTTTCACACCGGACATCACTAACACCGATGTCCCCGCTAGGTTCGTGCCGCCTTCGTTCCAGCTTTATGATGGAACGACCGATCCGGAGGACCACGTGGCCCTCTATAAGCAGAAGATGCTGACCACTTCGATACCGAGCGACCTGCGCGAGGCCTGCATGTGTAAGAGCTTCGGGGCGAGTCTGACCGGGCCGGCGCTTCAGTGGTTTGTCAACCTGCCGAGGAGCTCTTTCTCGACATTTTCGGAGCTCCACATGGCATTTAGGAAGCAATACTCCAATTGCCGACGCATAGCCAAGCACCCAGATGCTCTAAACAGCATACGCATCAAGAAGGGAGAATCGCTACGGTCGTACGTGGGGCGCTTCAACCAGGAGCTCGCCTCTATACCGAACTGCCCTCCTCTCACTGCAGTTTTCGCCTTCAAGAATGGCCTAGACGTGTCTTCGAAGCTCTACCGGGACCTGACCAGCCATCCTTGCTACGATATGGATTCGGTCCTCTCACAAGCCTGGGCCGAAATTAATTGGGAGGAGGACGAGCCAACCCGCATCGCGCGCTTGAACGAGCAGAAGGCCTACGAACTCGCTAGCCAGCACCGAGAGCCTCGATATCGAGGAACCTCCTCTACGTCGAGATACGTCGACCGTAAGGACCTTCGAGATGAGCGACGCTCCAGGCGAGATCACCCTTATAGCCGCACGTCACGTACGGGTGAAGTTCCGTACAACCTTTGCATCGACTAGAATTACTTGGTCAACAACGTGCTCAAGGGGCTCGGTGGCATTGTGAAATGGCCCGCCAAAATGAAATCCGACCCCAAGACACGGGACACGAAGAAGTTTTGTGGTTTCCACAATGACCACGGTCACAAAACCGAGGAGTGCCAGGCTCTACGCCTGGAGGTACTTGAGCTTCTAAAGAATGGCTTCCTTACCGAGTACCTGACCAACAAGGGAAAGAATACATGGACCAGGGGTAGGCAAGCCATCCTAACCGGGAATGCAGAACCTCAGAACAAGCCTCCACCCGTCGAACGAACAATCCACATGATCGCCGGAGGATCAGAGATTAGCGGAAGGTCACGCTCTGCGGCCAAGAGAGCCCGAAGGATCCTAAATCATGAGGTCCACCACGTTAGCCCCATGCAGCAACATGAGGCCATCGAATTCACTACGGAGGACACGCCGGGGCTCGTTCATCCCCATCACGATGCACTCGTGATCTCACTCTTGATATCGAATTGTCAGGTAAAGAGGTTGCTCGTGGATAACGGTAGCTCCGCAAACATCATGTTCCTTCAGACTTTGAAGGAGATGCAGATCCCCATGAACAAGATAGAGCCAGTAACCATGACCCTCTACGGCTTCAACGGGGGCCAGCAGCAGACAGTCGGAGAAATCACTCTTCCCATGTACTGCGGAGGCCTAAACCTGGATATGAAATTCCAAGTTGTAGACGCAACGTCCGCGCACAATGCCATCCTAGGAAGGCCCTGGATCCATGAGCTCAAGGCAGTTCCTTCGTCGTATCACCAAGCGCTCAAATTTCCCACTCCCTGGGGAATTCAGACTATCCGAGGGGAACAAAAAGCGTCCAGGGACTGTTACTATGCAAGCTTCCGAGCCGTCTGTTCGCAACAACACGGCTCGATATCAACCCAGGCGGGTCGACCAGAAGCCGAAGTGTTGGAAGAGGTGACCCTCGACGAGTCCGATCCGACTCGCACCACCTTCGTAAGGGCGGAGCTTCCCGCCGACGTCAGGAGCGCCCTTCTAGGGTTCCTCCGGAAGAAAGTCCACGTATTCGCCTGGTCACATCGCGATATGACCGGAATTGACCCGTCCATCATCACACACCGCCTCCAAGTAGACCCAAACTGCAGACCGGTGCAACAGCGGCGAAGAAAATTCTCCGCGGAGAAGAATCAGGCCATTAATGAGGAGGTGCAGAAACTCATCGACATTGGGTCAGTACGAGAGGTGCACTACCCCACCTGGCTTGCCAATGTGGTAGTCGTCAAGAAGAAGAACGGCAAGAATTGGGTTTGCATTGACTTCACTGACCTAAACAAGGCATGCCCAAAAGACCCGTATCCTCTACCACACATTGACGCCATAGTCAATGCAACCGCAGGGCACGAACTCCTGAGCTTCATGGACGCGTTCTCGGGATACAACCAGATCCAAATGCACCCCGATGACCAAGAGAAGACAGCTTTCATCACTAGCCAGGGCATTTACTGTTATAAGGTAATGTCGTTCGGACTAAAGAACGCAGGCTCAACATACCAGCGCCTCGTCAACTCTATGTTCAAAGAGAGGATCGGCAAAACAATGGAGGTCTACATTGACGACATGCTCGTCAAATCGCTTAACTCCCAGGATCACGTGACCCATTTGGAGGAAGCCTTCCAAACCTTGGAAAGGTATAACATGAAGCTTAATCCGGCGAAATGCTCGTTCGGAGTAGCATCCGGCAAGTTCCTCGGCCATTTAGTGACCCGAAGGGGAATAGAGGCGGACCCCACACAAATTAAGGCCGTTCAGGGCATAGAGCATCCAAGGTCTCCGAAAGAGGTCCAAAAGCTAACCGGGCGCCTTGCCGGCCTTAGCCGCTTTATATCACGCTATTCTGAGAGAACCCACTCCTTCTTCAACACATTACGAAAGGGAAGGCGGTTCGAATGGACTGAGGAGTGCACAAAGGCGCTCGAGGAATTGAAAGCCTATCTGGCTAGCCCATCTTTGTTGTCAAAGCCAATCGACGGCGAGCTTTTGTTACTCTATTTATCCGTGTCAGACCATGCGGTTGGAGCCGTTCTAGTACGCGAAGAAGACGGCAAACAGCATCCGGTCCATTATGCCAGTAAATCCTTACTCGACGCTGAAACACGGTACACCGCCTTGGAGAAACTTGCCTTGGCACTTGTAAATGCCACTCGAAAGCTGCGGCCTTACTTTGAAGCGCACCCCATCAAGGTAATTACGGCTTACCCTATAAGAGCCGTACTATCAAAACCGGACCTGTCTGGACGTCTGCTCAAATGGGCTGTTGAAGTAGGAGGTTACGGAATCCAGTACGAACCAAGAACTGCAATCAAGTCGCAAGTACTAGCTGACTTCGTCGCAGATTTCTCAACAAATCTGCAGCTAAAGGCGGAACGCGAAGTGGCTCACATGACACAGGCCGACGAAGATGCCGGCGTCTGGTCATTAAAGATTGACGGAGCCAGCAACGTGCACGGCAATGGGGCCGGTGTGGTCTTAACAGATCCATACGGAGATAATTACGAGCGAGCTATCCGACTCGATTTCCCAGCAACAAACAACGAGGCCGAGTATGAGGCGCTCGTCCAAAGTATGCAGCTGGCCCTGGAGCTCGGGGCTTGCAGAGTACGCGCCGAGAGCGACTCCCAATTAGTTGTCAACCAACTAGACAGCACTTATGCTGTAAAGAAAGAGCGCCTGAAATTGTACCACTCCGCGATCGAGATGCTTAAAGAAAGAATTGAGGAGTAGGATCTCCGCCACGTCCCCAGAGAATCAAATGCCCGAGCAGACGCTTTGGCAAGCTTAGCCGCCACGAGCTCCTCCCAAAGTACCCGGCCAATCCCCGAAGTTTGGTTGCTAGCACCGTCTGTCTCCGCGCAAAATAGTATCGCGCCCGTCGACCAAAACGGGAACGACTGGAGGATCCCATTCACTCGACACTTATCCGAAGAGCCTCCGGTCGGCGATAAGAACGACGCGACGAAGATCAAGAGAGCAGCCGCTCGCTTTACCCTCGTTAACGACAAACTGTATAGGCGTTCGTTCGGAGGACCCCTCCTTCTGTGCATCGCCTCTCCCGAGACAGAAGAGGTACTCTCAGAATTACATGAGGGCGACTGTGGGAACCACGCCGGGGCTCGATCATTATCCCACAAAGTAATCACGGCCGGTTTCTACTGGCCTACCCTAAAGCAGGACGCGGCCGACCACGTGAAAAGATGTGATAGTTGCCAACGCTTCGAGGCATCCACCCACAGGAATGCGGAACCACTACACGCTTCAATCACCCCATGGCCCTTCATGGTATGGGGGATGGACCTAGTAGGACCCCTCCCAAAGGGGACCGGGCAGAAGGATCACATCCTCATGGTGACCGATTACTTTACCAAGTGGGTCGAAGGCGAAGCCCTGGAAAGAACCCGCGATCTAGAAGTTATCAAATTTCTGTGGAAGCATGTTTTGTGTCGCTTCGGAATACCAAAGGAGATACGCACAGACAACGGCCGGCAATTCGCCAGCGAAAGGATGCAAACCTTCTGCGATACCTACGGGATAAAGTTGGTGTTCTCAACACCAAGGTACCCCGAAGCAAATGGCCTAGCGGAATCAACCAACAAGACGGTAATGGTGACACTAAAGAAGAAGTTAAGTCCGCACGGATCCAGATGGGTAGAAGAACTCCGCGCGGTCCTTTGGTCCTACCGGACCACCCCAAGGACTGCCACCGGGGCTACGCCATTTTCACTAGCATATGGAGTCGAGGCGGTAGCACCCGTCGAGATCATCGCCCATAGTCCCAGAATAGAACTCGCAGACGAGACAAGGAACACCGACCTACTCGAGAAAAACCTTGAGCTCATAGACAAGATACGAGAAGACGCTGCAGCAAGAGCCTCTCAAAGGCGGCGTCAGGTAGAAAGGTTCTATAATAAGAAGTTGAAGCTCAGAAGCTTCCAAGAAGGAGACCTAGTTCTAAGAAGGGTGTTTCAAAACACGAAAGAATCCGGAGCAGGAAAGTTAGCCCCTAACTGGGAAGGCCCCTACATAATATCCAAAGTGGTAGGGCACGGGGCTTACCAGCTAGAAACACCGGAAGGAAGAAGGATACCAAATAGTTGGAACATAAAGCACCTGAAGAAGTACTATCACTAGTATACAGATACGCGTATTCTTACCTTATGCTTTCTTTTTATCTTTATCGTTATTTAGTCATAACACCTTTACTAACTTGAGCGTCGGAGGGGCGATGCCTAGGCATCGCCCAACCTGACCTCATATCGCCTCTTTCGCAGTTAAGTGAAGGGTTCGATGTCGACAAGCTAAACTGCTCGACATCGATCCCCCAGGCTCCTCTACATCGAGCCAACTGCTCAAACAGACAAGCCACAATGCGGTAAACGAGAATTAAAAGTACAAAGCTGGCATACACGAATATTGACAAGAGCGATTCGATGCAAGGGTACCCAAACGCAACCGATGTTTAGATTGAAAGTAAAAGAATGAGCAGCAGAAACATCCTCTTCAGTACGAATCAAGATTACAAGTTGAATCAAAAGAAAAACTACGAGTCAAGATTACAAGTTTAATCAAAAGCAACTACTTCCCAGTAGCAGCATCCTCCTCAGCTTTCTTCTGGCCTTCTCCACCACCATCCTCGTTAATGAAGCTATCAGCTTCCTTCTCTTTCGCACTTCTTTCCACTTCAGTCTCGGGAATCGATTCAAGGCGGGTCGGCTCTTTGTTTGTCTCCAGCGGCTCGGCGTCGAGGAGGCTCCTCTCGGTGATGACCCGGGGAGAGGATGGAGGCGTAGCAGGGCGCTTGATGTTCTCGAGGTCGAAATCTGGACACCTCCGACCAACCACGGCGCAGATAGATCCAGTTACCATCTGCACGAGTAGGTCGAAAGTCGATTTGAACTCTGGATTCGCCACAACTTCTTGGTAATCAACCCCGTAGCCCTTCTTCAGCGCCTCCACCTCCTCCTCGTGCGCCTTCTGTTCTTTGAGCCTCTCTTCTTGACTCTTATGGAACCGACCCCTGAAGGATTCAAGTTCCATTTCAGTCTTTCGCCTCGACTCTTCGAACCTCTTAGCCGAGGCCCTCAAATCGCCTTCCAAGCCCTTGCAGCGCTTCGACAGCTCCTGCCTCTCCTTCTTCAAGTCTTCATATTTCTCCTTCCATTTCTGACTTTCCAGCCTCGAATCTCTCAGCTCCTCCGAGACCGAAGCGAGCTTATCGGCCAAGTCGACTCGCTTGTCCCGTTCTGTCTGCAACTCCCTTCGGGATCGACTTAGCCCCTCGCTAGCCGAGTCTAGGGACTTGATAAGTTGCTCGGAGTAGACGGCAAACCTCCTAGTAGTCTGCAAGAGGTCAGCGGAAAAAGTTAGACAAATACAAGATCAAAATCGAAGTTGTCAAGAAGCACGAAGGCCTGTACCTCCTGGAGATCCTTCGCCATGGTGAAGTTCTCACGAGCGTACTCACTATCAAAGTCCTCGGCACGAATCTCCCCATCTAACATCTTCTTCACATGAAGTGCATACGCAGCCGTGGAAGAAGCAATGCTCGCTGAGCCGGAGCTGACCAGCACCAGGTCCAACTCTTTAGACTGGCCTGTCGACCCCGACCGAGCCCTGGAGTCCGCGCTCACATCGCGGGCCCTCTTCCTCCTCCTCTCGTCTCGAGCCGTACGAGGAGGAGGAGTCGTAGCCCTTGTTGGCTTGACCGGAGGAACAGGAGCAGGGGCAGACCCTGGAATGACCATCTCGGTCGGTTCGACAACGACCCGCTCCTCAGTCTGTACGATCGGAGATGCGCGTGGCGTCTCGATATTGGCCCTCTTGGACGAAGGAGCCTCAGTAGTAGGAGTCGAGGATGAGACCTCCCTCGGGCATTTCTGGGCTTTCATCGCCGCCAGCAGGTCCATGGGAGACAAGCCCGCCATATCCGCGGGAAGCTTCTCCTTCTCACCACTCTCGTTCACCCAGAATTCCGCACCAACACTCCTCTTGCCCCTGACCGAGGAGAATTTGCGATCCTCTCTCGAGTAGGCGATGTCGACCCGACTCTCCTCCTCGTCTGTAAGGACCGTCTGTTTATATCCTGCAAGACAAAAGACACGAGTGAGTTACCACAAAGAGTCGATGTCGAGGCTTACACTTAGCACATGTGCAAGACGAGACCGCACTTATTGGAACACCCCCCTCGGACAAGCACTCGGGGCTAGAATGGCATATAGGTACCCATACCCACTGGTTCTTCCAACCCGGGGTGTTCTGCCAACAACCAGTAATCATCGCTTCGGCCAGAGAGTCTTTCTTCGACAGGAAGTAGTAACCGACTTCATACCTCCCTAACCTATATAAATAATGCCACTCCCTGAGAGTTGGGTACCCAAGCCGGCATCATAAAATACGAGAAGTGTCCCCAGCATGTGGCACCAGCTGATCGGTGCGATCTGGAATGGAGCCAATCCGTATGAAAACAGGACGGCTTGGAACCACGCATGGAGTGGCCAACCAACCCCATACTTAAGCACGGGAAGGAAAAATGCCACTTCATCGATGCGAGGCGGTCGACAACACCTTTCATCATGCTTTGGTATCGTGTATACCATTTTATGGCAGGCCACTCCTGCCGCATTCCTCTTCACAAACTCCTCGGTAGCAAGGGACACGACGGTGCGCACCGGATCGTCAGGATTGATTTGGTCATTCTTCACGAAGGACTTATCAACCTCCATGGGTACGAAGGAGTCGCTACTGCCCTCGCTAGCTTCGACGGAGCCCTCCTCCTCTGAGATCTCCTCAGGGTCTATATCGAGGACCGGCTGCTCGGCATGATGCCGACCCCCTCCGGTACCCGAAGTCGCATCCTCTCGGTACGGCGAACCCCTCATCGCCGACTCCTTAGAACTCGATGAGGAGGAAGGCTCCTCCCAAATTTCAACCGGTGAGCTCGTCATGAAAACTATAACTACGCAAGATTCGAAACAGAAAGAAAATTGGCAAAGAAAGAGGTCCCCCCAAAAAGCGAGAAAATGAAAAACGCAATACGCACGCGAAAAACGGAAGGGAAAGGACCCCATAAGCAAAATCCAGCACAGACTAAATACAACCGACTCATCCATGCAGTTAGCAGATACCAATTTCAGGCAAATCAGAAAAAGCACACATGCATGAGCGTAAGATCTCAACGAAACATACCACTCAAACCCCAGTAACCAAGTCAGAGGCGCACTCAAAGTTAATTTCACCAAAACAACGTCAAAACTAACCACGTACCCCAGAGTCCGATATATTCAATGACGCGAACATACAACCCAGAAAACAAATTAAACTAACGCCCATCAAAATCGGCCAATCGGAGCGAAAGATCAAGGGCAAACAAGCGGCTCACAATTGAAACACTCACGGCAAACCCACGACAAAAAGCAATTGGCGAAATTCACAAAACTTTAGCCCGAAGATCCCAGATTAGGGCACATACAAACCCGATGGAAAGAGCATACACGATCAACGTAATACATGCGAAAAGAAAGAGAGAGAGGTTTACCTGATTAGCAGCAAAGAATGAATGGCCGAGAGCGAGCGCCGAAACTGTCGAAAGAGAGCAGAAGAAAGGCGCGATTGCCGGAATTGTAGCTGCCGGAGTGATCGCCGGAGTATGAGCACTTGCCGTCGCCGGAACAGTTGCGGTTGAAAGAGTAGACAGGGAGTTAGCAAACGTAAAGTGTTAAAGTGAAGCTCACGCCGCGAATTTATAAGAAGTTGAAAGGGAAAAACCGATCACGTCCTAACTCCGCCCCTGGAATTGGCCGAAATTACAATCGTGCCATCCCAAAGGCGGTAAAAATTTGAAGCCCCACGAAACGCGCCTCGGCATCGAGCCGTCTTAAGGGTCGATATAGACCGTCGAGGAATCCCTGGCGCGAGCCGCTCAGGGAAACTTAAAACGACAACATCCCTTCGTGGGGAGAACTATAACGCGATCGACACCTTCTACGGGAATGTGAGAACTCCCCATGGGAACTCACCATGTGTCCTACGATCCGCCATAACTCACCCCACTAGCGCTCTACGGAGCCAAAACAGAGTGCACGTGCGAGAGCCCCGCTCCGCGCAAGAGAACGTTCCCCGGAATAGTTCTAACCTGCGTGACCCCCGGACTCACGCTTTAGCCTGCAGGGCAATACCCCGGTATTCCCTACACGGTCATACGCTTGCGCTCCCCAGGAACCTTTGTATTGACCCGGAGTAGTATCCCGGCTACTCCCTAGCGGAGTTATTCTCTCAGGAAGTATCTCCCAGGCCCGAGGATAGTCTCTTGGACACCTCGATGTTACGCACTCTGTATCGAATCTCAACTCGTAGTTTTGGTTCCATGGCCTGCCCCGCGCAGACCCCGCAACCAAAAGGGGCTATTGTTGGGGCCAGGCCCACGAGCCCAGGCCCAATAGACAAGTCGGCCCTCGCAAACAAGTCCAACTCGCAAAGCTAGCCCACCAACGTCAACAGGACACTGAAAATCCGCCCAAGTCAAGGCTTCGCCATCGACAAACAAAGAGTCTCGCCGTCGAGGAGTCATAGGGGTCGATATCGAGACGGTCCAGGAAGAGGAACCCTAGTTCACTGGCGGCGCCCGATCGTTGAAGACCCTAACCTCCTCCGAAAAACCAGCGAACGGCCTGATATTTGCGGCGAGCAGTTGCTGCCCGACGGCTAGGGTTAGCTGCTGCCTACCTGCCCTTGTCCTGTCTATAAATAGGGGTAGAAGGCTCATTTTTTGTATCAATTCTCTCTTAGCAAAATATAGCCGAAACTCTGTCAAATTCTCTATAGATTTCTTTCGTTATTGGAAACGGTTCCACCAACGTTATTTAGTTCGTCGCATATCTGATTTCTGCGTTTAATTCTAGTTTGTTGTTTCTAATTTCCGTTATTATCTGTGACGTCCTCACGAAGTTCTAAGGGCTCCATTTTCTCGTGAAATCGAACCTCAACAAGGTGTATTAATAAATATTCAATGTTGATTTGAGAAAGTGATCAGGGTTAAAAATGGTATTTTAAATGTACCTCAGTGATTTGGAAAAGTAGTTTGCATTATAAAAAAAGTTTATTTGCAATGGATAAATCCGTTGCGAATAAACAAAATTCCGTTGTAAAATAGTTCTTACAAAGGACTTGCAATGAATTATTTATGTTGTTATATTGGGCATTGCTAACCTATTGCAACTGAATAAGTGGTTTGTCGCAAAAATAGCAATGGATATAGAAACAGAAAATCCGTTGCAGAACATACACCATTGCCATGAGATTTTTCGTTTCTATATATTTCAACGGACTATTTTGTAGGGCTAAGGAACTATATATTGCAATGGAATTTCTGTTACTATGTTAAGCAACAGAATATTTCATAGCTGCTGGAAGCACATATTGCAACGATATTTCCGTTGTTATATCTTGCGACAGATTTTCCAAAGTGAAAGCACATTAGCAACGAAAAATTTGTAGCTAATATTTGATGTTGGTAAATTCATAGCTCATTTCAATCCCACTTATTATAATTAAATGTGTTTTTATATAATAAACCTGCAAAAAAATTTATATAATAACCTATAACGGTATTACCATAATACACAAAAATAATAATACCACAACAAGAAGTTTTATATCAAAAAATGAGCAAATTCAATATATTCAAATGTTCTAAAGTTCAAATATTCATGTATTATCAAAATAAAAAATATAGCCTATAAGCATTAAAAATATGAAAATGCATGTTGCAACGGAATAAATCCGTTGCTATATATAAATCTTGCATAAGAAAATAGATTTGCGACAGATTAATCTGTTGCGTTTGAAAAGAAATGCCTACAATAAAATCTCGTCGACATTTCATTTTTGTTGCCAATTTTTTTTCATATTTTGTGGCTATTCTAATGCTAGTCCGCTGTAAATAGCTACAAGATTTTATTTCATTGCTAAAATAGTAATTTTTTTTTTTGCAGTGTTGGGCCAGTATATAAGGAGATGAGTGATGCTTACATAGGCAAACCCATGTCCCATGTTGGGAAGGCAATGAATGATTTCTTGGATATGAGAGTACCTAATTAACTTCATTAGTATTAAATCTTTTAGAATGGAGATACCCAAACGGAAAATTATGAGAGCTTTAGTCCAAAGTGGACAATATCATATTAATATTCGAGTCTCAATCTCCCAACAAATTGGTGCAACAAATGTGAAACAAACACGTGATGCTGGTTTGGTGGGTTCAGGAATCAAGGTGGTGACGAACTCTAGTGTGTATGTGAAAGGCCCTTAATAGGACTCACGGGTATATCAATGCAATTGGATTGCTCAATGGTGACCACGAGTATACTGATGTGATTGGAATGCTCAAAGACGGGCTCACAAGTTTGTGTCCTTGAGATTGAGGAGAGGATTGTTAGGTACCGACAAACTCATGTCCCACATCTAAGAGATAATAAAAGATTTTCTTGTATATAAGAATCTTCCTAACTTAATTAGTCTGAAGATGGAAATGCTCAAAATAAAAATTGCCTAGAGCGGATAATATTTTATGAATGTTAAAGTTTTGGTCTCTTTGAGACGAGATGCCAAAAAATTTAATCATAAAAATTTCAATTCCAAGGAGACAATATTATATTGAAGTTTCGTCTACAACAAAAAAAGGCCATGACTTTCGATAGTTTAATTTTTTTAATAAATTAAATTAAATGGTTGTAACCGGTCATTGAACTTACAACAAATTTCAAACATATGAATAATTATTTAATTACTTTTTTTCAAAATGAAAACCCCGTTGCAAAAGTGGTTGGAAGAAGGTGGACTATAATTTATCATGTTTTCAACATTTTGTCATTGTTTTATCCATTACTATTTTAAAATCATATTGAAATACATTTTTAGTTAATAAGTAAGTATCATTTATTCCAAAACATTCATTACACGTGGTATTATATTTCTATTTTTTTCAATATTTATTTAATATATTTCTTGAATTTTAATTTTGATTTAGTTGTTCAAAGATTCAATATAAAACAGTGTACGTAGTAATTTTTATTTTTTGTTAACTGTTGACTGTTGAAACTAGCAGTTCTATAATTATACTTTAATAAAATTCATATTCTCTTATTGGAGTAAAGGAACTCACTTAATAATTGTAAAGCTAAACTAAATCATAAAAAAAATTAAAAAACATAAATATGAAATATAACACGATCGGGTCGAGTATCCTTGGACAAATAAAATTAAGTTAAATCTTGCCTATATTTTGCAAGCAAAGTTAAAAATTACAAAATAACTTGGAAAAAAAGAAAAATGATACATTAATATTCTATAACATAAAAATCTTGGAGGAGAAAATATCGAAAAAGTAGATTTAGACATTTACCAAAAAAAAAGAATCCACCTCTTCCAAGCTTGAAAAGTCCTATTTATGCATGCAGCAGTGATCACTTGAATCTCGATTAAAAATCTCACCTAACAACCATTGGAATTGGACACTTACATGACTAGCAAGTAGGTCCCAAATAAAATTCTTATCCTATGTTATCATTATTCAAGTAATATTATTTATTGATTTAAAATTTATTTCTCTTAGGATTCTTAATCGTAACCATATTGATACACTAGCAGAACCGGCATAGGACTGGTGGGGCATCCTATTTCCTATCCACCATTTTTTTTATTTTCTTACATATACGAAAATTCGACCCATAAAATTATAATTGAATTCCAAAATACATTACAATATTATTCTCAGTATTCATTTCTTAATAAATATTTAACCAATGAAGGATCCAGAAATTTTCATAGGGGTTTGAATTAAATTTTACATAACGGAAAAAATACACAATTATGTTAAATCAACAAAGTTTTGACTAGTCTACATCTTCAGCCCCTCATTCCAATTTTTTGCTCATCTTTAGTCGTATGACTTCTTTATAATTTACTCGTGGAGGAAGCTATGTATAAAATTATCGAATCATCGTATTATTAAATCTTAAAAATTCGTCGGTTAAAGGGGGTTGGAGCCCCCACCATGTAGGATGATTTTAAGGATGAAAGCTTTTCAATAAGATATTTTAGAATGTATAGTCTCTTATTTTAAAAATATTTAATCTCTTATCTTAATTAAATACATAGAAGGGTATATATCTTGTCTACATAAAAGTAGAGCCAAACCAACCCATCATTGCATTTTGTTGACCCATCTCTTTCTTCCCCTGCGCTTTTCTTTTATTTTTATTACCAAATATATGAATCATTTATTATTGGAAGTCTTTTTACCCGGATAAGATTTTACAAATACAGGACGCCTTACATTTTGACTTCAAAACGGCAACTCATTTAACAAATAAAATGACGTTGTTTTGCATGGGTTTGGATATAAAAAAAGGAAAAATAATATCATTGTCACGTAGGCAAAAATTATTCTCACTCAACATGTTAGTAACACAATATAATAAATTCATCTAAAGAAAAAAACACAATGTAATAAAGAAAATGTAGAATATAATTCCTAATATAAAACTATAATATATATTTCCCTAATTCTATGTATATTAGATGTATCATGTTGATGTTCGAATTTTATTAAATTAAAGCCCTTAGAATTACGTTAGAAAACAACGGATATCAATAAAACAAGAAATAAATGCGGGAATGAAAGGCTGATTAATGATAGTAAATCAAGTATGAACGAAGCAACTCGAGCGTGTAAATTGATGGAGTTTCAATAATTGATAAAAATGACTCGGGATCCCTTTCATAGACGCGACGGAGAGGCCTATTACAAGGGTTTTGGGCCTAGCTAACCATAGCCTAGATCGGCGGCGATCTCAAATTTTTTAGAACTGACCCAAAAAAATTTGGGTCGGTTAGGATTGGCGTGACTTCAACGCCCCGGAGTTTTCGTAATGGCTTCTATCTTCTGAATCTGCTTGGAGTCGGTTAGTAATCCAAGCCCGGGGTTAGTTGGTAACCTGAACCCGAGGTTAGTTGGTATGCTTGGGCAGACTTGGTTGGGTTGCTCTTGCTTGATCTATGTGTTAATGGACCGTATCCTTATGGGTTCGTCTCGTGGGCCTGGGATGGTCTCCCTTGGTCTAAGCCGCTTGGACATGACCTCAACATATCATATAAGCTATTTTGTATGATTGCGGACTATTCGGTACGAATAGATTCAGGTCAAAAAAATTTCAAACTAAAAAATGTCAATTATAACCTAACTCTTCAATTCTCGGGCAAGCTTGTTAAGTCACATACTCAACCCGATCTGGCCTCGAATCTTTCAAGCTAAATTTAATAAATCAAAATATTTCAATCTTAACTAGCATTTTGACTCAATTTATTCGGTCCAACATGTAGTTATTGACATCCCAGTACTATAGTAGAGTGTAAAATTTAGGGTTTACTCCAAATTATCTAACACAAAGCATTGGGTAGGGACAAATTATTTTCTTGTAATTTAATTCAAATTGAACATATGATAGAGAAGACAAAATAAAAGCCGTGTATTGTTCCTTAAAAATCATTATCATTAAAGCCTGAAGGCTGCTACCCATATTGGAAAAAGAGAAAGTAAAAGCAAATTTTCCTTTGTACTTCCTCACATTTATGTGAACACGAGGCTATTTATTTTTCAGATAAAAACTTTTACTGTTTTCCGTTGGATCATAGTTAGTTTCTAGCCTTTGGTCACATGATTAATTGCAAATCTAGTTTGTATCTAGGAAAGAAAAGATGATCCCTCATATTTATTTAGTTATAAGAATAATTCTAAATATAGCTATAATTTTTTTCAATATAGCTCTGTTCACATTTAAAAAAAAAACAAAATTTATATAATATTACTTTTCTATCCTTATTCTTGTAGGCCCTGTTTAAAAAATATATATTAATTTACATTGTATCATTCGCTTCACTCTTAAATACCCATACAACCCCCAAATCTTTAAAAGCTACCGACTACATATCATCTATCAGTGGTATCGTGCGCTCTATATTTTTCAATTCTTATTTGAATTTTCATATCATTTTTGTTCTTCTTGGTTCTTCACTAAAAGATTGCAAGAAACAAATCTTGCAATGAAAAAACTTAAGTTTTCTTGGAAGAAAAAGAGAAACAATCCTCCATGATTCAACAACAATACAAGCAAAATAAAATCCATAATATGCCTTACTATTGTTCCTATTTATCCATCAATAGAATTGCTTGTTATTTCTTACTCGTTCAATAAGATCTTTCAATCATTTTTCAGAATTGTGTTTACAAGAAAAAATGATTTTTCTTCTTTTAGTGTGTAATGACTAAATTGAAGCTTTTTTTTATTGACGTAACACTGGCTTTATAGAATTCTTTTAGCAAAGGAAGAAAATCAACGGGAGTTATAAGGGTAAATAATATGAAATTAATGATTTCATTATTTTTTAAGAGACGAATAAGATTTTGGCGAGATGAGAGCAAAAAATATAAAATACTCACTCCGTTCCAAAACAATTGTCTTGTTTTCCTTTTTCGTCTGTCCCAAACAATTGTTTTCTTTCCTAAAATAGAAAGTTTATACACACTCACTAATAAAATACTAATTTCCTCTATCTCTACTCGCATTGGTATCTGTGCCATTTCCAAACAAGACAATTGTTATGGAACGGAGGTAGTAATAATTTTATTTTTGAAGAGGCTATATATAAAAAAAATATTTTTAGAAGGGTAAAATTGTAAATATAAAATAAAATAGAAAGATTGTATTGAGAAAATTTTTGGCTATGTTTAGAATTACTCTAATTCTAATAATTGTTTCACCTTTTTAAAAAAAAAAAAAATTTGTTCTTTAGATTTTCAATGAATAAAAACTCAAATGGGTGTGACGGGAGGCTTTTTCTTTCCCAAATGTGAAAATCCTGTTCATTTATCAGACGGCAAATATATATATATTTTATACTTTTATAATTTCACGTGCATAATGAAAATCTTAGTGTTGGATTATAATTCAACGATGGATTCTCGCAAAGAATTGGGCGAAAAGACTAGCAAGGACTTGCCTGCTGCTGCTGCTGCTAGAGAGGGTTTATGAAGACTGTTTTTCTCCTTACCGACGTTTCTGTTTCACTGCGTGTACTGTGTGTTTTTCTTTTCACCGACAGCTGATTTTCGTTCCTCTGACTTCTTTTGGGGGCTGTCTGTCTTGTTCCCTGCTGCTGTCTATGTCCCATCGACTCACAGTACTCGCCTCATAACAAGAGAGAGAGAGGGGAAGAGAGGTGCTATTGATGATCTTGCTATTATTTTAGCATTTACATGAAGACTCATAATCTGGGTTCATTCAAAGATGTCAACTTTACAACTGTCCAGTAGTGCCGATTTAGAATCAGCAACCAATTGCAACAACGGTGGATCCGGGAGTGGAGGCGGCGGCGGCGAACACGAATCAGCGGAGGCAATTGTGATCATTGGAGTGGCGGAAAATAACAATGGGGATGATAAGATTGAGGAGAGGAGGCAGCCGAGTGTGTCGGTAGAGATAGCGGATCTGGAAGCTGGAGCTCCGGAAAGGAAGGTGCATTTGGGTAAGAGTGAGATTGAGAGGGATTGTAGGATATGCCACCTCAGCATGGATGGAGCCAATCAGGATTCTGGGTTCCCCATTGAGCTGGGCTGTTCTTGTAAGGATGACTTGGCTGCTGCCCACAAACAATGTGCTGAGGCCTGGTTCAAGATTAAGGGAGACAAGTAAGTCATTTCTCAGATTTTGGCACTTCTATCTTGATTTTGACTTTGTTTGTTTTCTTATTGGTTTCTGATTCTTGAAGATTGTGTGTAATTGCTGATTTGGGAGTTGGTGAAGTGTTGAGTTCTTGATTGTTTTGCACTTCCCAGATGTTAATTGTTGAAGTAGATTGGAACTTCTACTTTGGATATGTGGCCATTTTAACTTTAAAAGAGGGCAAAAGGCTATTCTGGTGTTGGACAAAGAGGGAAAGGGGTTTTAAAAATGCACCAAAACTGGGCTATATCAACTGGAGTGATTCTCTAATTCTGAGTAAAGTTGGGAGCACTAGGAATGAATTGATAGTGAACTAATTTTGTTTTCTATTGTGAGCATCTAATCTTACTTTTTCATTGTTGCAATGGGTTTTTACTTTCTTTATTTATTTGGTGATATTTATTGTTTGGATGTTCAAACCTTACCCATACATCCTCTTCTGGTAATGTAATGGTCTGCATCTTCCTACATGTCTACTGCATAAATTGTGGTTAGAAATCAACCATATTGATTCTAGGTTTCAAAAATGAATTCAAGAAAAAGGAAAGTAGTAAAATGCCACAATCTGTGTTTCATTTTGGTCTGACTTGATCTGCTGCAATTGAAATGCATTTCATTCTTCATTAATATGGCTGCATCTTGCGATGTGCAGAACCTGTGAGATTTGTGGATCGGTCGCACAGAATGTGGCCGGAGCTGTGGAGGCTGAGCCGACAGAGTCATGGAATGAAATGAATGAAGCAGCAGCAGCTGCCACAGCATCCTCACCATCATCTCAGTCAAGAAACTTCTGGCAAGGCCACCGGTTTCTCAACTTTTTGCTAGCTTGTATGGTGTTTGCATTCGTCATATCCTGGCTTTTCCACTTCAACGTGCCCTCTTGAAACCTACAATGCTGCTCAGATCATAAAGCTCCAAGTGCCTCTCTAGTCTGCATCAATGGTAGACATATATATAATATATATATCTAAGTATCATTGATCAAGGGTTGTGTACAGTAGGAATAGGGGAGAAGGAGTGTGTAAGGTGAAGTCTAATTTAAACATTATGTGCTATCGTATTTGTTATTGGCAGCCTCTCTTACAACATTGGACAGAGGCACTCTGTTTTCTCAAAAGGCTTTGGCCTCTGTTTATCTCTCCACTTATGCAGGAGTAGTTCTTTGGTATCATCAAGTTATGTGTCTGCAAATTTGTATATGTATAATATATGTGTATACTGACTCAAGTACACATGAACAAAACGTGCTGAGTTTGAATTAGGCTTGTATAAAGCTCAATAGGGATAATAATCGGGTTAGTCTGTCGAGTTTCATGTTAACTCCTAACCCGTCGAGTTTCATGTTAACTCTATTAGGTTGTGGGCTATTCAACCTAATCTCAAATTTATTTTTTTTTTCGAATTTTTCTGTCGGGCCAATGATTTTATCAATTATTTTTTTATTTTTAAAATTTTATAAGATTTCTTATGTCATTAAAAACTTTTCTCTCTTTTAATCTACTAATTGACAAATAAAAAAGTATGAAATATATACTTTCTTTAATAAAAATCTCAAAAAACATAACAAATTCCGTATATTCGTCAATATAAATATTAAAAATATATTATTATTTTATTTAATTAATATTTGGTTTTACAATTAAATAATTTTTAATTATTTATTAAAAATTACTTGAACCAAATAACAACTATATAACTTCAAATTTAATTAAAAATATATAACCTTACATATTTGAAGTTCATTTTGGTAATATAATTATTATAAAAATATTGATAAAAAAGTAATTATTTGATTTTTATTAGTAGTGTCTTGTATCCAAAAAATAAGTTTCAAATGATCATGTATCAAGAAATTGGGGATACTCCTAGAGAGATTAAAGATATGATTTATTTAAGTTATTAAAAAAAATTGATAACTTTGTAGATGAAGTACAAGGGAGTGAGTAAATGACAGTTCATTCATTGGAAAACAAAATGTATAAATGGAGTGCGCTTATGAAGATGATATTACTTACGGAATTGGTATTTAGGATGAATTGTTAAATAATATAGAAGCAATAAAAAAGAAAATTACAAGAGATATCTAATGAAATGGATAAGATATTTGATGATACTGAGAAAAGATCAAATTCATTTTTCAATATTTTTATAATGGTGGAAAGAAAGTGAAATTAGGTATTCAATCCTTTTAGTACTTACTAAAAATGTATTTTCAATTTCAAGTTCAACAGTTGCAAGTGAGTCTGTTTTTAGCTTGGGTAAAATAATAGTGGATTCTTTTAGAAGTGGCTTGATCCTTTGTAAAGGCATTAGTATGCATTAATGGATGACTTATGATATACTCCCTCCGTCCCAAAACAATTGTCTTATTTTCCTTTTTCGTCTGTCCCAAACAATTGTCCCCTTTCCTAAAATGGAAAGTTAATACACACTCATTAATAAAATACTAATTTCCTCTATCTCTACTCGCATTGGTATCTGTGCCATTTCCAAACCAGACAATTGTTTTGGGACGGAGGTAGTACTAGTTATTTCTATATCTATTGTGGCTTCAAAAGTTATTTTTAGTGCTAGAAGTCGTGTTATTGATACTTATTGTGTATCATTGGCCTCAAATACGGTACAAATATTAATTTGTGGTGGTGATTGGTGCCATAGTCCTCATAATTTGAAGAAAAATGATAAATTAAGTTTATGTATTCTATTATATAATTCAGTTTTTTAGTAACTAAAATTGATTTGCTCTTATTTTTTAATTTTGCAGGATCAGAAAAAGTCTTTGAAGATTATGTTACCCCTTGAAGTTTTAAGGTAAAAAAATAATTGTAATAATATAATAATATAATTATGATTTATTAGTTTATCTCTTATCTTGTTATTATAGGAACATAATGCTTTGGGCTTGGGTGATTAGTTGTCCGCAAATTTTATTGTTTTAATGTGATTGAGCTAATTATTTTTTTATTTGTTTATCTATTATACATTGTTATTAATAAAACATAAAATACGTTGGATTTGGATAATTTATTAGTCTCAAAACTTTATTATTCTTATGGAATTGAGCTGAGTTCAAGTCCATAAATGTCATTCATAATTTATAGAAGTTGGACATAATGATATTTTACCTTAGATTGACTTCTATGACTAGGGGTGTAATCGAACCGAGTCGAGTCGAGTAGTGTCGTGCTCAAGTTTGACTCGTTTAGTTTCGAGTCGAGCTTCGAGCTTTTTAATCGAATACTTTGATGTTTACGAACGTTATCGAGCTTTTATCGAGCCTAAACGAACTTTCTAAATTTAGAATATATTTAAGATTTTCATTATTATTTTGAAGAAAAGGTTATTTATTCCAAAAAAATATCATATCCATGCTCATATTCTAAATATTTTTCATTATTAGATAGATTTATCATTATTGTTACTCTTAAATTATGAAAATATTCTTTTTATAAAAGTAATTATTTTATATTTCTTACTAATTTTAGCTAACGAGCCTGCTCACGAGCTCACGAGTCGAATACTATGATGCTCAAGTTTAGTTCATTTAATAAACGAGCTTTACTAAACGAACTCGAACGAGAGTCGAGATCCGAGTAGCTCACAAACAGTTTGATTCATTTACACCCCTATCTATGACTACCTTGACAAATAGATTGTTCTATGTGGAGATACATATTTTCGTTAAAGGATGTGTTGTATTTCTAGTAGTTGTAAGTACCTACCCTCCTATTAGCTTAGTATTCTTTTCTACACATTCTTGTTACTATTTTCTTTTAAGGGCGTTATTAATATCTTGGTTTGAATGGTACAAGTTTACATTCCAGGCTGATCGTTGCGCAATGCGCATTATTTTTGTTGTTGTTTTGAATTTATGTCAATATTTTAGATTATTCAGATTTAAGTTGGACTTATTTATTTCTAGTAAGTTTAATGCTTTCATTCCATTTTGATTAAACTCATTTTTATGAGAACATATGTTTTGTGTAAGTTTTGTTGTTAAATACTGCAGTTTTATTAAACTAAAATATTGTGCTGAATAAAAAAATTGAGCTCGAGTCCAACTCGAGCTTCAAGTCGAATCGAGCTTCAGACCGAGCTCAAAAATAAAACTCGATCGAGCTTCTAGGAATTTTGATAAAAGTATCGAGCTCAAGCTTGTTAGAAACTAAGTTTTAGTTCTCTCCTTAATTTGATGTTTTGATATGTCAAAATTTACTTTAGCATTAAGTTATTAGAATTCTAAAATGTAATCCATGTATAGGATTATTTGTGTTGTAATAGAACTTAGGTGTTGAAGACCGAGAAAAGAGATGCTCGAGATTTGAAGAAGTGTTCGTGCGTGAAACTTGGTTTCACTAAGTATGGCCAAGGCCTATACTGAGTTTGGGAACTCAGTATAGGGACTGCCATACTGACTTATGAGAAGTTAGTATAAGGATTGTCCATACTGACTATGGAATGTCAGTATAGAGACCTTAGTTCGTAAGCACGTGGAACACTAGGTGAACCAAGCTTAGCCAAACTTAAAGGCGTATGAATGCTAAGTAAAAGTCAGTACGAGGATGTCCATACTTGGATTCCTCATACTGAAACTGATTCTGGCAAGTGTAGGTAGAAAGTACATGGAAGTACACCTTTTTAGAGCAGAGAAGACCTACCAAATAATGGTTATGATTGGACGACATCCCCCTTGTCTCTAACAACTGGAATTTTGTGTCTAACGGGCAGAAATTCAAACACCTAACGATGCTGCTATAAATAGGTCTATATTTCAACCAGAAAAGGTAACGAACTCATGAGCAAAGATAAGCATACACTCTGCCAAACTTTCTACTGAAAAGTTTCTCGATTTTGTTCACGAGACTTGAATTTTCAACTCAAGTTAAATATTCTGTGCTCTTGTTTATAAGCACGAAGTTGAAGCTACACTTTGGTGAATATTACTTTTTAAGTAATATTCATAGCAATCAGTGTTCTACTCTGGAACACGGATTCTCACGGGCATCTGCTGACCAAGCTGAGTTCTGGGAAGAATGTGCAAACATCCAACCACCAAGAAGAAGGCTGCGAGGTGCGTCCTCACTTCAACCTGAAGACTAAGTCAGCAAGGAGTTCCTAGGCGAGTGACAACAGCAAACCGAAGGACGGAGTGCCGACGGGCTATTCATAGATCGTAAAGAGGCTTGTACCATGCTTAGTGGATTCCCGATTAAGTTTGGGATTTTAAGTTCGAACCACTATAATATGTTGCGTAATTTACTTGCTTTCATTTAAGATTCAGCATACTTAGTTCTCACATATTTACCTTGAAACCTTCAATCATTAGCGAAATATTGAAGTGTATACTTGTAAAACTGACCTAAGATCTTTCTGAGCTTAAAACTTACTTTCATATACCCGAAATAAAGTTTCAGTCAGTTTTGGAGAATAAATGCAATATATACTTACTTTCCGCTGTACATTACATTCTCTGATTTTGGGACTAACAAGCTTTTACAAGCATGATGTTGAGTCGATGTTAGAATTTCTGTTAGAAAAATCCATCCTTACTTTTTATGTTTTGGTGGGTCAAAGGTTGTAAAAGCCATCATTGTCAGTTTTTCAGTTTCTCGAGTTCTAAAATTGTAATTCTTGTATAGAATCAATCGAGTTGTAATAGAACTTTGTGGCTGAAGACCAAGCATAGGGAGATGCTCGAGAACTGACGGAGCATACGCCTTGAAACTTGGTTCTCACCAAGTATGGCCTTGACCAGGACTAAGCTTGGGTACTCAGCATAGGGTCTTCCCATACTGATTAGGGAAGTCAGTATGAAGGTCTTTCCATACTGACTATGAGATGTCAGTATGAGGGCGTTTTCCATACTGACTAGCAGATGTCAGTATGAGGGTTAGACATACTGGCTATGAAAAGTCAGTATGAGGGCTAGCTATACCGACCTTGGGAAGTCAGTATAAGAGCCTCTACCTTTAAAGCACGAGCTATTTGAAGTCATTGAAGCTCGGTCAGACTTCGGCATTTACATACCTAAGTTAAAGTGAGTACGAGGATATCCAAACTTGGATTCCTCAGACTGAAACTTAGCCCGAGGCAAAGTTAGTGAAAAGTACACTGACACAGCAGAGCAGAGCAGGCCTAGGGTATGGTTTATGATTGGACAACATCTTCCATGAGAAATGCTCAAGGATCCCTCCATAAATAGGTCTGCCCTTCAAATTTAAATGGTTACGAATTCTGAGAATCCTCACACGACAAAGGACATTCATCTAAGTCATCTTAGCGCTTAAACTCTGTGAATTTCCGTGTTTCCATACACGAGACTTTAGTTCCTGACTCAAGTTATTACTCCGTGCTACTTCTCCTTAGCACAAGGCTGAAGCTTTACAGCTGAAACTACTCTTTGGTGAATATATCTTTCATAGATATATTCATAGCAATCAGTTTACTACTCTGGGATTATGATTCTCACGGGCTTATGCCAACCACCTGAGTTCTGGGAAGAACAGTAAACATCCAACCACCAAGAAGAAGGTTGCGGGGTGTCATCCTCACTTCAACCTAAAGACTAAGCATACAATGAGTTCCTAGGAGAGTGATCACAGCAGACCGAATGACGGAGGTGCCGACGGGTTGTGTATAGATCGTAAGAAGACTTGTATTTACTTAGTGATTTATCCAGACCTTAGGTCTGAAGAGTGGACGTAGGATTTTTAGATCCAAACCACTATAAATCTTGTGTGTTCTTTACTGCTTTCATTTACATTTCTGCCTTGCTTAATTACGTAGGTTACGTTTAACTCATACATGTGTTCTGAAAATATTCGACATAAAACGATTTGTAGAATTCATTTTGTTTTTCCGCATTTGTTGAAAATACAAATTTTCACTAAAATCTTCGGGGATAATTAACACATTCTATCTTCCATAAATCTCAATTATTCATTTTTGTATAGACAATATTATATCTTAATGACAACCCAACAATCATAATAGATAAGTATTGAACAATTAATCATAGCAAAACTACAAAGACAGCATAACACACTGTCTCTCTCAATCCACTCATTTCTTTGAGGGAAAAGACCTGAGTTCTCAACAAAACGACATAGATCCATTGTCGTATAGATAAACCAACTTTGCCTCCTATTTTTAGGGTTTAAGATGTCGGTTGCATGTGGTGGCTCCAGCCGACAAATTGTATGTGGATCAAATTAAAGCTTCATATAATTAATTATATTAATTCACATATAATGCCAAATTAAGTTTCGTGTCACCGCTTTACCAGTTATTAATTATTTAACTTATTATAAATTTTAATTAAAGGTACATCCATCCTACCCTCCCTTGTATTTTAGGGTCTTAATCATTTCTTAAGGGCCAATCGACCTATTCTTTGCTTCATATATATGCCTCTTGAAGAGAACCAAATCCTTAAAAATATTGCGATTTTATTCCTTACATGAATGCGAATCATAATATATAAGATATTTCGTTGTATAAGATTCTCAAATGGATATTAATATTTGATGGATAGATTTGATGTCTTCTGCATGAATTCTAATTTTTGAAAACCCCAATAGTATCTATATATGCATGTGTATTTACATGGACATTACTCCTTCCGCCCTCATGCGATTTGACACAACAATTAATACAGTAGAGATAGATGAAATTAATATTTTATTAGTGAGTGTGTATTAACTTTTCATTTTAGGTAAGGGAATAATTGAAATGAGAGAGACGAAAAAGGAAAGATGAACAATTGAATTGAGACGGAGGGAGTATTAATTTATATCTTAAGATATTTCAACTTAGTTCGAAGGCTGCTCGATGAAACCGGCTTTAAAAATGGATTATGATTTAAAAAAAAAAAAAAAAAAAACTTAATCCGAACGTCCCCAAGCCCAATAAAGCAAGCTCAAAACCAAATGAGTTGATCCGACTACCTCGATAAGATTTTTATTAATATTTTTATAATATATAATTATATTATGAAATTTATTTCTAATATTTAAAATCATAAATCTTAAGCCACGTAATTATTTTTGGATTTAAGTAATTTTCAATAGATAATTAAATTCTTAAAAGGTTATTCAATCATTAAGTTATAACATATTCAAAATATTGAGAAATTAAAAAAATTACTAGATCATATTATTTAATGATAAATAAAAAAATATTGTGATGTGTTTTTGATTCTTTATAAAAGAAAATTAACATCTCATATATTTTGTATTATTTTAAAGATTCTAAGAGAGGGGAAAATGTTTAGTGACCTAAAAGAATATAAAATTAAATATAAAAGACAATTTATAAATTTACCAGTTTGATGGTCTTGCTTAAAAATAAAAAAATTAAGATTATATCAAGATTTTTCAGCTTGAATCGATATGGATCGAATAACGCACAACATAGTAAGGCTGATTCGAAATTTGATGAATAGGTATCATTGGCTTTTCTGTATTACTCACTATATATCATCCTGATTCTACTCATCAACATAATTCTAAATAAAATAAGATAAGAGTAATATTTTGTGAAGGAAAATAAGGGGAAGTAGTTATTTTTGGATTTCTTGTAATTTATCCCATACAAAATTTTGTATTGTATTTATATGCAATTTCAGTCCACAAACTATTATGATTTATGAATAACAACACATTAATTTAAGGAGTTTTATCGATCCAGGACCCAAAAGATAGTTTAATTATCAATTCAGGATCCGAAAGATTAATTCTCAATTCGGGACCTGAAAGATCACAAAAGTTCTCAATTCAGGACCCAAAAGATCATACAATTCTCAATCTAGGATCTCAAATGATCTTTCAAGACCTGAATAGACAAATCATTTTTCAAGTCTTGGATCATAATTAAACTATCTTTTAGGTCCTAATCGACAATCCTCATTAATTTAATTATTGATAGCATGCACATAGTTTAGTGCTTTAGCGGGCGAGATTATCGGAGTTATATGCGTGAGAAATAATTTTACTTATTACAGTTGTAATAGATGATTAATTTTCTGTCAATAAACAATATTAATTAATATATATTCATGTGGTAACTCAACAGTGTCACCTATATTTCTGTTATTTAATTTAATAATTTACGTGTACGTTGTTATCATTTTCCAAATACATATAGTTTTAGACGTACATATTTATTCGGCGATAAAGTGTGAGCAGATCCTCTTGATTGCTGTTTGCTCTCTAATTTTGTTTTATCACTCTCAAATATGATTGGTCCAACTTACAGTGTAGGTTAAAATATTTTGCTCATATTTAATAAAATACATAAAATGAAATTTTAATCAGGACATTCTATTTTTTAAAATAAATATTTGAAATTCAAATCGATAAACTCACAAAATTTATATATCAAATTCGAGGTTAAATCATCTCCATTAAGTTTCAATTAGAGTTAGATTTACTAGTCTTATTAGACTTAATATATTTAAACTTTTATTCCTTAACTTTTTATTAAATTATGAATTTTAAAATATTTATGAAAATTAAAAAGTCAAGCTTATCGAATTAAGTTGATCTTGCCAAGCTTGACACCATTAATGAACTCAAACTCAAGCTGGATCGTGTTCATTTCGATTATGCTCGTGATCACACCTAATGACTAATCGCATATTATCAAATCTTTATAATAGTTGATATTTTAAATAAAAGATTTTTATTGATCCACTCTTCCTTTTTCCTTTATCCTGAAAATAAGTATTTTATCTTTCATTGAAAAATCATAAGGAATATGTAAAATACAACTTTGCTATGTAACAAATTTTTATAATAATTTAAAAACATATAAAGTAGAAAATAAATGATTTTATATTTATTCGGAGAATTTGTAGAGATTCAGGCGTATATTCTACAGTGATTGAATGAATAATTATAGACTTGGGAATATATTTATACTTGAATTATGAAATTTTTAGATTTAATAAGATAAATAAATATCTAAAAGTATCAGATAAATATCTATAATTATGTATATCTATTCATAATTTTTTTTGTGTGTGTGGATTCCAATATATCTTCTTCTATACAAATTTCCGTAAAAATTTGATTTTTTAGTTATGCGTTGACAAATTATTTTGTGAATGTTGAGGAATTTTTAAGTGTTGGATTTTTGCTTGCATATTAAATTTAGAAGCAAACTTATAATTATACATATATTTTAATAATATGTGTTTGTTTGAGAATATCAAAATATATATATATATATATATATATATATATATATTGAGAAATCTGATGTAAAATCCGAAAAGTTTGTTGTACTCTTATACCTGCAATATAAATAAACAAAGGTTTCATATCTGCCGCCATCGCCATCGACAAACTAGTCTCCCACGTTGGTCGGATCCTCTTCCCTTCCCTTCCCCACCTCTTTATTTCACTCACCACCATTCCAATTTCTAACCATCTCCGATTATGATTACGTTGTGGCCCAACCTCGACGGAGAAGACGGCCTGGAGACGGTGCTGGAGGTCCCCCTCCCGGAAGAGATGTTCACCGCCGCCAACGCCCAAAACTCATGGCGGGCCATCAAGTCTTGGCTCAATCGGCCGCACCACCAACGCCGCTCATCCGATTTCCAAAAGCGTGCCCTCGAGATTCAGTTCTTGCTTGGTGTCATCGGAGCCCCATTAGTCCCTTTCCCGGTCTCCTCTCATCATTCTCTTGATCCTCGCAACATCAAGCTCCATCCCATTGTAAGTCTTGAATTTTTTTATTTTTGGGTTTTTTCTGTTGTTTATTTTTAATTAGTTTCTTATACAAGTTGTGTGTGATTTGAATATGAAGGAACGGTCGATGGCTGCGTATATAATACATCAGTACATAGCAGCTGCAGGGGGGCGGCAGGCGTTGAAGTCGATTGAGAGTATGTGCGTGATCGGGAAGGTGAAGATGGCAGCTTCAGAGACTGTAGGTGGAGATCAAGATTTGAAAAGTAGAAAATTGAAAAGCATGAAGCATGGGCCGGGTGAATTGGGCGGATTCGTGTTGTGGCAAAAAAAGCCTCATCTCTGGAGTTTGGAGCTGATGCTTTCCGGCTTCAAAATCAGTGCTGGTTGTGATGCTGCGGTGGCGTGGAGGCATTCTCAGTCGCGCGCATCTCGTGGTCCGGCTAGGCCTCTCCGCCGCTCCTTGCAGGTGCTTCTCTTTTTATTATTATTATTGATTTTCTTGCTAAAAAGAATTCAATGTAAACATTGATTTGTGTTCGTCAAATGTGGTAGCTTCCTATGTTTGACAAAAAGGGCGAAAAGGTCTGCTTCAGTTTTCTAACGGATTACCTAATCCTCTGTCTACCTATTTAGAAGCTTCCTCACATGGAAGAAGAAGATAGAGGCCTTAATTCTCTCTCAATTTCTTGAAATCCTCAGGGGCTTGATCCGATGGCAACGGCCGACTTGTTCTCCAACTCCACCTGCATTGGCGAGAAAACAGTCGACGGCGAGGACTGCTTCGTGCTGAAGGTGGAAGAAGAGGCAAAAGGCAGCAGCAGCAGCAGCGTCGAAATAATGAAGCACAGCATTTGGGGGTGTTTCAGCCAGAGGAGAGGCTTGCTAGTCCATCTAGAAGACTGCCACTCTCTACGAACCAAATCGCCGGTCAGCCAACTTCTCTGGGAGACCAGAACGGAGTCGCTCATCAAAGACTACAGAAAGATCGACGGCGTCAACATCGCTCATGCTGGCCGGACCACCGTCTCATCCTTCAGATTGGGTGACGATACCAGAACCAGAATGGAGGAGATTTGGAGAATCGAGGAAGTTGATTTCAACGTAAAAGGCCTGTCCACAGACTGCTTCTTGGCTCCCAAGGAGGATCAAGAATGTGGCGGCGGATTTGAGAATAGCTACGGCGGATTTGAGAATAGCTACAAGGTTTCGGAAATTAGTGGTAGGATTTCTGGTTCAAGAGGTGGAACCAAGGTGGTAGCGGAGTTGTACGATTCAGACGATGAGTTATAGATTGTATTTTTTTAGTTTCTTTAATAAGCCAATATTTATATTCAAATAGAAATTTCGAAAAATATGCATTACAACATAACTTTTCTCATCTAATCATTTTGTTATATAATTGAGAAATTATCCTTTTTTAATTAAATTGTGAAAATTTTTATATAGTGCTTATCATCCACACATTTTATCACTTCGAGATTCTTGCTGTCACTTATCTCAGCACCGCCAACTTCAGTGCTTTGACTGAGCACTCTCCGACGGCGGCAGCATAAACTTCGAGATGAGCCGCCAGGAAACCGACGCCGAACTGCCGCCGCACGTCCTCGTCTTCCCACTACCGATGCAAGGCCACATCAACTCCATGTTGAATCTTGCGGAGCTCCTCTGCCTCTCCAACCTCCACGTCACCATAATCTTCTCGGAATACGTCCATAACCGCCTCCGCCGCCACGCCGACATTGATTCCCGCTTCTGCCGCTACCCCGGCTTCCGGGTGACCACCATGACAGATGGCCTCCCTGACGACCACGCCCGCGCCGGCGAGCGATCCATGGATATCGTGATGAGCCTTCTGGAAGTTGGCGGTGCTGAGTTTCGGAAGCTGATGGAGACGACCGATGCCCTCAGCTGCGGTGGAGCGCGGAGGCGCGTGACCTGCATCATCATGGATGCCGTCCCGGTGGCTCAAGAAATGAGGATTCCATTCATATATTTCCGGACCATCAGCGCTTGTGCTTTCTGGGCTTATTTCTGCGCTCAAGATGTCATTGAATCTGGAGAAGTCCCTCTCAGAGATACCATTTTCGTCTTGCTCTTTTTACCGAAGCAATGCTTGCACGAGTTGACTATCGTATTATGTGATTGACATTGAGCAGATAAGGATGAGGATAAATACACATACTTGAAAAAAGCAGAGCTGGATCTGATGGTGAGAAGCGTGCCGGGAATGGAGGGTTATCTCCGGCGGCGCGATCTTCCGTCGTTCCTCCGAGTAAGCGATGTGAACGACCCTGAGCTTCAGGCCATCATAAGGGAGACTAGACGATCAGTTCAAGCCAGCGGACTCATACTCAATTCATTTGAAGATTTAGAAGGTCCCATCCTCGATCAAATCCGGAATCAAATTCCAAATTTATATTCAATAGGCCCTCTCCGTACTCATCTGCAAACTCAATTACAGCCGGGAAACAGTGAGTCCTCTCACACTTCGAGCAGTTTCTGGGAGGAAGATCGCAGCTCCATCACGTGGTTGGACTCCCAACCCGCAAAATCAGTAGTGTATGTAAGCTTTGGAAGTATTACACTATTAACAAGGAAAGAGGTGTTGGAGTTCTGGCATGGGCTAGTGAACAGCGGGCACAAGTTCCTCTGGGTGATGAGGCCGGATTCCATCGTCGGAAACGAGGAGAAAGAGCCGTTGCCGGCGGAGCTGGAGGAGGGTACGGGGGAAAGGGGATGCATAGTGGGATGAGGTGTTGGGTCATGCATCAGTTGGGGCGTTTCTAACGCACAGTGGATGGAACTCGACTCTAGAAGGCATCGCAGCGGGTGTGCCTATGTTATGCTTGTTGGGGTTATCAAACCCCATCCTCCCCTCAAACCAATAGCCCACATATCCGTGGCCTCCCCTCGAGTTAATAGATCCGTCACCATCATCTTGCACCGCCGTTAACCCACGGGACCCGCCGTCTGACCACCTGTCAGGAAGCTTTCGACACAAGGCATTCATGGACGATCTCCACTCGGCAATTGAGGGCTCCCACACCATAGTCCACCACAAACTCGGTCTCCCCCGCAGCCCGAACCTGGGCTCTGATACCACTGTTAGGAACCGAGACTCCGACATTAGTATGATATTGTCCGCTTTGGGCCGAGCACAAGCCCGCACGGATTTATTTTTGGGCATCTCCCAAAAGGCCTCATACTAATGGAGTTATTGGACTCTATTTTATAGAAGGAAATTTTCCCTTCTCCAACCGATGTGGGATAGGGGTTTGCTGAGGCGGAATATATGGCTGTGTCAGAAGCTGTGAAGGAAGCAATTTGGCTTCAAGGGTTGCTTGGTGAACTTGGTGTTGATCAGATGAAAGTCAAGCTTTATTGTGATAGTCAAAGTGCTATCCACTTGGCGAAAAACCAAGTTTATCATGCAAGGACGAAGCATATTGATGTCCGATATCATTTTGTACGAGAGATTCTTGAAGAAGGAGAGATACTGCTCCAGAAGATCTGTACCACTGAGAATCCTGCTGATATGTTAACCAAAGTTGTGACGGCAATCAAGTTCAAACATTGTTTGGACTTGATAAATGTTTTGAAAATTTGAAGTTGGCGCCTCGGGCGCATTTGAAGGCACTACCAAATTGCAGGAGAAAAGATGATGTTCGGTTGGACTTGGAAAATCGGCAAGGTGGAGATTTGTAGCTGTTTGCCTCTTTTCATTTGTCCCACATCGGCTGGGAAGGGAAGAAGGGCCTTGGGCTCTCCCTATAAATAGAGCCCATTGCCTATTGTTTTAATCATCCCACAACTAAAACATAATACTTGTATTGACGAGTATAAGTTGTATTCTCTTCTTTCTCCATTAGTAAAATATTTTGGTAGTGTCCGAGGACGTAGGCATAATTTGTGCCGAACCTCGTTAAATTCTGGTGTTCTTTATTTCCTTCATTTATATTCCTCAATTTATGTTTATTGTTTTATTATCGCTTCCGCAACAATGCTGGCCTTATTTCGCGGATCAGACGATAAACAGTCGGTTTGTGAGCCAGGTTTGGAGGGTGGGGGTGGACATGAAAGATAGCTGTGACAGAGGGATTGTTGAGAAGATGGTTAGGGAAACAATGGGGGAGAGGAGAGAGGAGTGGTCGCATGGCGGATCTGGCAAACAAGGCTGTTAGTGAAGGAGGGACTTCTTCCACCAATTTCACCAGGCTTCTTCATTTCATCAAATCATCAGTTTGATTCTGATTCAGTCCCTCTGCATTTATCTTTTCTTGTTTCTAATCTTTTCAAAATCTTTATTTATTAAGCTTTATAAAAGTTGTGAAGAAGAGTTTATTACTATTACTATTATGCATGGACACTTTTCAACCAATTTTGCCTCAGATAAATATGCAATTCCTGCCCAATTGTGTGTGTGCTCTCCACACTCATTTGCAAAGCAGAAATTACAAGTGATGATCAACTCGAAGGCCTCTTGAATGATGAAATCTTTGAAACTATGAATGGTTTGGTGAATAGTGGATGTGGGTGGAAGATGGGATTCCTGAATTATTGCCAACTTTAAAAGCAGAGATGACGTGGTGGAAGCTGGGTTTGGACATGAAAGAGTTTTGCAGTCCAGACGATGGTGAGGGAGATCAACATTACTTAATTACCCCAGGGGAGTGATCAACTAATTGGCTTCCTTTTTTATGAAATAAATAATAGTTTGAATGGCGGTCTTGGATTGGAAATATACCCAACACAAATGCAAACCACAGAAATAGTTATATTTCACTCAAAATAAACGCGAGAGAGAGAGAGATTAAAAAAATTGGTGCATTAGAAGTGGGCAAAGAAGCACTTCGTTTTGGCACATCATTGACGATCATGGTCATCATCTGCATCCAATGGATCGTGTAATTCCAATAAACAGATATTAAACAATATCCATAGACAAAAAACAAAACAAAAATAGCCACAAATATCTTGAGGAAGTCCATCAAAGAACAAAAATAAAGATTTTGTGAGTCATAAGCCGTGAAACTATGTAAGAATTTATTAAGACTCATCTAGAAAACTATGAATGTTGACTTTGGTAGATGAAGTTCGGTCATGAATTCCGCTTAAATAAATAGTTAGGCAACGAAACGCCAGCAGCGGCGGATTATAATAGCCTGATTAGATTCAATTTCGTTATTTTAATTTGCTATAGTTCAATTTATTATTTAGTTTTGTATAATATTTATAAGAATAATAATAAAAATTTTAGTTTCATTTGTAATATTATCATATAAAATACAATTTACAATAATAATCTATATATTAACAGAGAATAGTCTCTTACATAAAAATAACCGGGTTCACTTATATATATATATATATATATATATATATATATATATATATATATAAGATTTTTTTAACAATTATAATAGCAGTTTTTTCATCAATTTCTTATATCACATTTATATATTAATTAATCATTCGATAAGTTATGTTTTGACAATTCATATAAATTTGATAATTTTAGTGAGATTCTGTTTAGATTATATAAATTTATAAAATTATATTCTTATTACAGTATTTATATAATTACTGAATTATGACTATAATTATATATAAAATTTATAAAATCATAACCTATAATAATTATTTATATACAATGTTGGGGCCAGGCCCACGGTCCCAGGCCCAATAGACAAACCGGCCCATGCAAACAAGTCCAACCCGGAGGACTGGCTCACCAAAGCCAACGAGATGTTGCATCCGCCCAAGTCAAAGCCTCGCCACCGAAGACCAAAGCGCATCGCCACCGAGGGGTTGAGCGAGCCGATGCCGAGGCGTTCCAAGAAGAAAAACCCTAGTTCATTGGCGGCGCACAAACGCTGAAACCCTAACCTCCCCCGAGAAACCCGCAACCAGCCCGATATTCGCGGCGAGCCGCTGCAATTCGACGCGTAGGGTTAGCTGATGCCCGCCTACCCTTATCCTGTCTATAAATAGGGGAAGGAGGTTCATTTTTTGGTACAATTTCTCTGATAACAAAAACTAGCTGTCACTCTGCCGAATTTTATATAGATTCTGTCTTTCCCCACGACGAATATTTTCGCATTGTTCCGTTCATCATTTAACCGTCCCCAAATCGTTATTCTTTGCATATTTTCTTTATTGCTCGTTATTATTTGCGATGTTTTGACAAAGTTCTAAGGGCTCCATTTTCTTGTGAAATCGAACCTCAACATACAACATTTAGAAATTTATATTATAGAATCACCATAATTTGTATAGATATAATTATAGCAATAATATTTATTTATATACTAATATATAAAAGATTTCGATTTATATGATCGTGTCGTAAAAAATGTAATAAAATATAATTATTATTAAAATATTGAATTAATACTAAAAGAAAAAAATATGGGTATATGCCACGTTGGACATTAATACTTAAATGTAAATATACAGGTGAAATACTTATTATATAAAGTACATATCTAATTGTAAAATAAAAATAAATGGCATATGACGAAACTTAAAAAAGACATGAATATATATGTTAAAAAAAAAAAAAAAGCAGTGCAATTAAAATAAATGAAAGATGAAGACATAACCAAAAAATGAAAAATATATCCATATTTTAAATAATTTGAAGTTGTGGATGTATTAATTTAATGGAGAATTATCAATTTAAGACTCAAAAGATTGTTTAATCATCAATTTAGGATTCTAAAGATGAATTCTCAATTCAAATTCAAAAGATTAAAAAATAATTCAATTAAGGATTTTAGAATTCTCAATTCAGGACCTCTATGACAGGTCTTGAGTGAAAATTATATGATATACTAGGTTCTAAATTGAGAATTTATTTATAAGTTTTGAATCGATAATTAAATTATCTTTTGAATTATAGATTGACAATTCTCTTTTGTCAAAAACTTTCAATTTAATCTAAATTATTATTATTCCTTACATCCTAACTATTTAGTCCAATTTACTTTTTCTTTTGTCGCATTATTGTTTTTATATGTGTTTACAATAATAATTTTGTAATTAAATACAATTAATAGAGTTTATTATTGATAATTATAGTTAAATAAATGTAATTTATTCAAATATTTATTATTTATAAATAATTTTTGACATTTAGAGAAGTTAAAATTTGATCAAATAATAAGGATGGAATGAGTAATTTAATACCGACCATCTTTGGACAAGACAGAATCACAAAGGGCTGAATGGTAATTTCATTGAAAGTAAACAGGAATAAGTATAAAAGGAGGAATCCTAGAGCAAAGAATGTACAAAAAAATTTAAAAAGAAAAAAAAATGGGTGGGCAAGCAGCAGCAGCAGCGTCACCTCATGTACTCATATTTCCGCTGCCGCTTCAAGGGCCAGTCAATTGTATGCTTAAACTGGCCGAAATCTTGACCCATGAAGGCATCACCGTCACCTTCCTCAACAGCCACCACATCCACCACCGCCTCCCCAACATTCCTTACTTCTCCGCCAAATATCCCAACCTCCGTTTCCAAACTCTCCCTGACGGGCTGCCCCACGACAACCCTCGCACCGGCGATCAGATTCTCAATCTGCTTCAATCCATGGAGGCTGTTTCCATGCCCATCTTCCGGGAGATCCTGGCCTCTTCTCTGGCCTCCGACAGCCCCGTCACTTGCTTAATTGCTGACGGCGTTTTCACTTTTGCTGCCGATGTAGCTTCACAGCTTGCGATTCCACTCTTTTATTTCGACACTATCAGTCCCTGTGGCTTGTGGAGTCTGCTGTGTCTGCCTCAACTCATTCAAGCAGGGGAGGTTCCTTTTGGAGGTGAGAGATAGTTTAGTCAACTACACCTTTCTTTTTCTTTAATTTCTTTCTTCTTTTTTTATCAATTTTATGATGTTTATGTTCTCTGTAATATATTATTATTCCAGTGTGCTAACAAACCTAACCCTTTTCAATTCAATGCGTAAGCATTATTATTTAAGTGAAGAAAGGTGGCGTGCGAGAGATCGATCTCAAATTTCATCGTATTAGTTAGGCAGTCGGGAAAAAAAAAAGAAAAAAAAAAAGCTGCTTTTTAATTTCATGCTCATCCAATTTATATTTCCTCTAACCGTATGCTTAATTAATTTGTTTGCTATCGTTGGATGGTCGAAGACGACAAGCTAGACGAGATGGCGAGGAAGATGCCGGGAATGGAAGGCATCATGAGATATCGCGATCTGCCGAGTTTTTGCCGAATCAAGGAGGTGGACGATCCCATCATACAGCTGGTTATCAAGGAGGCGAACCACATTCCGATGGCTCAAGGCCTCATCTTCAACACATTCGAGGAGCTGGAGGCTACGATTCTAACCCAAATGCGCAGCATCTGCAGCAACGTCTACGCCGTCGGCCCCCTCCACACCCATTTGAGAAGCAGGGTGGCAGCGGCGGCGGCCACCTCCAACAGTATCTGGGAAGAAGACAAGAGCTGCATTTCTTGGCTTCACAAACAGCCCTCGAAATCCGTTATCTATGTCAGCGTTGGAAGCCTTGCTGTCATGACGAAGCAGCAACTGTACGAGATTTGGCATGGCTTGGTGAATAGTGGGTCGAGATTCTTGTGGGTTCAGAGGCCCGGGTCGGTGACCGGGTCGGGCTCGGGTCCTGACGAGGGGATTCCTTTGGATTTATTACAAGGGACAAAAGAGAGAGGCTATATCGTGAGCTGGGCGCCACAGGAGGAGGTGCTGGCGCATCCTGCGGTTGGCGGATTCTTTACGCATTGTGGATGGAACTCGACTCTCGAGAGCATGACTTGTGGGAAGCCTATGATTTGTTGGCCGTTTCACGCCGACCAACAGGTGAACAGTAGATATGTGGGGGAGGTTTGGAAGGTGGGTCTGGACATGAAGGATAGATGTGACAGAGCTGTGGTGGAGAAGATGATTAGGGAGTTGAGAAAGGAGGAGTTCTTGAAAAGGGCGGAGACAATGGCTGAATTGGCTGAATCGAGCGTCAGCCACGGCGGCTCCTCGTTCATGGATCTGGACCGTCTGATTGAAGATATCAAGATGATCAAGTTATCCATCAATCACAGCTAGTGTGGATTCTTTCAGATTTATTATCCAATTAAATAAGTTTTTTTACAGAAATAAAACTTAAATGTTTTTTCTGTCTTTCGTTGAAAAAGAGGTGGAGCAATATTACTCTATTTCATTTGAATCCATTCCAAATATTGCATAAAACATTATAATTTATTATAACTTTTATTTTCTTTAATATATTATTCTTTATTTTTTAAGTTTCTAGACTTTTCTTTTCCTTTGTTTTCTAAAAATATATTCTTTCTATATATATGATCAAATTATGTGGAACAGCATATAATTATTTGATTATATGTTTAAATTATGCTGGAGACATATCCTCATGCTTCAAAAGAAAATTTCAATTTTTTTTAAGAAAAAAATTAATATTTTTGTGGCCAGCGTAAATCATCAACTTTTTTTTTAAGAATTATCAATTAAAGATCTAAAAATATTTTAATTATCGATTTATAATTTAAAAAAAATATAAGATTGTTAATTTAATATTTGGTATTGAGGTTTCGAATTTAGAATTTTAAAATCTTTTTGTTACGAACTGTGTTTCAGTTCACCTCTTAATTTGATATTTTGATATGACAGAACTTACTTCAGTGTTAAGTTTCTAAAGTCTTTTAAATGTAATCATTGTGTAGGATTGATCGAGTTGTAATAGATTAAAAACTGAGCTAAAGATCGAGCGAACAGAGACTAAGTCTCTATGGGAGAAAGTGTTAGAAATCAGAAGTCAAAGCTCGATATATCAAGAACTGAGTTTCTGCACTTGAAGAGAAGAATCCAAGAAATTTGAAATCTGAAGACGAGCCGTGCTTGAAACTTAGTAAGACCAGAAACTTAGTTTCTGGAAATTGAGATTTTCCAAAGCAAGATGGAAAATAAATTTGACTTTGGAAAATTCAATTTTTCAGTTTCAACATTCCAAAAGCACGTGAATCACAAGTGTTCGAAGTCATACTTGAGTCATTTCAAAGTAAAGTAAAAAAGTCAGTACGAAGAAACTCAAATTTGGATTCCTCGGACTGAAACTTAGTCTGACAAGAGCAGGTGGAAAGTACACTGCAAAAGGTGAAAAGCAGACGGTAGGCAGAGCTGAGCTGCTCAAGAAGAATGGTCATGATTGGACGATCCAATCTTTGTCTCTAATGACTGGATCAATGTGCCTAACAGATAAATTTCAAAATGTCATCCACTACTGCCTATAAATAGCTCGACATATCGAATGAAGAAACTACCTGAAACACGTGAAAAACTAAACAGAAACTCTGTCAAACTTTCTACTCAAAGCTCTCTAAAATTTCGTGTTCTAAGTACACAAGACTTGAGTTTCTAACTCAAGTTATCCATCCGTGCTTCTGATTAAAAGCACGAGGCTGAAGCTTTAAGCTGAAGTTATTTTCTTGGTGAATATAACTTTCTAAGTTATGTTCATAACAGTCAGTTCATATTCTGGGAATCTGATTCCGACGGGCATAGCCAACCAATTGAGTTCTGGGAAGAACGAGAAAAACATCCATCCATCTAGGAACAAAGCTGTGGGGTGCATCCTCACTTCAACCTGAAGAAGGAGTAAGCTTACAAGGAGTTTCTGGGCGAGTGACAATAGCAGACTGAAGGACGGAGGATTCCGACGGGCTGTCCATAGATCGTGAGAAGGCTTGTAAAACTGAAACTTAGTGGACACCCGATTAAGTTCGGAAGAGTGGATATAAGACTTTGATTCCAAACCACTATAAACATCCTATCTTATTTACTCGCTTTATTTGAATTTATGTATTCTAAGTTTCCATACTTACTTTGAAACCTTCAATACTTTATTAGGTATTGAAGCGTATAATTTGAAACTTACTTAACAAAAAACTGAGCTTAAACTGACTTTTCATTAAACTGAAAACTAAATCAAGTAAGTTTTTAGAGCCAAATGCAAGATAAATTAAACTTCCGCTGCAAATTTTTATTATTCTGATTGCAAGAACAACAATTTTACATTTTAAATTAAAAAACTTATAATTAATTTTGAAATATTAATGTTTTAGATTGCACGATTTAATATGATATTCGTGTTGGGCTGCTCTGACCTAATAAATCACAGAATTGCAATTTACAGCACATGTTGTACAATTACGCATTACAATTGTACATAATATATTGCAAATTATCATGTGTAATTGTGAAAATTGTGTACATAACACATTGCAAATGTGCATTTTATTTGAAATAATTGTTAAAGTTAATGTTTAAATCGCCAACAACTCTCGAAAACAGAAACAATTTCATAATCTCTGGTCAACATTGCAAATGTATAATTTATATTTCTTGTCAATATTGATCTCTCTTTACATATATAATCTCTCGATATCTTAAATGAAAGAGCATGAAACAAGCTTTAATATAATCTACGGTTTCATTAAAAATGCAAGTCATTTCCAATTCTTTAGTCAATATTTTTTTATCTTTAAGAAAGAAGAAGTTCTAATTAACATATTTCATATTTGTGAATTACTCATAAATTTGAGTATTGCTCACAAATAAAAAGAAAAGAAAATTAACTAGTCATAACCTTGATATCTAAGATAAAATTAAAATTAATGCATTTTATTTTAAAAATAAGTTGTAAATTATATTTTTGAAAAAAAATTATTATGAAATGGAATTATAGTTTTTAAGACAGGTCTAAACTTTTTCACACATTTCAGCTATTTTATTTGGTAAATAATACATATTTGTACATGGTGATTTTTTTTAAGTAAATGATGTATTTAGTCTTTTTTTAGTATATGTTGTATTTAATAAATATCAATTGTTATGTAAATAATGTATTTGTATTGATAAATAATGGTGTTGGTCCTGGTTTATCAGAGTGTAGTATATATGTGCAGCGAAAATTTTTATCAACAGTTTGATATCTTGTACTTATCCAAGCTGAGGTTAACGTGTCAGCTTGGTTTGTTCAAAACACTTAGATACTTGAAGTTTACTTTAACTTGACTGTCAGTATTCAATATATACTCCAACTAGGGGTAAGCAAGAAACGAAAAAACTGAAAACCGAACCGAACCGAACCAAAAAAATTTCGGTTATTTTGATTCAGTTTTTGGTTCGGTTCGGTTATTTTTTTTTAATATTTCGGTTTTCTATTCGGTTATTTTTTTCCGGACCGAAATAACCAAATAACCGAATTTATATATATATTATTAATAAATATACAATATATATATAAATTAAAATATAAATATTTAAAATATATTATATAAATATATTTTTCATATATATTAATATAAATATATGTAATTTTTATTTTTTTATTTTTTATTTTATTAATTTATTAAATTTATATTAAAATTCGGTTATAACCGAAATAACCGAAAACCGAATAAGAATTTCGGTTCGGTTATTTCGGTAATTCGGTTCGGTTTGGTTACCTCAATAGAAATTCGGTTATTTTGGTTCGGTTAATTTTCAGGCTAAAACCGAACCGAATAACCGAATGCTCACCCCTAACTCCAACACTTGAGTATTGGGTTTCAAAATGAAATAAAGCTATACTGAAAAATAAATAAATAAAGCAGTAAGCGATAAATAGTTTTATAGTGGTTCGGACTAAACCATCCTACGTCCACTCTTCAGACACTAGGTCTGGTAATCCACTAAGCTTAGAATATTTATAGGTGCTCCTATGATCTATTGCTTGTCGGTGAATGCCCCGTCCACCGATCCACAAGCACACTCGCCTGGTCCATGCTTCGCAGCTCCTCAGAGTGTGGGCGCAACACTCAGCCTCCTTGTAGCCGGAATGGGGTGTTTATAGTTCACCGTGAACTATCACTTCTGCGGCAAGCTGGGTTTTAAAAAGTGCAATGCGATGTGAGGCGACAAAGGTGCGAGGCTCGAAGCGACTCAGGACGAGGCGAGCGCCTCAAGGACCCCCCCTCCCTTAAAAAAATATGCATAATTATATGTATATATTATTTATTACTCATATTATATATATCATATCATTAAACATATAATTTATGAAATACAGCAAAAAAAAAAGATTCAATAACTAAAATTCAAGTTTAACAAATTACAAAAACACAATCAAGTTAAGAACATTAATACAAGTCTAAATTCCAAAAACCAAAATATAAATTTCACATGTTCAATCAGATCAGACTAATCATCAAATTCCATATCATCCTCTTCCCTAGGAGATGCCACTTCAATATCTTCTTTATTAATAGTATCCATCAAATGATATTGATTACATCTAGTGCTAGGAGTCGATGTTGTGACTTTTCCTTTGTCCTTCTGCGGTGCATTAGCCTCCTCATTTCTCACTTTTGCAGATAATCTAGTCATATAGAAAGATTCTTCAACTCCAGAAGCTCTAGACACTTATTCCCAAGTGAGAGTGTCATCTTCAAACACAAAGTCTGAACCACCATCTCCATACCCTTCCATTCTCCCCATCAACCATTCATTACTTTCATCAATATCAATCAAGAGGATAGGATCAATGGTGTCTTTATGTTGATAGCGTCTTAGTAATTGACGATTCACTTTCACAGACACCAAATCATTTAGGCGCTTTTGTGCTAGCCTGTTTCTTTGTATGAATCTGTGAAAAATAAAAATTTAAGAATAAAAACATCTAATATAAAAAAGTACTACCTCCGTCCCGCGCTATTAGTCCCATATGGTTTCGGCACAGGAATCAATGTTTGTGAGTGTAGTGGAATTAATATTTTATTGATGAGTGAAAAAGTTTGCCATTTTAGGAAATGGGACTAATAGAGTGGGACAGACCAAAAAGGCAAATGGGACTAATAGAGTGGGACGGAGGTAGTAATAATTATCACACTTACGTGTTCAAAGACACTCCATTTTCTTTCGCACCTGATAGCACTACAAGTGAGGCTAAGAACTTGAACAACAAATTTTCTCAAATTTGGAGTTTGACTTCCAAATGTCATCCACCAATCGGCTATTAACAAATAACAATAAAATATATTAAAAAATAAGTAATAAAATTATAAATATAAATAATGTGTAAAATTATATTACCCGGTGATTGTTGCTTTCGACGTCTTAAGGCCCATGAGCCACCAAACATTCCAGATGCAGTTCGATAAAGGGTTATTTCATCCATAACTTTGTCTTGAATTTCCAAATCTGGCACCAACCTTTGAATGCATGCATGCATTCCATTCACTACTTCGAAGCAATTTTCAATGCTTTAAACATTATCATAATAAACCTCTGGAATCAAGTAATAACCCGCATCATGCAACGGTCGATGCAACTGAGACTCCCATATTTTGACAATTATCTCAAAAAAAAAATTCATATTGCTCTTTCTTGTAATCAAAAGTTCTAGCAATAGTCTCTTTAGCCCTATCCATGGCTTCATAAATATATCTCATAGGTGATTTTTTATCCCCATCCTCAATCCTAAGGACATTCACTAATGGACCTCTAATATTAAGGGTATAAACAATTTTCTTCCAAAAATCCTCTTGCAGCAGAATGGTTGTAATCTTTCTACCTCCAGGTTCTTTGAACCATTTGCTTGAATTCCACTCTTCAGAAGTCACCATTTTTCTCAAGTTGGCTCTTTGCCTATGAATTTGAGAAAGAGTGATGAATTAGATTGCAAATGTAGTCACAACTGGCCTATACAAGTTCCTTTGATTTGTGAATCTTCTCATCATATTCACAAGGCCGATGTGATTGTTGTAGATGTAACTATTGACAAACATCGCTCTCTTCAAAACATTCTTCACCTTTGCAACTTTAGTGCCAATATCTTCCAACATGAGATCAAGACAATGAGCTGCACAAGGAGTCCAATACAAATGGTGTTTCTTCGCTTCAAGCAATTCTCCTATTGAATAACAAAAAGTCATATATATTAACAAAGAAAATATACTAATTAAAAGTAAATTATATAGAAAATAAGAATTAATTAAATATGATAAGAAAATAACCTTATCAACTTTTACATAATTGGATGCATTATTAGTAACTATTTGGACCACATTTTGTTCCCCAATTTCATCTACCATTTCATCAAGCAAACGAAACAAAAGAGTTGCGTCCTTCACAACTTCTGAAACATCAATTGACTTGATAAAAATAGAACCCTTCGGAGAGCTACTGAATCCCGCCATCTATCCGATAGTATAGAACAACTTATCATAGCCCATTCCCTCTTATGCTCTTCAATAATAAGTAAAGTATCTTCCACTTCTTTCTTCAAAAAGGGAACTCACAACTCATACATGCTAGGAGGCTTCATTCCCCGACCAAATTGCTCAATAGATTCAACCATAACTTCAAAACTCTCAGATTTTGCAGCATGGAAGGGAATTGCATTATCGTAAAAGAACCTAGCAAAATCACGACAAGTCTTTTCTCTTAGCTCCTTTTTGCACACTTCATTTATTGTAGGTTATTTTCCTCTTTTCTCGCTCTCACAACATCTTGAGCTTTAGGTGTGAGAAAAACATCCCTAGGACCCTTCAAAACTCTTGTAGCAAACTTCTACCCACACTACCCTGAATCTGCCTTTTTCCTTTTTCGAAACAGCATTGAGTTCCTCCCCTTCACCATCATCATTATCGTCAATGACATGTAGCATCTCCCTCTTTTCTAATGCACTTGCTTTTTGCAACATAAAATCCTTAATTTTTTCTCGCACATGTTCAGGACATTTTAGGACATTTGGAAACCCACCTACCAAATGTTGCTTAAATGTATAGACACCGTCCTTGGTCACTTTAGAACAATAATTGCAAGTAAAATTGTTCCTATTTGATGTGTCTTGCCTTCCATGCTTTCTAACAGCATCATCTTTAGATTAGATGTCGAACTTGAATTGACTGGACTACTAAAGCTTGATCCTTCCATTATGTATGGAGATTTTTAATAGTTGTTGGAGAAGCAATTGGAGCACAAGTCCTAAATTCTAACTAAATATGAGTTAAACAAGCTACAGTTTCACTCATCACAAACAATTGAAGCAAAAAATTAAACGAACAAGTCCAGTGCCAGTAATATTAGAGGGGAAAAATAAAACAAACAAGACAAGGATCGGTGCAGCAGGGCTGGGGCGTAAGCAGCAGTGCAGCAAGGCCGGGGCTTGGGCAGTGGCGGCAGTTCTGGGCAGTGGCGGGGATCTGTGATGGACTTGCTTGCCGCAGCTTGTAGACTTGCTTGCCTTCTTCAAACTCAGGAGGTTGCTCTACATATACTTCATCCTTTAATTCACTACAGAGAAAGGCGCTCTTCTCGTCCATGTGATGGACTGTGAATCCATGATATGCAGTATAGGCTAGGAATAGCTTTATAGCCTCCAGTCTGGCTATAGGGGCAAAAGTCTCATCAAAATCGCCATTCGCATTGTGCATATCTTTTGGCAACTAGTCTGACCTTGTTTCGGACTATGTTACCTGCTTCATCTCAATTGTTTTGAAAACCCACTTGGTTCGGACATAGATTGATGTGACGGACAATCAACCAATTCTCAAACATTAGTATCAGCTTACAACTCGATAAATAACATATACAGGACTTCATATTTTGCACCTAATTAAGCTGAAGACTAACTAAGATGACTTTTACAATCTTTGATCCACCAAAATATAAAAGTAAAAAGATGAATATTTCTATCAAATTTCCTAACAAATATATTTTAAAAAAAACTCTTTTTGAATATGAATTTTGTGAAATCCATCCAACACAATTTTTATGAGAGACGTCTCTCATCTCTTACAAGACATCTCTATACTTTTTTAGGTTTGCTAGACATTGCTAAAAAGCATGCTTATCTATTTTTATGTATTCATCCTAATAAATGAGTAAAAAACTTTATGGCTTTTCCACCTCTCCCAACAGTTTCAACAAATTCTCTTTGGTGAAATTCATTTCTTACACGATTATAATTATATTCACGAAATCTATTATTTTCATATTCGAACACTTTAATTTCTAAAAACCCGAAATTAGGTACTTCTATATTTTATGAGTAAAATATGCATGTGATCATAATTATTGATTTATGTTATATTACTTTAGTTAGATAATTTTACGATGTTTGTTCATTTTTTTTTAAAAAAAAGGGTGATTCTAAACACAACCACATTTTGCATACAGCCCCTTTCAAAAAAATAAATTGAAATATAATATGACATTACAATTTTATCTCTGCAACCCTAATCTAAATTATTAATATGAAAATTTGATAATTAAATGTATAGCCTCGTAAATAAAAATTAAAATCAAGATTTAGAGGTTATCATCTTCACTATCTTCTGCGACAACTAAAATCGAAAAAACCATACATGAATTGTTACTACTACTACCACCCGCAAGGCAATTTAGAGGCTTTGTTGTACAAAATTAACAAAGTTGTTTTCATGTGTTTGCCTTGTTGTGTAATCTTATTTTATTTAGCAATTGTTTTTCTGCATCTTAGAAGATGATATGATTTTAGTGTGTTTTTTGCAGGAAATTATTTCTTTAATTCCTTGATGACATTTTCCCGCATCATGATAAAAAGGCACCGCTACAGCCCCGATGAGAAAAGCAATCGCGGTTTGAGTGGGCAAAGGAACCCTAATTTTATCCATTTTGCACCTTACAAATGTTAAATTACATCTTTTGAGTATTGGGGTTTGAAGCATCGACTTTGTTGTTGAAACAGTGAAGATTTATTTTGTTTAATTTTCGATTTTAGTTTTATTTTAGGGGATATAGGTTGAATATCAAATTTTTAATTAATATTTTAAATGGTGACTACAAGGATAAAATTGTAATAACATATAATAATTTAATTTAATTTTTTGAAAGGGGCTATACGGAGTAAAATCGTGGCTGTGTTTAGAATTACCCAAAAAAAAAATTAGTGGATTGAATTTTTTAAAACGTGTGAAAGGATAGTCGAAAGTTGGTTAAAGGCAAATAATTGAATAAGAAAAATTGACTAATGAAATTTGCTGACTCAAGGGCCATTTTTCACGATTATAAGTCAGTCAATTGTCGCTTAATTATTTTCGTATAGGTTTCATGTTCTTGGTCTATTTTAACATTATATGAAACCCTAATTATTGATAAATTAGAGAGCTGGAAATAATTTTTCTTTATTCTATTTTTCAAAACCCTCAACCCTAGTTCAAGTTCGATCCGCGACAAATAGTCAAATATTGATATACAACGATGAATTGTTGGGATCGAGACTCCGACATTGGTATGATATTGTCCGCTTTGGGCCGAGCACAAGCCCACACGGATTTATTTTTGAGCATTTCCCAAAAGGCTTCATACTAATGAAGTTTATTATGGACTTATAAACAAAGAAGATTTCTTTTCTCCAACCGATGGTGGATATGGGGTTTGCAACCCCAACAATCCTCCCCTCAAACCAATAGCCCACACATCCGTGGCCTCCCCTCAAGTTATTAGATCCGTCACTTCATCTTGCACCGCCGTTAAATCCACGGGGCCCGCCGTCTGACCACCTGTCAGGAAGCTTTCGACACAAGACACTCATGGACGATCTCCACTCGGCAATTGATGGCTTCCACATGCACCAAAAGTCCACCACAAACTCGGTCTCCTCCGTAGCCCGAACCTAACTCTGATACCACTTGTTGGGACCGAGATTCCAACATTAGTATGATAATGTCCGCTTGGACCGAGCACAAGCCCGCACAGATTTGTTTTTAGGCATTTCCCAAAAGGCCTCATACTAATGGAGTTTATTGTGAACTTATAAACAAAGGAGATTTCCTGTTAAGATATTCTTTATATTTAGATATATCTTATATATTCTTGTTCATCAAGATTATGTATATCTTAGATTTCCTATTCCTTGTATATCTTAGATTTCCTATTCCTAGTTAGATTTGGTTTGTTTGTACTATATAAACCTTGTTGTACATCATTATTCAATTGAGTGAAATACAAATTATTATTTTCCTACATGGTATCAGCCAAACATTGGCATAAACCCTAGTTTTTTCCTCCACCCTTATTTTCCAATCGGCGCCGCCTCTCTCATTCATCCATGGTCGCGCCTGTTGATGTCTCGGAACTTCCGACCTTACCTTTATCCACGATAATTCACATGGTGAATATCAAACTTACATCTTCAAATTATCTTCTTTGGCACGCTCAGATTGAGCCCCTACTCATTACACAAAACTTTCTTCCATACGTTGATGGCACAATCGCCGCGCCCGCCCGCACCATCGCTTCGTCATCCGGCGCGTCGTCCCTCAATCCAGAATACTCCAAATGGTATTCCCGAGATCAACTCATCAAGTTATTCTTGGTCTCTACTCTGATTGAGGAATCAATGGCTGTTATCATTGGTTGTGCTACATCATGTGACGTCTGGAACGCTTTATCTCGCTCGTACAGTCATAGTTCTAAAGCTCGTGAACTGAGTCTGAAGGACGGCCTTTTATCTATGAAACAGGCCAATCTTTTAGTGGCTGAATATGGTCGCCGCTTCAAAGGCATCTGCGATCAACTCTCGGCTATCGGTCGATCCATCGACCCCTCTGATACGTTCCATTGGTTCCTTCGTGGTCTGTCTTCATCCTTCTCTACGTTCACTGCTGCGCAGATGGCGCAGGAACCGCTGTCAGACTTCGATACGCTCCTCGCGCGAGCCCTTAGCCACGAATTATTCATTCGTGGCTCCGACTCGTCCCCTGCCACCCAGTCGGCTGCCTTCCATGCTGATTCCACCACCTTAAGTCATGTCCGTATACTCCCTCCCAAAATGGTAGAGCCGAACGAAAACATAGGCATATAACTGAGATGGGACTTTCTCTCCTTTTTCACTCATCCTCACCTCTCTCTCTATGGGTCGAGGCCTTTAGCATGACAGTTCATATAATAAACCGACTCCCATCCTCTATAGTAGCCGATCAATCGTCTTTCGACCTACTATACAAAAAGTTGCCCTCATTTACCTCCTTCCGCACCTTTGGTTGTCGTGTCTATCCTTGCCTCCGTGACTATACAAAACACAAACTTCAACCTCGTAGCCTTCCCTGTGTCTTTATAGGATATAGTCCAAATCACAAGGGTTTTCGTTGCCTCGACCCCACTACTTACCGTATATATACTACTCCACACGCCACCTTCGACGAATCTTGTTTTCCCTTCTCCCGTAACGCCGAGTCCACACCTTTATCTAGACTTGAGCTTACATCTTACTTTAATGACGACCCTAGGGTTTGCTCGAACTCCCCTTCTTCCACTTTGTCGTCCTCGTCTCCTTCTCCATTGGCCCCGGGCATTACCTTCGAAAAGGATGGTGCACCGTTCGAAGATCCAACCCTGTATCGGTCCTTATTGGGTGCTCTTCAATACCTCACGATCACCCGTCCGGACCTCGCCTACTCCGTCAACACTATGAGTCAATTCCAACAGTCACCAACAGTCGAGCACTTTCAGGCTTTAAAGCGTATGCTTCGCTATGTAAAAGGTACCGTTCGTTATGGTCTGACCTTCACTCCGGGTTCGTCCTCCTTGATAGCTTATTCTGATGCTGATTGGGCAAAATGTCCAGACACAGCCGCTCTACATATGGGTATTCGATTTTCTTAGGCCCTAACTTAATCTCTTGGAGCGCCAAAAAGCAGCCTACAGTTTCCCGATCAAGTTGTGAATCTGAGTACAGGGCAATAGCGAACACGGCTGCGGAAATTATTTGGATATCGAATCTTCTCCGCGAACTGAAGGTCGACTTGCTTTCGCCGCCAACCATATTCTCGGACAATGCGAGTGCACTGTTCCTAACACAGAATCCGGTATCTCACAAGAGGGCTAAGCACATTAATATAGACTATCATTTCGTCCGTGAGTTGATTGAAAGTCGAAAGCTTCAGACGAAATTCGTTCCATCTGAAGATCAAGTGGCCGACATCTTCACAAAGAGTCTATCTCGTCCCCTATTCGAATACTTAATTTCCAAGCTTCGACTATCTCCGTCTTTGCTTGCGGGGGGTGTTAAGATATTCTTTATATTTAGATATATCTTATATATTCTTTTTCATCAAGATTATGTATATCTTAGATTTCCTATTCCTAGTATATCTTAGATTTCCTATTCCTAGTTAAATTTGGTTTGTTTGTACTATATAAACCTTGTTGTACATCATTATTCAATTGAGCGAAATACAAATTATTATTTCCCTACATTTCCTTTCTTCAACGGACGTGGGATATGGGGTTTGCAACCCCAACATGAACCACATTAATCTTAAATTGTATTATTTTATTTACTATAACCCCAACAACGCTGCATCATATTAATCTTATATTTTGTTGTTTTATATTCAAGTTCAATATGAGTATATAAATACTTTTTCCAATTTAGACTTCACAATTTTGACAGATTCTATGCGATTAAATTACTTCCAATTTTCCTTCATATATTCTCATGTTCTTGATTTTGATTATCATGTTTAATATAGTGAGCCGAAAAGTATGTGTAAGCCAGTTAACTAATTGGATGTTCATCGCGAAGGGATTATTATTATTATTATTATTATTATTATTATTATTATTATTATTATTATTACAGAGAGACGTGATCACAAGATAATAAATAATTATATTAAAAATAAGAATGAATTTCATCCTTTAAATCTAATTAAATCAATGGTTGATATCTAATCAAGCAATATTTAAAACGCAATCAAGCAACAACTGAAATGCAATCAAGCAACATTGTAATCAAGCAATAACTAAAATACAATCAAACAACATTGTAAACGTAATCAAGCGACTTTATCATTTTATCATGGGGGTATTTTTATCACCGGATTCAATTCCTATATATATATATATATATATATATATATGCTTACCCATCTCTCCTAAAATTTTTGGTGCATTATCTAATGAAACTTGCTACATTATTTGGGTATAATAGTAATTTTGACAATCAGGGTTTAATAATTACGTGCAACATGGATAACATCTTTAAAATTGCATTTTCTTTCTCCTCTAAAATTTTTATAAAACTTTAAATAATCATAATTCACTTAATTTAAATTTTTTTTGACGTATTATATATCAAATCAAAGATAATTTAATTATATTTCAAACGAAATCCATATTATATATGTTCGGAATAATATATTCGTAGTAAAATTAAATAATGTAATAGCTACAGCTAAATAATGTAACATATTACAAAGGATAATGTAATGATATATTTAAAAGTAATGATAATTGAATCATTATTTGTTTTTAATGGTACATTATTAGTGATATTATTCGTACATTATCTGTCAATTGAATGATACTTTATGAAATGTGTTGCGTCTTTTCCTCTCACCTAATCTGGTCCTTCATACAAGTTCATGATGTGTGCGAAATAATAGACAAATTGATACATTATTTAAGTTTTGAATGTTACATAATCTACGACAAATATGATACATTATTTGTTTACAATTTTAATAATCCCTCCGTCCCATTGAATTAGACACATATTCCTTTTTCGTCTGTCCCATTTATTAGACACATTTCCTAAAAAGGCAACCTTTTTCCCACTCACCAATAAAATATTAATTCTTCTACACTAATACACATTGGTTCATGTGCCATTCCTTATGTGTCTAAACATATGGGACGGAGGGAGTATTATCCAAAAACCTGGAGTCATAATAAAAACACGCTACAAAAGATAATGTAGTAGATAAAGAATGAATAATGCATCAACTATCATATAAATAATGTAACATCTACATAGTTAAAAATTGCAACTCAAAATGAAGGATTGGAGATTTTATAGTTTCTCTTTGAATTATTATATATTGTTTCTGATCCCAACCTGCACGCCCCGCCCTTCCTCTTGACAGTCGGCATCTGTGCTGCACTTTACCAGAACAACCACCGTCGCTGAAGATACGAGAAGAAGAGAAGAGAAACAACGTTCCCCCAAGCTCTGGCCGCGCAGCCACTACCTTCAGCTATCTCGCCCCCTGCTCCCTGTCGTCGAGTGTTTGCTTATATCTAGAGAACTTATCGGCGCCGCCAATGTAGAAGTGGTCGAGAAGGTGGTGAGGGATAGCGGCGGAGTGGTGGCGGTGGATATGGGTGGTTGGCGAGAGTGAATCGTAAAAAACGATTATGGAATATATTCTCAATCTTTTTTAATTCAGTTGATTAAAGATATGATATATTTTCCTTAAATACAATAATTACTAAAAGACTATGTTGAGCCTCGAAGGAGCGGCTTCGGACATCATTTGAGGAGCACTGGTTCGACGACCTCCACACTATTGTTCGACGAACACCCTCGTAAGGGGCCATTGGGATTTGTAACTGACGAGCGGACGTGGGCTTTTAACGCTCAGATTTCTGTAAATTCATGTAACCGTTTCATTTCGGTCCATTATTTGCATTTATTAGAGCAATCATGTAAAATTGTAATAAATAGGAGCATTCTGAAAGGAAAAGGGCAGTACCTTCTCTACAAACTCTATACTTTTTACAAGAATACAATCAGGCTTTTTCCGGCAATCAACAGACTAAATGACCCTTAATGAATGAAAATTAAGGAAATATAAATTTAAAATCAATAAATTTTGATAAAATATCATGACCACAAGATCAAAAAAATAAAAGGTTGAGATTTTGTCTCATATAACATGTAGAAGGTGGGTAACATATGATCATATCTCTCTCTCTATATATATGTGTGTGTATATAAAGAAAGTAGGTTAAACATTGTCTTCCGGCTCTTCCATTACTATGTTAACTAATCATTCTGGAAACTCGGAATGTCAGATCTAGACTAATGCACTAAATTGTGCTAAATGATACTTAAAACAAAAAAATAGAAAAAAAAAGGCAAAAGTGCTTCTGAAAATTCATCAAGAATTGCATTAATCTGATTTTCATCTTCGATCAAAACTCAAGCAGCAGTGATGGAATCTTAAAAAATAGTGATAGACTTGATATGCTCCTCCAAACAGTGCATAACTCCAACACATATCGCCATGACTTCAGCATGGAGTGTTGACATTGTTGGTGAAATTGGTCTAGTTTGAGCCATAACAATTGTACCCCAACAATCTCGAACAATAACTCCAACTCCACAAATCCTTCTTCCCGAATCAAACATCACATCAAAATTCACACGAAAAGTATTTTATTGCCGTCTTTTCAATTGTTTATTCCCAATTAAAGCTTCCATAGTACCTTGGAGGCCGAGGGATACTCTAACCTCTAGAAATATGCTCCAAAAAAATATATCCTTACTCTTAATAGATTCTTTGATGTTGCATTTTATTACCATGCCTAAGAGCACAAGCGTACTACTTTCAAACCATCCACAATAATATAGACCAAATCTCAAATAGATAGATATTTTGATACTAGGATAAATAGGATATTTTGATATTATGATAAATATCTATTTATCACTATTTATAATTAATTTACTTTTGAAAAGAACACTAATCTAGCTCCAAAGTTACTAGCCTTGTTCGATTATACGCAAAATGTTTGATTTCAAACAATATTAATTCGAACGGGCCTAATGCCGAATAGCACCAAGCTCGAAATCCATGATTAACCTAATTAATATTTTTATTGTTATCATAATTATATCATTAAAATATATTTTAATATTGTCTTTAAACAAGTTTGAAGTTATATAAATGAATTTACAACAATTAGTTTTTAATAAATAACGAAAACATTAAAAATTATTTTTTTTAACTTAAAACATATTTCAATATGGATGAAATACAAAAATATAATATATTTTTATACTTAAAGTGATTATATTCAAAGACTATGATGCATTTTTAATACTTATTTGGAGAGTAAATATTTGATGCAACTTTTTATTTTGTAGAAGATTATGAGAGAGATAAACTGTTAGGATTTTTATTAGAAAAATCCTTCCTTTTATTTTATAATTTGGTGGGTCAAAGGTTATAAAAGTCATCTTAGTAAGCTTTTCAGTCTATAGGGTTCTAAAATGTAATCCTTGTATAGGATCAATCGAGTTGTAATAGAACTTAGTAGCTGAAGACCGAGCATAGGGAATGCTCGAGAGTTAAAGAAGTGTACGTGCGTGAAACTTAGTTTCACCAAGTATGATCAAGGCCTGTACTGAGTTTCGATACTCAGTATAGTGTTTACCATACTGACTTATGAGAAGTCAGTATGAGGGTTCACCATTCTGACTCGAGAGAAGTCAATATAAGGGATGTCTATACTGACTATGGGAAGTCAATATGAAAGTCTCTACCTTTTAAGCATATGGTACACGAAGACAACCAAGCTCAGTCAGACTTCGACATATCTTTGCTTAAGTAAAAGTCTGTACGAGGACATTCATACATGGATTTCTCGGACTGAAACTTAGTCTGACACAAGTTAGTGAAAAGTACACTGGCACAACAAAGCAGAGCAGACCTATAGTATTGGCTATGATTGGACGACATTCTCCATGTCTCTAGCGACTGGATTAATGTGTCTAACGGGCAGAAATTCAAATGCTCAATGATTCCTCTAAAATTAGGTCTGCGCTTCAACCTTAAATGGTTACAAATAGCGAGTATCGAACAACATATAAAAGAATCTTTCTGAAAGCTAAGCTGACACTCCGCTCAAATCACTACTCAAGCTCTCTGAGTTTCCGTGTTTAATACACAAGACTTGAGTTCTCTGACTCAAGTTGTCTCTCCGTGCTACTCACTCTTAGCTCGAGGCTGAAGCTTTATAGCTTAAGCTATTTACTTGGTGAATATTAGTTTTCTAAGTAATATTCATAGCAGTCAGTATTCTACTCTGGAACATTGATTCTCACGGGTTTTTGCCAACCAATTGAGTTATGAGAAGAACAACAAACATCCAAGCACAGGGAAAGAAGGTTGCGGGGTGCCGCCCTGACTTCAACATGAAGACTAAGCTTACAAGGAATTCCTAGGCGAGTGACCACAGCAGACTGAAGGACGGATCGGCGACGGGCTGTGCATAGATCATAAGGAGGCTTGTATACTTAGTGAATTTCCAGACCAAGTGTCTGAAGAGTGGACATAAGATTTTTAGATCCGAACCACTATAAAATATCATGTGCTTTTACTGCTTTCATTTAAGTTTCCGCATTTATTAAGTTTCGCAAAACTGACTTTCAAACCTTCAATGCTTGTCCAAGTATTGAAGTGTATATTATGTGAAACTTACTTAAAGAACTATTGAACCTAAGCTTAACCCTTTTAGAATTCCTAAACTGGGTCCTAGTCAGTTTAGGAGAACAAGTGCAACTTATATTTACTTTCGCTGTATATTACAAGCTCTGGTCTTAGGACCAATATAAACGTTTAATAAAATTATACATGTAAAGATAATGCATAAAATTACCTCGAAATCCAAAGAATTATGATTAGAATAAAAAACTTGCAGTTCAAAAAAAACCTAATAATATTGATAGAACTGGTTAAAAAGCTAATGAACAATCTCGATTTTGATATCTCCATGCTTTGACCATAGAGAAATTGCTAGTTGTAAATTCTTCATGGCATGAAAATTAAATTTGATGTGTTGAAGAAGTGCATTCTAAAACAAACAAAGCAAATATATTATATATAATTGTGAAACAGAGAATATGAGCTTTATATTAATCATAAATCCCATTGCACCAACCATAAAATATTACAGACATTTTGGTCCTAATAAATAATTTTAATCATGTTCTGTAACTCTAAATATTGTTTCCTTATCCAAATTTAAGTGGGCCATATAATTTCAAGAATCGATGCTAATTAAGAAAGAACAAAAGCAGCCCACCATCAGCCTTGGATTTGAGTCCATGTGAAAATAAAATAAAGATTTATACATGTCACCTTTATGACACACAAGTATTATAAAAATAAACAAAATTTGAATTAAATTCTAGAAGGTACATTAATTGAATTCAACATAAAGAAAAAAAAATTATTCCCAACTTTAAAATACATGTTGTTAAATATTTTATTAATAATTAATCAATCATGAGTTTAAAATTAAGTTTAAGAATTTATTTATAATTGATTAATTGTTTTTTTGTATCTTATTCTAACGTTTAGTGTGTGAGCTGTAACTAAATAGAGGGTCATTTGATATTTCTTTTTCAATCACTCTAATTTTGGATCAAGTTTTTTCATATTGCATATTGTTCAGAGTTTATTGGGCCAAAAGAATTAGGATTAAAACTAAAAAATTAAAACTTGTTTCAAAAACAGAAGAACAAGAAGCTCACACAGAAAGATTGGGGTTTATAAAGACAGGTAAGATTTTCGTATATTGAGTTTTTAATTTTGGCAATCTATCTATCCATTTATGTTTTGGTTTTTATTTCACTTAAATGAAAATATGAGGTTGCACATTTCATTTTGATTTTTATTAAAATCTTAATCATGGGATATATGGATAAAATTATAATAGTATATTATACTTTATTTTTTTAAAAAAAATTATGTTTAGGAAAAATGTGACTGCGTTAAAATCATCTATTTATAAATTATTTTATGTATTTAAATTCTATGAGATTTTTCATATAATTAAATATTATTTTCTCTATCTTAATCTTATAAATGAAAATATTTACTCCATCTCATAAAAAAGCTCAAACACACGTCATAATATTTATGTGTTCATCAGTACAGATAAAAACTCGTTACTATATTATTTAGTGAATATTAAACATGTTTAAATTTTATAATCAAGTATTTGCATTAATTTTAATTTCAATTCATATAGATACGGAGCCTCAGGATCACAATTCAATAAAAAATAATCACAGAAAATAACCAAATGTGGGGGAAACGAATCAACACCAAACAATGAACAATACCAAATCAATTACAAAGTACGGTAAATAACAACAAGGACAGATAATAATAAGATAAACGATGTGAGAACAACGTTAAAATAAGTCAAGCAAAAGAGAACACTGGTCTGGACGGGTCCTAGCGAACTGGTCAATAATTAGGGGGTGAGCAAAACCGAACCAAACCGTAAACCGACGGTTTCGGTTCGGTTCGGTTTGGTTTATATATTAATTTCGGTGCGGTTAGGTTTAGATTTTTCGAAACTGCTAAAATTCGGTTCGGTTCGGTTTTAACCAAAATATGGCGGTTCGGTTCGGTTTCAGTTCGGTTTGGGCGGTTTGGTTCGGTTCGGGCGGTTTGGATATGAATTTGTAGATTTGAACTTAGATTTGAATTGTTATTTATGAACTTGTGTATTTGGATTTATGAGTTAGACTTGTTTGTTGAACTTGTGGGATTGTATTTGGTGTATTTAGACTTTTAATGAATGTTGGAACTTGAAAATGTATGTTTTAATTCAAGCATTTTGAAAAATATGTGGAAAAAGTTCGGTTTAAACCGAAACCGTGCGGTTCGGTGAGGTTTGGTTCGGTTTGGTTCGGTTCGGTGCAAACCGCCAAACCAAACCGAAACCGCCCATTCGGTTCGGTGCGGTTTCGGTGCGGTTTACATAATCCTAGCGGTGCGGTTCGATTTGATTTTTTAAGATTTGCGGTTTGGCGGTTTGGGCGGTTCGGTTTGGTTTTCAGACCGAACCGACCGTTGCTCACCCCTATCAATAATCCTTCTCGAGCTCGCATACAAGTACGATTGTGAAGGTGATTAGGTGCAGAATGAGTGAAAGGTAGAGATAGTTAGGTAGGTGTCGATTTTCGGCTTAAAGAGGGCTATTTATAGAGCCTAAAAGAGGGCTAGGGTTTTCAGAGCACGGCTCCATGTTGTTGCGGGTAGCTCGCCGATTTTTGGGGTCGTTGCAATGCATATATCGTTTGTGGCCTCCGAAATTGTTACGCCCTTATTCGGACCCTCTCTAACCTTTGTGCGGCTTGATTGGAGTGGTTCTTTGCTAGTTGACCTGCTTCTAGTGCATCCTTTTCTTCGTTGAACTGCTATCCCTAACTAGCAGCTCGTTATCGAATTGCGCCTGACCTAGGCTAGTCACGTTCGGTGGGTTCTGTAGCCTTTTGGGCCTTTGTCTCGGCCCAGTTATCTTATAGCCCCAACAATTGTATAATTGTGATAAAAATACAAATAAATTAATGGGGCCAATGTGACTAATCCATTGAATTTCAAGTTCAATCCTATCAACCCTTATGCTATTCAAATTGGATTTTTTTCAATGCAAAATATTTCAACATTAAGGCATACTCTTTATCTCAATTCAATCATTCTAACTTATGAATCTCAACCTAGATTTACCTCATTTATCATCAAAATTGAGATAAACATTCAAAAGGCAAACGTAATTAAAAGGATGAGTTGACTGCAGAAATCAACCATGCCTCGAAACGTGTACATTAAAAAATTTATTGACAGAGGAAAAGGAAGGTAAAGCGAAGAAAGGAGCAAATAATGCCAAGTTTTTTTTTATCAAAGAAAATATTAATATTATTAATTGGGAACTATCCAAGAAGTAGACTGTCACATATTTCAATCATATGCCCCAATTCAAAGGACTTTATAGTAATCACACCAGAAATGGAGGAGACAACAATCATCAACTCATATAATAATATACACACACATTTATATATATATATATATATATATATATATATATATATATATATATAT
>JAPKLW010000659.1:237594-277489 GCA_026898455.1 Plectranthus barbatus
TATATATATATATATATATATATATATATATATATATATATATATATATATATATACATGGGATTGGTTGGTCCAAGAACAACATCCAGAAAATGGCAGATGGAAGTGGAACACCTCCTCATGTACTCATATTTCCACTGCCTCTGCAGGGCCCTGTGAATTGTATGCTGAAACTGGCCGAGATTTTATGCCTTCACCACCTCAAAATCACATTCCTCAACACTCAATACATCCAACAACGCCTCAACACGCACACCAATGCCCAGTCTTACTTCCAGAAATACCCTAACTTTGCGTTCCAAACCATCCCCGATGGGCTGCCGGAGGATAATCCCCGGACGGGGGATCAGATTGGGAACCTTCTGGAATCCATGGAAGCTGCCTCCGTCCCCATCTTCCTGGAGATGCTCACCTCCGGCGCGTATGGCCCTCAGTCTGAAGCCCCGGTGACCTGCCTGATAGCCGATGGGCTTTTCACTTTTGCCACTGATGTTGCAGCTGAAGCTGCAGTTCCGCTTCTGTATTTTGATACCATCAGTCCCTGTGGGTTTTGGACCTACATCTGCTTGCCCAACCTCATTCAATCTGGGGAGATTCCTTTCAAAGGTTTCTCTCTCAACTCAATCCCCGTTTTTAGCCGTAACTAAGGATGTATAATTGTTTGTATTGACTGTGTGTGTGTTTTGTGATAGATGAGAATTTAGATGAGATGGTGAGAAATGTTCCCGGAATGGAGGGGATAATCAGGCGACGAGATCTACCTAGTTTTTGTCGAACCAAGAATCTCGACGATCCCATAATCCAGCTGATTCTGAAGGAGGACGAGCGCATCCCTCTAGCTCAGGGTCTGATCTTCAACACATTTCAACAACTGGAGGCCCCAATACTGTCCCAAATCGCCAACAACGTCTGCCCCAACATCTACGCCGTCGGCCCCCTCAACACCCACCTGAAAGCCAGGCTCGTCGGAGAAGCACAGCTCAACATGTCCAACAGCATCTGGGAAGAAGACAAGACCTGCATTTCTTGGCTCGACAAGCAGCCACCAAAATCTGTCATCTATGTCAGCATAGGGAGTCTTGCTGTGATGACTAAAGACCAGATGTGTGAGATTTGGCATGGGTTGATGAACAGCGGGACAAGATTCTTGTGGGTTCGGAGGCCCGGTTCGGTGATCGGGTTAGGTTCGGAGAGTGATATGGACGAGATGATGAGGCGTGGGACGGAAGAGAGGGGCTATGTAGTGAGTTGGGCTCCGCAGGAAGAGGTGCTGGCTCATGCGGCCGTGGGTGGGTTCTTGACGCATAGTGGATGGAACTCGACTCTAGAGAGCATTGTTTGGGGGAAGCCTATGATATGTTGGCCATATTTTGTTGATCAGCAAGTGAACAGTAGGTATGTGGAGCATGTTTGGAAGCTTGGTTTGGACATGAAAGATAGCTGTGACAGAGTTGTAGTGGAAAAGATGGTGAAGGAGGTTATGGAGTTGAGGAAGGATGAGTTCATGGAAAGGGCTGCAGAGATGGCGAAGTTGGCGAAGTCGGCGGTGAGCCCAGGCGGGTCCTCCTCCGCGGATGTGGAGCGGCTGATTCGGGATATCAAGATGATGAAGATTGGTCGACCTAGTGCTGGTAATTTTGTGTCTCAGGGTTTGGAATAAAGTAGTGGATGTGGTGGCATCATCAGCAAATATCCAAGTCAGTGGTCCAGTCATCTAGTCTAGCAATCAAAAAAGTCAGCAAATCTCTGATGTGTTGGATTTTGCATTTCTTGGGTGGTTAGAGCAGAACATCAATTCAGTCACTGTAATACATATATGCAAATGCAATAAGCACAGCTAGTTGTATTTCCAATAAAAAGATATGAAATGAAGTTTCAGACACTAACTTTCAAGTGTTCCTTCTTTACAAAGTTTTTAGTTTCAATTTTCTTTAGGGGAAGAAGCTGTTTGTGGGTTGGGCTTGAAGTAAGAATTAAGAAACTTGTCATAAAACCAAGTAAATATAGCTTTAAAGTTGGCGAAATAGGCCTCGAATCCATTTAGCCCAACCCAATTCATTCAAAAAAGTAAAAATTGGGTTAGAATGCTCCTGACAAACCCAAAATTACCAAATTAGTGTTATTATGCATTTTCAAATTATTTAGTGTTAACGCAACCGTTTATGCGGGTTACTTAGTGTCTAGTTGGCCCAGGCAGCATTAATATTAAAAAAAAAAAATTATAATCTATATAATTTATTTATATTTACATATATAAAATAATAAATTAATTTACTGATTTATTACAGTCTAAACAAACTGCTTAGACCGTGCCTTGATTATTTAGGTGCTAAGCCTAGACGGTGGTGGCAATCACACCACTGCATATGTTTATAGATGATGAGGTGAAGCAAATTCAAAAACCCAGCTCTTTAATTCAGAAGGTGGGTGCTTACATTTTACATTTATGGTGGATCCACACCAAAATAAATTATCGCCCATAACCATAATTTATTTATTTTAATTTTTTAATTTCTTATTTATATATATATATATATATGAATTATATATAGATATAGATATATATAACACGTTATTTTGTATAATATATATAATGAGACGGTCTCATTATTTTTATTGTGAGACGAATCTAATGATGTATTTTAATTCACTGAAATGATGTATTTCTGTATTAAAAACGATGCATTTCTTTATTACAAATAATGTAATTTTGTATAGTTAAAAAATAATATATTAAAAATAAAATAATGTGTTAAAGTTTGTCTTACAATTAAAAATGATGAGACCATCTCTCGGGAGACCAACTCTATAGTATTATAATTAATATATATATATATATATATATATATATATATATATATATATAACACTAAATAATTATATTAATGCTTAATTAATATTATAACTAAATATAGATATATAAAAATAATATTATATAATGGGTGCATGTTAAAGTTGTGTTGTAGGTTTATTGTTATAATAAAAAGTCTTAAAAAAATTGTAAGTTTTAATTTTTGATGTGATGATGAAGTAGCAGTGTTAAAGTTGAAATTATGGATTTAGGATTGCAAGCACGGTAATGTCTAGCCAGTCTTATATTATTTCTAACAACAATCTTTCCAACCATACAATTCTTCAACATTTAATTAATTTCTCTCTTTTCAACATTATCAATATCATCTTAACCCAATCACAATAATTTTACATACTTTATCAATAAACATCCAACCACAGTATTATATATAATTTTTATTTGATTTGATTCTCAAAATTAAAATTGGTAGATATAATTAAAATAATAAAAAATATATAAATTAATAGTGTTGTGTCCAAAAGGACGTAGTTATTTTGAGCCCACTTCTGGGACAAAACAGTCCAATATTTTAGGTCCAATGACTTTTTTAGTAAATTAGGCCCAATGACTTGATCCGATTTGAGCGGTCCAAAATTCGACAAAGCCTTCCAGAGTTTACTAAGGATAGAAGCTGCCTAGGCTATCTCGAGCCACTTCATCTCGGACCACTCCGAGCTAACCCGACGGAGTAATCGAATTACTTGACAATCAAAGTGATCGAACCACATCAGTCAACGACCACTCGAAGGACTGGTTGTACTGAACAAATACGGGAAATGTATTATGAATTGTGTTTCTTATTTGAGCAGAATGTGGCTATATATGTACTAAATTTATAGAGGAATGAATTTAAAAAGATAAGGAAAGATTTGAATATACTTTACCATATTTAAATCAATATTCTTTGTGTAACTAGGGATTTCTCCTTATAAATACCCCTATTTTTTATTGTAAAATCATCGATTATTTTTTGTTGATGTTCGTTTCGTATGGACACGGGCCCGGGAACACAGGACTCAAATAACAAGGAAATACGAATTGAGGAGAAATAACGAATAATAAGAACAATAAATTAACTAAGATGAGCAAATTATTGACTAATAACATCAAATTAACCCTATACAATGAATCAAATACAGCGAAATAAGGCACTTAATCCGATCTCATAGAGGTCCCAATCAAACTCACGACGAGATGACATAGAGCTCAAAGACAGGGTCATACACATCTAGATTTAAAAGAGAAGAAAAGAAAATATAAAATATATGAACTAGATGCCGAATTTCGGCTTACAAGATTTATTTATAGAGAGTCTATTAGTGCTAGGGTTTCTTGGATGTACGTTGGGGTTGTTGAGCAACGAACTCTGACTTTATTGGGGTTGTTGCAACGTCTCTATCTTCAACGGCCTCAAAAATTTCCATGTGCTTATCCTTTCATCCTCTTGGCCACTGAGCAGCTCACCGGAAGCGATTCTCTTTAATTTATTCTTCTAAGAAGGAGGTCTCTTTTTTCATCGAGTTGTCCAGTTCAATGACTTTGGTCAAACTGCTTTTAGCGAGCTCTTGCTTACCTGCGAGTTGTCTCAATCACTCTTCACTCCGATTGGCTTGGGTCAGCCCGTGGTTCGGCCTATATGAACATGAGTGAGCCTTGTTTTGGGCCTCTTTAGTGGGCTTGTTTAGTTATACCCCAACAATGCTCCTTCGGCTCTTTGAGGTTCTCTTCGGGAGGACCCCAAAAGTCGAACAGTTAATTCGTGTAGTATTGTGTGTTCATCTTTTTATCAATTTTCCTTTCTTTGGTATATTTTCATAGAAAACTAAGCACCACAAGCTTAATACCCTCCAAAATATACTCATGTTCGATTTATTGAGTAAACTAAACTAAAATGCATAAAAAAATAAGAAAGCAATGCGATAAGTGAGTAGAAATATAAGTTTATCAATCCCCCCAAACTTAAACACTTGATTGTCCTCAATGAACAGAATGAGTAAACCAAAAGCTCAAGCAATTGAGAAGTGTAATATCTCACAAGATCCATCACATTCAAAACTGAATATCCACAATACGTCAACACTTTGAAAGAATTGGACAATCCGTAAATTGTGGAAGACTCACCAAAATAGTATTTTGTTCATTCACACAAGTGTTTAGGATTGAATACGAGAACACACAATAGTCATGCAAATTAAGTTCTACCATAAGCTTTAACTTCTACCATAGGCTTGCAAATATTCTAATTCCCCACTGCAAACATGTGCACACAAAGTCTACGATCAGAAAGAACTTTTCATTGGTTGTAATGTAAGACTTTTGTGAGGGGTAGGAAAAATATGACCAAGTGACTTAAATTAGATGAGTTAGAACACATACAAACCACTTTCTCTCCACATCACCCATTCTCCTTAAATTTTCAACACATAACAAGATTCTCTTTATTTTTTCTTTTCTTTTTCACATCCTTTTATGCTCTTAATGAATTTTTTTTTTTAATGGATGAGTTTATAAGCACTACAAGAAAATTTGAGATTTGCGACGGGATTTGCGACCAAATGAAAAATTGGTCGCTATTTCGCGACAGACTGGCGACGGAATTGCAACTGAATTAATATCTAAATTTAGCAACGAAATTGCAACAAAAAATCTCGTTGCTAAAATTTTGCGACCGAATCGCGACGGAATTTCCCGTCGCTAAACTTAGCGACCGGAAACACCGTCGCAAATTGGTCTCTAAATCGCGAAATTTTTTATACTTATATTTTCTAAAACATATTATAATTGATTAATGTATTTGGTCCAATGGTACAAGGCGGGGGTTGCGCGCGGGAGGTCATGAGTTCGAATCCTTCCAGACGCAACCACCAAATTTCAAGGTTGACCAGATCGGACCGGTTCGCGATGGTTGGCTTGGCTAATAACCGGTTCACCATAAAATAATTATAATATTTTTTTTGAAAAAAATTGGCGACGGATTCGCGACGGAAAAACCCGTCGCAAAAATTTAGCGACGGAAAATCCCGTCGCGAATCGGTCGCGAAAATTTGCGACGGATTTTATTTTTGGTCGCTAATTATTTAGCGACGAGGACTTTTGCGACGGGAAAAATCGGTCGCAAATCCGTCGCAAAACTTGATTTGCGACGGGAAAATGTGTCATTCGCGACCAAAATTCCCGTCGCGAATTTGTGAATTTTTTGTAGTGAAGGACTTAGATACACATTCAATTTCCATGAGCCAAACCTTTTTAGATTCACCCACTATTGATGTCTTAACCATTTCAAACAACTATCCAACCCAACTCTCATATACAAGAGTGATCCTCCTATCACTTTTTCTCAACTTTATAAACAAAGAAAGAAAAATGCATAAGCTTAATAGGGCTATCTAGGGACAAATAGTCAATTGCGACAGTGTATGGAATATGACTAATAAAGATGGTCTAAAATCATGTAATTGACATCGACAAAAGGTTCAACCTGTGCAGCAACAACAAAAGAAACATTCGAAGTTAGCTTTTCCATCTCCCCCTTGATCTTCTCGATTTCCAAATATATATACATATAAGGAGTGGATCGCATGCTAAACCATTTATCTCAAAAAATCAATAGTTGTGATTAAAACTTTTTCAAGATTTTATGTTTAGCTGCTTTATAAATCATGCTTAATCAATATTTAAGCATGATTTAATAAAGCAATTGCTTTATTTTTCAATTTTTATGCTTTAATCCATTAATGCTATCAATCTAATGGTTGAAGTTCATTCTTATTTAACACAAACTTTAATTTTGATACTTAATCACAACTCTATATACATATATTTATTATTTAAATTATTTTTCATATTAGAATTTTTACGTCTCCATGTAAAAACTTACTAATTATCTTAAGATTTTGAGGATACAATTATCCTTAAACTAAAAGGAAAAGTTTTGAATTTGTTTGGTTGTAAGAATAAAGAAAAATATGAAGTAATTAATGCAAAGTGACAAAATTAGTTAGTGTAGTATATTTTTGGCCAAATACAATGATTTCGTCACGTAGCAACCAATCAGCAGCTCCACAAGTTATCAAAGATTATAAACCGAGATAATAAAATATAATAATTCAGTTAATGAATCATTAAATGATCCCAAGAAACATGACAGTTTTCTCAGTTTGAACTTTATATAAACCAAAGTTAATAGCCCCACCACTTCAAAAATAGAAGTCTTTAACCCCTATGATGATCAAATTAGTTAGAAGAGGCGTTTTCGAACGAATTAATTTTAGTTTAATTTGTATATGATTTTTTATTTAAATATATGAAATGTTTAATAATGAGTTGATTGATTAGGTAATAACCATTAAACTTTATTAGAAACAGTCTTACCATTTTTTATTGTGAGATGGACCTTAATACATCATTTCAATAAGTTAAATACATTATTTCATTTTTAAAAATTACATTATTTGCAACAAAGAAATACATCATTTAATTAAATTCGTTTCACAATAAAAATGGTGAGACATCATTTGCAATAAATAAACACATCATTTCATTAAATTCGTCTCACAATAAAAATGATGAGACCATCTCATCTGAGAATTTAACAACTTTATTTCAATATTCCATTAGCAATTTAAGGTGTTTTGCAATTATAATAAAATGTGCAATGAAACCGGTTGCATTGTCGTTTTTTTTCATGGATGTGTAATTTGTTTTTTTTTTTTAATAAGTATATATTAATCTTAAACTCACCCACTCATTCACACACTCAGATGTCCCCTGAAAGCTCGAACTTGTGACCTCTCAGGCACAAATAAAGTGTTTTAACCACTACACTCTAAGCGAAGGAACATGGATGTGTAATTTGTGCAAAGGTGTGTTGGGTTAGTTGCATAGATCCTCTCTTTCACAGTTTCACCTTTGGTATTCTATTATAATTTTATTTAATATTTTAATTTGTTATAATTTAGATTAATTTTATAATTTCAATTGTACCGTTCATTCCACTAATTTAGAGTATAATTATTTTTCAGTTTTTTTTTACTATAATTTGATTATTTTACCACTGTAATTTATGTTCTTATACGATTTTAACTTTTATTTTTAAAAATTAATTTGAGCATATTATATTATATTTAATTTTCATTTTATAAAAATAATTAATATTAGTAATCGAGGTAATTAGAATTAAATGATACTCATATGATTATAGAACAGAGAATTTGAATCCAATTATTTGGTTATTTTTAATGGATAGTGGTGGTAGGATTAGGACATGGTATGTCGCATCGCAAACATATCTATCAATCATTCTACAATTTAAATACAAATTACAACGTGAAAGTCGAGATTTAAGAATAGAGTTGCGAAAATGAACATCAATTGTATATGGACAAATTGGAAGTCCATCCACACACACCCAAAAAAAATCACTATGTAAATAATGGTATAAAACAAAATAAAAGTATGTTCTTTGTGATTTCACAATATAGAATAAAGAAAGTAACATGTCGCCTCATTTGAGTTGTAGTGATCAAAGCATATTATGTGAACCAACAAATCACAAATTTGAGTTTTCACCGGAATCTTTGAATGTTTGAATTTAAATAAATATATTTTTATAAAAAAATAATAATATTGGTCCTAGCTTTTCAGAGTAGTTTAGTTTGCACAGCATAATAATTGTTTTTCGGTAAGCTTGCACTTATCCAAATTGATGGTGGCGTGTCAGTTTGTTATGTCAAATCTTAGTTTGATACTTAGGTTCAAGTATGCTTTAAGTCAGTTTCAGTTTATATACTGCAACATTTAAGTGTAGAGTTTCAAATTGAGTAAGCTGATAAAATGAAAGTAATAAATGGACAAAGGATTATAACAGTTCAGACTCTAAAGGTCCTACGTCCACTCTTCAGACTTGTTTTCTGGAAATCCCTTAAGATCAGGATTACACAGACGCTCCTACGATTTATTACTTGTCAGTGAATGTCTTGTCCACTATTTCACAAGCTCACTCGTCTGGTCCTTGCTCATCCTTCTATTCGCAGCTGTTCGGAGTGTAAGCGCACCACGCAGCCTCCTCGTTACTAGAATGGGGTGTTTAGAGTTTCCCTGAAACTATCAGCTTGGTTACAGATAAGATCACCCGTAAGAGTCAAAGTACTAGACGTACTTGACTGTTGTAATATTTCTTGGATGGAAAGATTACCAAGAGATAACTTAAGAACTTAAAAGTTTTGAGTCTCGTGTTCACCAAACTGACACACGGAAAATCTTGAAAGCCTCGAACGGTCGTGAGTTTGACAGAGTTTTTGCTTCTTGAAAATTGTAAGCTTGGTAAATGTTCGGTAACCTTCTTCGGTTGAAGCCCTCCGGTATTTATAGGGAGAAATTTGAAGGTTCGAATCTTCTAGTCGTTAGACATATCAGATTTTTCGATCAATCCAATGTTCCTGTCTGTTGAGCGGGTAGGTCTACTTTCCCGGAAAGGTACAATACTTGGTCCTGCTTTTTTTCTCTTTTTCTGATCGAGATGGTGACTGTTCACCTTTTGTCAGAACAACTATCTGTTAGTCTGAGGTATCTTGGACTAGTAGTTCGAGGTATCAAGACTGGGGTCTTGGGCTTGCAAACTTTACAGTATCTCCAATCCTTAAAGTTTGTACGTTCCTCAGATGATTTTCCTTGTCTCTGTGCGTCGGGACTGAAACTAGGAATCCATGCTGATGTCATCATACTTGCAATTCCATGCTTGGTGACATCATCAATCAGTTTAGGCTTAGTCCCCAGATTGGTAAGTTTGGTTTCCGGACTTGTGAGTCCCAGACCGGTTAGTCCGAGATTGGTCAGTTCCATACTTGGTGTATCTCAAACTTGTCAGTCCAGATTCATGTATCCCAGACTTGTAAGTTCGGTTTGAACCTTAGTCTGTTGAGTCTTGTGCATCCCACACCGATCCGTCAGTTTGGTCTTCGAACAGCTCTAGTTTACAACTCGATAAAAGACCTATACAGGACTTTACATCGTAAGACCGTGTTGGAACTAATCTTGTGACATACTTAGATGCCTTCTACACTTTGACCCACCAAAACAAAATAAAATATGAAAATTTCTAACAAATCTCCTAATAAATAATACTCCCTCCGTCCCATTATATTAGTCTCATATTCTTTTTTGGTTCGTCCCATTTATTAGTCTCATTCCTAAAAAAGCAACATTTTTCCCACTCATCAATAAAATATTAATTATTCTACACTAATGCACATTGGTTTTTGTGCACACTCCTCCGTTCCTAATATAATGGGACGGAGGGAGTAACATTAATGGTGGTATAATGTTTTTCCCTAGAAATTGTATTCTTATAACCATTTTTTAACACGAAAATTCAGGATTGGAATTAATGTCCTTTCATTGATTCCTCCTAAATTTTATTGATTTATACCTAAAGATTCAGTTAGGAATTTGAATTTGGTTATTCTAATAGGCAAACATTCCAATAAGGCTGATTCAACATTTTATTAATGAGAGAGCCCAATTTCCTAGTAATTTTTTTTTTGTGTGTCCAGAGAGTTTCAATAGGAATTGTCATTCTGGTAAAAAATAAAAAATATATTTAAGTATAGCAAATAATATATTTAAATACAGCAAATGATGCATTATGTATTATATATATTTCGATCAGAATGTAATCTATAATCTCACATGTCTCAATATACAATCTCATGGGAGACTATCTCAATGTAATATTTTAATTAAATGTAAATTAATAGACTATTTGAAGTTCGGTAATGTTGATATAAAGGTCTCATATTTCACGCCTCCGACCTAACTCTTTGTCCTTTTCTCGTTGATGGATGAAATATATTAATATTAATTTTATATTTGTATCATTTATTCAAGTATATTGAAATCCATCAAACGACATTCTAAATTCATTATTTACGAGATTTATAGAACTAGTAGTTCATATAACTCATAATAAATTATTTCAATATGATTTACAAAAATTACTTAAACCGATTTAATTACTAAGATTTTAAAACTATATCTTGGAAAATGAAGCGCCAAAATGGAGAACAATTTTAATAAAAAAAGACGTTTAATTTGTAGTTTGTGAAAGGCAAAGACGTTGACGTCACATAGGGGTGTTCATGGTTTGGCCGAAATCGGTTAAACCGGTCATACTAGATTAATTTGGCCGGTTTGAAATTTAATTTTTGAACCGGTGGTTTGAAAATTTTGAAACCGGTCAAATTTGGTTTGGTTATGGTTTGGTGGCTCAAACCGGCCGTATTTATATGTATATATTTATATAGATATATTATAATTAATAAATATAAATTGTGGTTCATTAGATAAGTTTAAACTTTTTTATACAATTAACTCATGTTTAAATTTCTTGGTCAACACAATCTAGTTTTAGTTTCAATATTTTTAATAAAAAATCAACTAGTAAGTATTAACATTAAATATTATTATTTCATATAATTATTTTTACGATAAATTAACTATTAACATTGTTAATTCGTTAATATAATCGTTAATATAATTTTACATATCTCTTTCAATTTTACATTTCAATTTTAATACAATTGACTTATGTGTTACTTTTGGTTTTACATTAAATCATAAATATAAGATTTTTAAAATCAAAATTACATTAAAATAAGTAATAACAAATAATGAAAACCAACTAATTTGCATTTAGGTTCTAATTTTCAACAAATTATAGTAGATTGTTGAAAGTTGAAACATATTTGTTTCAAACCGTCAAACCGGCCGGACCAAACCGTTTTTATATGGTTTGGCCGGTTTGGTTTCGATAAATTATTTGACCAGTTTGATTTGAAAATTTTTCAAACCGTACCTATTGGTTTGACCGATATTTTTCTTCCAAACCGACCAAACCGGACCGCAAACACCCCTAACGTCACATAATTAGACTGCTAATGTCAATCATTACGTCGTACATTTCACTTTCACCCCTCTCTCTACGTCTTCCTCCTCTTCACGCCACCCCCTACAACACTATTCCTTTCGCCTACTTTACTTTATTTTGGATTAAATTTAATAATAATAATAATTCATTCCACCTCTACCACACTGCCATACACATAGCTTCAAATTCCGGGTTTTTATTTTTAAAGAAATTCATTATTTAAATTTACAAACTCACACTTTTTGCCAAATAGGTCGGACCAGGCTAGGACTGATCTATTTACTAAATATAGGTCTGACTTATTTATTATCATAATTTTTTATAAAAACCTTAATCTGGTTTTTTTAATGATATAGATCGGACTTTTAGCCTACTAAAAACCTATTTAATAATTTAAAAAATATTTTATTTTAAAATTAGATATACATTATTTATTTTAAAAATTAAATATATATATGATATTTATATATATAATATATATCATAATAAAAATAAGAGAAACTATCTAAATCTCTCAAAAACTTGAAATGAATTATTGAATCTAATTCAAACTTTAGAATATAAACTATTAATATAAATATTCAAGTTGTATTAAATTATGAATTTAGTTTTTTATATACAATAATAAATATATAATATATTATTTAAGTAGGTCGGTCTGTTAGGCTTGAAGGCCGAATTTGAAGCCCGAGCCTAAGTCTGTTTAGTTATATAGGTCATTGAAGAAGCCAAAGTCTGACCTATTTATGAGATAGGCCAAGCCTATGTAGACTTTAGATAGGCTGGGCCGTAGGCCCTTGTCTAGTCTGGCTAATTTCCACCCCTACTTACAATCTCTAAATTACATATAAAATAGTTTTATCACTACACCTCTCTAAGCTAAAACTCTGGGAGTAAAAATCTTGAGTTTTAAGTAAACAAGTAATGTTGCTTTTTTGCATATGTCATGGCCTAAGGCGTTTGTTTAGGGCGTAAGTAATTAGGCGCAAACATAGACATATTTTGGGTGGTAATTAATATTGTAATTACAATGCCATATCAAACTTGTTAAATAGATCAAATTTCTTCCATCTAAAGTCAATTTAGACCAAATTATGTTCACTTTTAGAAGAACACATACAAAATAAATATGATTTTATGGCTATCTGAATGTTTTACCAAACTAACGTATTAACAAGAGTTGTTTCCATGGCTCTTATAATAGTATCAAATTCAATTAATTTAAAGTCTAGTATACCTTGATACGAATCACGCTACAAAATCTCTCTAAAAAACTACCATTTCTGGACTTAATGTATATGATCGATACTCGCAAAAGCGCATATGCTTCCCATTTATCATTCCTTCTCAAGAGCTACTTTCAACTTGATGTTCTTCTTTTCCTAATTTCTCACTCTTTTAACAGAATGCATGAATTAGGTGATACAACTCCTATACAAGCTATCAATTTTTCTTTACAATTTAAACTATATACTACATTGACAAAATTCATTTCACACTAACGATACAACTTCCAAAAACATCATTTCATTGACATAAATGTCTTTTTAATAAACACATTCACATATCCTCAAGTAAGCTCAAAACTGCTACCTTTAAATGACAAGTAAGATATTTTAACCACTACATTCCAAGAAAGAAATGAAATAGATGTTTATATGTATACAAATTGTTGCATATAATAATAGATTGACACTATATATATATATAGATATATACATTACCTAAAAGAGTTTTGGTTTTAATTAAAAAATCAAAGTTCCTAACCATAAAACTAATCCCCACTCCCAACAAAAAGCTGATCTAAATAACTCCATATCTCCAATTTCTCCTACTCAACTGAATTCAAATTCAAATTCAAATTTTATATTTCTTCTCCACCAAATTTAACCCAACAAACCCATGTCATCATATTTTTTATTGAAGAAACTGCACAAAAAACAAACAAACAACTTCTGCCCCAAACCAAGTGCCATCTTTCTCCCCATCCATCAGTAAGTCCACTCCCGCGGGAGGCAAGGATGATTCGACGATCCCTCCGGCAGTAGCGGAGTCACTAAGCCCTGCTGCTGTCGAAGCACTCCGGTGTGCCTTCGACCCCACATCGAATCTGTAAATACACCAAACCCCATGAATGTAAGCAGGCAGCAAACAGAGGATCACAGAAATACTATACAACCAGAGGCACATACTGAGGTCCGAGATGAAGATAGTGGGCTGAAGCAGCTGCTGTTGGGACGCACGTGCTCCACCGTGAAAGGAATATCCTGTGTGAACGTAGAAAATTGGAAGAAAAAGGGGGTTGATTATAATGCAGAAAAGCATGTGAAGTTGCACAGAATTTCCACACCAAGATCAAACGCACTTTCGAATATTGGAATAGATTAAAATTCTGTGAAAACACCTGTAAAGGGAGCAGGGATATGCACTAATGAACAAGAATTTTGGGGTCAATTTGAAGATAAGAATCAAAAGTCATGCATGCATGATCCAATAATTGAAATAAAAACAATACTTTTACTCCAATGGCTCTCTTGGGTTCTTTTCAGACTCGCTGCAAAAATCTAAAAGTGGCATAATAAAATAGGGGAATGCAAGAACAAGTAGAGTCACGTTGAGGGTCCCACTATTTCACAGCAAGTCCAATTCTTGAACTAATATTTCGTCGAATAGTCGCAGGAAAACTCAAATTAAAGCAGAGATCAGAAAGCGACATGCAATTAAAAAGAAAAAAAAAGATCGGTTAGTAAAGCAACGCATGGTCCAAACATTAATTGCAATGAAATGGGGGGAAAATTGAATTGGGTGTGATCTGTAAAATACCTGGCTTCCTAGGAGGGCCTGACGAATTAGTGTTCCTGTGGCTAATACTCTTGTTCTCGTATGGCCGAGGAAGAAACACTCCTGTGCCGGAACACATCCTTTTCGCCGCCGTACCGCCGCCGGTGCAATACGACCTTACCGGAGTGGGGATACGGTGTGGAGGCCATGTGACCTGATCCACTCCTCTCGCTGTCCTTGGACTAATCTGTTCAAACTGAAAGTGGGAAGAATTTAAAATAAGACCACAAAAAATTATAAAAACCAGAAAATTAAGTTCAATGGTGTGTGAATTTCGAATACCTTGGTATTTAGATGAATAGATGGAATGGGGGGTTTTGCAGCGAGGGTGAACTGGGGAAGATTCCTCGGCGGTGGATAGGAGTTGACCCCATATCCATGGTTAAGCTTGAGGTTGGCGACTTCACCGGCGGCGAGGCAAATGAGATCCCCTACGGCGTCGTACCGTGAGGGCATTGGCATGGTGAGGGGCGACTGGGAGCAATTTGGGCTTGCGTTTCTCGACCCCTCCGCGCTGCCGAAGTTGGCCAGGGTTGATTGTGGCGAAGTAGACATCGCACAGAAATTCTGCAGAGAAACAGAAGATATGTACTTGAACAAAGCATGGGTAATAGAAACACAAGAAGGAGAGCAAAGTATAAACTGAAAGTCTAAAAAAAAGAAAAAAAGTAAACCTGAAGGAGATGATCGGGGTGAGCATCGAAATGGTAAGGAAACTCAGAGGGGAAGCAGAAGTCGGAGTCGAGCTCATTGTTGTCACTGTTTTTGAAATCAACTTTGTCCATGAGGATTTCTCCGTCTGAGAGAAACTCAGAGGGCAACCAGAAACCTGCTCCTTCTACACCCGCAGCCATACTAATGGCAGAGAGAGAAAGAGAGAGATGATCTGAAGGGTTGCTGGTTGAAGAAGATTAAATATAAATTATAATAATGGCAGAGTGAGTATATTGGAGGGGGGGCGGGGGGGAGAGATGAAAGAATTGTAGGAATGTAAATGACAGGTGTTTGGCTTTATTAAGGTTGGTTTCGGGGGGCCATTTTGATTTTGAGACAATAAATTTGAAAATTAAAATGGGGGATTTGGATTTGGTGCACATTCGAAATCTGAAAAATTAATTACGAAGAGGTGGGGCCTATTCATGAGAGAGAGAGAGAGAGAGAGAGAGAGAGAGAGAGAGAGAGAGAGAGCAGTGCATTGCATTTGCATGCAACAAAATGAGAGCTGCTCCACTTGGCAGTCTCGGGACAGACTTTCGAGCTTTTTCCTTTTTATTTTTTTCTTTTTAAATTTTGTACATGGGGAGTGGGTTTTGCCAAATTTGATCCAATCATTCTTTACATGATAATGATATGATTACTTAAAATAGATTTTGTAATAAAGATATTAATTTCAGATATAAAAAAAATGAAAATTCATATTATGTAATTTGAATCCGGGTCTGGTTCCGTCCCGGGTCGGTTTCAGTCGGTTTCAACTTTTTTTTTAATCATATCCATAATTTTTCCTACCTTTTTCAGGGTATTCGGTCCAATAAAGTCATAAAAATCTGACGTGAAAATTACATGACATCGATTATTTTCATGCATTATTGTCCTATGTGCATTATTTCCCCAACTTTTTACATACAATATTGGTCAAATGAGCTCATAAAGTATACTGACATGAATAATGCATGACAATCAATTTTATTTTTGACTACATGAGTGGATGGAAATTTTGCGTACACTGTAATGCAGATGAGTAAATGGCCATTTACTGTATTTGACTAGTCCAATCAATTCATCAAAATAATTGAGATTGGTTTGTCTATAAAATTCAATTCATTTGCAAAGAAGCATACACATTCACTACATTCACTATATCTTTGTTCCTTATTCTCTCCATATTCTCTCCATTTTCTCAATTCCCTCTTTTTTAAATGGATAATTGGTGCACTATATTTGTTCACTACAATGGGCAATTTGATGATTCATCCATCTATGTGGGTGGAGAGAAAAGGTTGGTTTACATCACAATGACCAATCTTTCCATATAGTATCTAAGAAATAGCATCCAATCGCTTCTGGATTCCGAAAATATTCAATTTCAGTATAATCTCTATTATACTGCCCAGAGTCGCAGTGGAAGAAATGTAAGATCGTTGTTGTCGACGGATGTTGATCTGCAGCGGCTTTGCTCTGTTTTTTCAGAGCCCAACGTTTATGTTGTTTTCAACAATGCAATCAACATTGGTGTTGGGAGTTCTCAGCGGGAGCCATCCCCATACAGACCGTTCATATCTTCCTTTAGTCCACTGCCGAATGCTACTTTCAGTCCATGTTCGGAGGACCTTCAAAGGTTCGATTCTTCTATGTTCTTTAATCAACCTTTCGAAGGTGGTGCAAGCGGGAGTTCACATATTCCCGACTTAAATGAGGGTGGTGGTTTAGTGGAGTCTGATGATGACGATAATGAGGAGGAGGTTGAAGACTCGTCCGAGTCAGAGGATGAGGATTTCAACCAATCTTTAATGCATTGTACGGTGGTTGAATTTTCTGCCTGGGTGCAATCTGTTGGTGGTATGAATGCTTTTGTTTCAAATCTGTTGTCGGCTCATCATCTACCTGAAGGTCTGGAAGTCCAATTAAATAATTGGTTACTTCCAATCATTCCATTGGATACTTCTGATTCACCCGTCCTGCAAGATGTCCCAGCCATACTGGACCAGGAGTTGACGGAGGGTGCCATATTTTGGAGCAGAGATGATCTGATTGTTGCTGTTGGTCTCTGGCATATGGAGCAGAGACAAGAATTTAAAGTCACCCGGTCTGACAGTACTCGTGTTGAGTACAAGTGCAAACGAGATGAGAGTTATTCGTTTCTTATACGTGATACGTGCAAAGCTCACTGTTGGATTGTACGCAAGTTCAAACCTGTTCATAGTTGCAGGATGAATCTTACTGGAGTTGGATCACGTAATGTTCATTCGAAAGTCGTGGCTGCTTATTTTGCAAGGAAGATGCGTCGGCAAGGGTCACTCATCAAACCGCGTGAGATTATGGCCGAGCTGCAAAGAAGTTTTGGCATCCAGACGACTTATGGTTCTGCGCTGAAAGCACGGAATGCAGCCCTTTCGATGTTGTATAGTGGTGTCGAAGATTCTTTTAAGATGCTGCCGAGGTACCTCGAGGACTTGTTCAGTATAATGCAGGGACGCTGGCAGATCTTGATATTGCTCCCGATGGACGTTTTCGCTACTTGTTTGTGGCACTAGGTGTTTGTCGAAGTGCTTTCGAGTCTTCACTAAGGCAGGTTATTGTTGTCGATGCAACTCATTTGAAGGGAAGAAACAAAGGAGTTTTATTTGTTGCTGTTACCAAAGATGGTAATGAACATGTCTTCCCACTTGCCATCGGTGTAGGCCCAATAGAGAATGACGAGTCTTGGATTTGGTTTATGACTCGACTTCGGATGGCTTTTGGCTGCAACGATCAATTATTGATCGTATCCGACCAACACATTAGCATTTCGAATGCTATGAGCGCTATTTATCCAGGTACCGCCACGGGCTTTGTTTTTATCATTTACAGAATAAATTAACCAGCATCCGTCCGAACATTGTCCCGTTGTACCATCGTGCTGCGTATGCATATTGGTCGACTATATTTAAGCAGGCTATGGAGTAAATGAAAGTTACAAATCCGGCAGCATACGACAAGTTAATGGATGTCGGACCTGAAAAGTGGGCTAAATCGAAGTGTCCTGTCCGCCGGTATAGTTTCTTGACCTCAAATGCGGTCGAGGTCTTCAATGCAAGACTGCTAGATGCTCGTCGTTTGTATCTGCTCGCTGTTAGAAACGTACAGAAGTACTGTCGAGAGTTGGTTCGACCAGCGACGTGCCAAAGCTGCTAATTAGACTGATGACTTGACATAGGAGGCTGTAGCGAAGATGGAACCTTTGGTGGAGAAAGCACGCTCATACAACGTGGTTCGCACATCACAACATGCCTTCAAGGTCAATGAAGGCACCCGGACATGGAATGTGGATGTACAATCTAATTTTTGTGACTGTCGTGAGTTTCAACTCGATCTGATGCCTTGCGTTCATGCAGCAGCTGCAATTCGGTATGAAGTTTAGTCATTATTTACTTTTCAATTATAACCTCTAATAGTTTTTAATTTTGTTTTATAGGACATATGGATTGAATCTGTATGACTACATATATCCCTACTACAAGACCGAGACATGGCGTGAGATATATGGTGGGATTGTTAATCCTCTCCCCCCTCAAGATGAATGGGATGTGTCATCTGAAGCAGCATCAGTAGTTGTTTGCCGCCAACAATAACTCGTCAAGCAGGTCAGCCAAGGAACAGTCGACGTCCTTCTAGTGCAGAGCATTCTCAATCGTCTACCAGCAGACATCGTGCCCCTAAACGTTGTAGTATTTGTAGATCAGATGGTCATACAAAACGAAATTGTCATGATAGGGTCCAGGACCCCTCCTCCTCTCCGACCCCTCCATCCTCCTACTGGTCTCAGCAACGGATACACTTGTCCTCCTCCTCTCCGGCTCCTCCGGCCTCCTACTGGTCTCAGCACCAGATACACTCGTCCTCCTCCTATCCGGCTCCTCCGGCCTCCTACTGGACTCACCACCAGGTACACTCGTCGTCCTCTCCATCTCCTCCAACCTCTCATGCTCTATATGAGCTCTACGGCTCCAATCACGAGCCAATACCTCTCTGAAGGCTGCATCATCTATATCTGTGCAATGACGGCATCTAGATGCACGGAATAAGTCTGTAACCAGGGGGATCAACCTCTCTGTCAGTGCCTCATGACTAACGGTCCGGATACTATCCAATATACTCCCAAATGGTCGATGTCTCCTAGTATCCCGGGAATCCCCACTGGAAGAATGTGCATGATGCCTCAAACGAGTGCGTCTACGTGACGGTGTAGCCTCCTTCGGCGGTGAACCTCCCATCTCCGGTGACTGTCCACCTCCCTCTGTCTCCCCACCAGGTCCTCTCCCAACCCGTCCTGCACCCCGTCCAGCACCACGTCCTACACCCCGTCCTGCACCAGATACTGGATTCTCTGGCAGTCGAAACTCTACCCCAATCGGATTGTCCATCTCCGAAGAAGTAAAATACAATATTTGCCTCTCGGTAAGAGAAGCCTCCAAATTAGCCACAACAAGCTGTGAATTAAATAACTAACCATTAGAAAAATATTAAAGAATAATTTAATCTAGATATCCAACAAATTACATACCTCTTCTTGCATAAAGAATTGCCTCCAATCAATCGTCTCCGGCCTCGTGAACTCCCATTTCACAAATCGAGGGAGTGCATTAGGCCTTCGCAAAATAGCGCATGCACGACCCAACATAGGAATGGCTGTTGGGAAATTATTCCTAAAATCTCTCTTAGGATGTATTTGTAAAAGGTTTTGGTGAATCATACCTTAGTAGTTGGTCGATCATTTGCTGAACTCTAATTAGTCTAGCATACTCTATAAAGTCCTGTATAGGTTCTATATTGAGTTGTAATAGACTAGTATGCTAGAAGAAATCCTAGTAGTCACGAAGAAGACGATGTTTGCTAAAAGACATCGAAAAACAGAATGCTAAGACATTAGCATTTATCATAACCAGCAAACTGCTAGAAAAATGAGCAATCAAAGGATAAAAGAGTCATACATCGACAAGAGTCTTCAGCTGCTAAACAAAGGATCCTCGCAGAGCAATACACAGGATGCTGAAGTCTCACTGCCGTTCTGACAAAAAGCTCACACAAAGGACGAGACAATCCCGAAGTAGTTAGGAAAGTACAAGTCAAAGACAAAAGCGACTGTCACAAACCAAACACTCTCGGATCAAGGAGACGTTGAGTCCAACGGATATGGAGATTCAAAGTTTGAATCTCCATCTATAAAAGACAGGTCTGAAAGTAGAGACAACTACTGCTTCTATCACTACGACATTCGCAAACTACACAAGTGTGAGAATCCTTTGACAAAGCGAACAAGTGAAAAGTAGTCAGTTGAGAGCTCGTGATAAAAAGCGCATTCAAAGCTTTCTACAAACTAGAGTGTCTTCTCATTGAATATCTGACACTCATCCTTGAAGATTCTTGAACTTCCTTTAAGAATCTTCAATCATTGGGATAACTTCCTTACTAGGAGTATCCAACAGTCATTCTTGAAAAAGATTGACTCTGACGGGCGTTAGCCGCATATTTATTGAGTTCAGGGGCAAACTATAAAAGCCTCATTAGCGAAGGACAAGTTTTACGAAGGAGTGCCCTTGACTTGGCCGGAGCTGTGATCGGAAAAGTGCAAAGTATCGGAGGATAGCTGTGCTGTGGCCGGTTCGAAAGTTCGCCGCCTACTGCAAGTGTTGGCGAATCCTTGTACTGATTGTATACTTTTCTAGTGAAATACTTAGCATACTGGCTAAGGAGTGGACGTAGATCTATTTGGATCGAACCACTATAAAATCTTGTGTTCATTTACTGTTTTATTATTTACTGTTTAAAGCTGATTTGAAACCTAGCAACAGGGATGCTAGTGTATATCTGAAAACTAACTTAAAACATAACTTGAGCTAAGAAACATTTTGTAAACAACGATAAGTGTAAGTGACGAACATATATTCCGCTGCATTTCGTGTTAAGTTGTATTCACGACGACTCTGATATTTGAGGACCAACAATGGCCTCATAGGCCCACACCTACAAAAATGCATAAAAATTACAATCTTGTAGAGGTAAGAATTAATTAAAAAATTAAATTATACTTGTAACGCCCAAATGGGTCCGCCTAAAGTAAAACTCCCACCACTGATTCGATCTGATGTGGTAGGCGCAAGGTCCAGATAGTAACATAAAGACTGAAAAGCATATGCCCCCATGGAAATGAACCCCACCTACCCAAATCCTCAACCAGAACATATACCCAACTCTCAATCTTTCGTTTTTCAGAAAGTCCTAAAGCAAAGTTCCAGGCTGCTAATATATTAGCCACCCTCAAGTACAATTCGTGATTAGTGCGTTCTATTTTCGTATCTCTAAAAATCAGTAATAAATCTCTAGCACTAAGATTCTTACCCCGACAAATTGTACGAAAAACCGATGTGCTAGAAGGATCATGATCAGCACAGGGATTAAAAGCACTAGAACCAAAAACAAATCCTGTAACTAATGCAAATTCGGGCACTCCAAATTCTAGAATCTGCCTATTAATCAAAATCCATAGCGCATTAGGGGATTCACTAGCAATTTGAAAACCTAATAGCTCTAATAATGGTTGTGATGCACTAGTACCATTATTTTTCCAAATTAATAAGTTACCAAACGGCCATTAATAAATTGATTAAGCAACCCTTGACCGTCTATTGAATATAATGTATCATTAATAGTCTCTAACACGGTCACTTTAGTGTATAAGTTCAATTTGATAATTAGACCATGAAAAGAGGGCCTAATCCACTGTGGCTGCACAAATTAAACACAAAATGCAACAATTATGAAATATTCATCATATTTCTAACGTAAAAAAAATACGAAACATATTCAAAAAATCAACAAATTCAAACACAATTCTACAATTCTACAATTGAAACAAATTCACAATTCCACAATTTCTATACATTAAATCGATGACAATATGTACTTGTAACATTGAATAATTTAACAAATTTAAACAAATTCCAATCGACCAAATTAAATAACAAAACATGTAAATTATTCAAATCCAACATACACCATTCAATCCTACACATCCAAACATGTAACTTATTGAAATCTAGCATACACCCATTCCATTTTAAGCATCTAAACATTCAAACATTAATAATTCGAAATTTCGCATAAATGAGTACCGAAACCAACAAAATTAACAAAAATTGAAATGGGTGGGGGAGTCGGATTCAACTTACCGCAATGTTTTCGTCCATCTCAAATAAACAAATCGGAACAGATGCGTGGGTGGTCGGGTTCGATGAGAAATGGAAAGGAAGGGGGGGACCGACGCCGACAGGGTGAGTAAATGGGGGAAAAATCTGTTTTCACGTATAAGAGAGAGAGTAGTCAAAATTTTGACCGGGTCGGAATCGGTCAGTTTCGAGTCGGTTTCATCGACTTCGATTCTGACCCGGGTCCATTTTGTAATCTCGGGTCGGTTCCAATCGGGTTTGAGTGAAAAAATAGGGTACGGGTCGGTTCCAACTCGGGTCGGTTCCGGTTAAAATGAAACCGACTAGGTTTCAAAATGTTTTAGGAATCGGGTCGGTTCCTGGTCTGATCCGGGTCTGATTCGAAAATACACCTAATTCTGGAATATTTTATCTAACTTTTTTTAAGGTCTGAAAATTTTTAAGAAACATAAAATTAATAAAATTAAATCAATATTCATTGTTGTTTGAAAAATGACGACTGACACACTGTTTTAACAGAATATTGTACTTTTGGGTATTTTTGATATGAGTTATAAGAAATGGGTATTTTTGAAATGTCAATAAGGCTAAATGGGTATTTTGAATTTCTCACTCTAAACATTTTTGATGATGTATGCCACATTCGGAGATGTAATAGGCTGGACTAGATTATGCTTTTATTAAGAAGATATTATAATTTGAAAAGATATGAGTTGAATTAGGGAGCGTTGGATTTTGAATCAAGGAATAAAATAATTCCGAAATTCACTATTTGGTTTATGGGTATGGAAATAGAGGAATGATATTGATTCACCATTCTCATATAACTTGATGTTTTCATTACTGTTGGGATATGAAATAATTGGCCCATTAAAGAGGCCCAAAATGCTATCCAATAGTGATTTTGCAGGCCCAGTAACAGGACAACCCGAGTGAAAATAGCAGTTCGACAGAGGTTGCGGTCCGACCAAAAGCAGTTCGATAGGAACAAGAAGCCCGATAAGCCAAGTTAGGGCCACCAAACGGTCGGTTCGTAACCGCCCAACGGTTAAAAGAGCCAACGGGAGATGAGAGGATAAGCTCGTGATGTTTTCGGGGGAAACCAGTATGACTCAACGTAGCGATCCCAATAAAATCGGAGTTCGTAGCTCAACCACCGAGCGAGAACCACGAAAACCCTAGATAGTCTAAACTCCTATAAAACCCCCCCTTGTAAGCTGATTTTCAACATTTATTCCACTATGCACATAACAAGGCACATTTAGGCTTTTCACGCGTCTATACACTGCATATTGTATGTTCAATTAGGTCGAGTCGTAATCGGATTGGCCATGCGCCTCGCATTATCTTAGAGTAGTACGACTTGTTGTATTCTTTTAGTCAATACTCTTGTTTTATCGCCATTTCTTGTATTATTCGTATATAGTTCCCAAGGCTTTGTATCTAGTAAGAACGAACCTCAACAATTACCATTCTTCTATAAATCTTACGGTTTTCTTAGTACTAGTAGGTGCACGGGTTTCTTTGCTCAAATCATTTTCATATCCTAACTTCGACTTATCCGAAGGCCCTCTCATGCATTGCATGACTTCACAAAGACCTCTTGATCCCTTTTTGAAAAAACAGAGCTTTTCTCATTGCTCAAGAAGAAATTTTTTAGCAAGACTGAGTAATCCTCTTTAAGTTTTGCCAAATTTTAAATTTTCAAAAATTTTGAGCAAGACTAAGTAAATCCTCTTCAAGTTTTACCAGCTCCTCACTGACTGACCTAGATTTTTCAATCTCACTGGTCAAAACTGAAACTTGAAATTTCAATGAGTCATTTTTGTCGGCTAAGAAACTTTTAAAGCATAAAATATTTGAAATTCTTGAGCTAAAATATCTAGGGTGACTTCCTCTGAGTCGGAGCAATGCGACTCAGTTACGTCCAATACACATGTTGAGATTTCAGAAATTGAAGGTAAATGTACCTACTCACTCAACGCAGTGAGAGCTATGTCAGTCTCAACTTCTAGCTCTATGTCAGCATCTTCGCCAAAGGCGACTATGAAAGCAAGAAGAGCTTCTTCCTCAGACTCCTCATTGGATGAATAGTAATCATCATCGTGGTCTTGAATGTCTGGCACTTCTGTACGGGTAAGCATGGCTTTGGATGCTCTCCGCTCAAAAACCTTCTTGAGTCGTTCTCTTTCCTTGTTGTCTACTAACGACCATTCGAACTTCAAGTGTTCAGAGGAATTACATTGGAAGCAGGATCTTGGCGTTCGCTTAGACGAATTTTTTTCTTCAGATTTGGGGGCTTTCTTCTTTCCTTTCACTTTCTCGAGGAGTTTGGACAACCTTCTTATTTGTTATTCAAGCTCAGCGACTGAACTTTCACCTTCCTTTAGTTGAGATCTAGGAGTGGATGGCATCTCTTTCTGTTGGGTGCTGGACTGACCTGCTGGACGGTCAGTCTCGAAGGTATTCTTGGTCCTCCACTTGGAGTCCCTCTTAACAAAATAAGTTGCATCTTCATCTCGGGGGGCCTAGCGAGCTGGCTGCTCGTATGGCCTCATTCTTGTTCACCATCTGAATATCCCACTCGAGGCCTTAAAGCTGGCGGAACAACTCATTCGTCGTCATCTTCGACAAGTCTCTCTCTTTGAGGGCGGTAGTTTTTACAATCTTATCTTTTTTGGGCATCTTGGACAATATTTTAGCATTGAGATCGACATTAGAATAGATCATGTCCAAGGCCTTGAGTTTGCTGACTATGGCGTTGAAGCGAGTTTCCATTGCTTTGATTGATTGTCCAGGTTGCATCTGGAATGCCTCGTATTTGTCGACACAAACTTGCAATTTATTTCTCTTCATCTGATCAGTTTCCTAGCAGAGAGTGTCGACATAGTCCCAAAATTCTTTTGGGCTGTCAAATTGTATGACTTCCTCAATCGAGGTGTCTGGTAAGGAAGATAGGATGACCTTATGCGCAATAGAATCAAGTTTATAATACATTGTTTTGATTAATTGGAATAATGTGTCAACAGTGAATTAGAGACAAGTGAAAAAGAAGTAGGTAGCCGTTTTAACAATAAATTAGAGACAAGCGAAAAAGAAGTAGGTAGCCGTTCCAACAATAAATTAGAGACGGTGAAAAAGTAGGTAGTCGCTTCAGAAAAGAAAAAAAAGGGAATATTGACTGATTGTGATTCAATTTGAAAGAATATAAATATTGGACTTATATATCAATATAATTAACATTTTAATTTGATATTAAATAAAATTTAACGAATAATATTATATACATGACCAGTGCAACCGACATACATTTCAAATCTTCAGGCAAATCAATAACATCGAGTTTGATTTTTTTTTAAATTTTTTTTATGAAATCTATCGATCAAATCATTTTCTCAAACTTGTCAAGCTCGACCAAATTAATTTGATTTGATTGTTTCGCCAAAATGTATCATTATTCAAGTAAAATCAAACTCAAGCTTAATAAGAAAAAACGAAGTTTAAATTTTCAGTTCTCAGACCCTGAGTTTAACTCAAAATTAAATTTGAGACTGATTTGAACAGATTTATTTATTTTAATTTGATACTTTAAATTAGTTCCAGATAATGATTCACGCCTATCATTTAATTTTTGGGAATGTATAATTAATCTTCATGTCTAAGTTAATTATAATACAAATTAGGGGTGGCAATTCGTGCGTGTTGGGTCGTTATCGTGTCGACACGATAGTGACACGACCCATTAAGGTCCGACACGAACACGATCTGTTAAGGATATGCTAGACACGAACACGACACGACCCATTAAGCCTCAAACACGAACACGACACGGACACGACACGAACACGATATTGACCTGTTAAGAACCCGATCTGATAACACGATATTGACACGAACACGATACGTACACGATATTGACCTGTGAAAATTGTTAATTTAGGTTGATAAATGAAAAAATAGTAGTAATAATAATAATAAAATAATAAAATATATTATTTATTAATTTCTTAGTGGGTAACACGAACACGAACACGACACGAAACACGATATATTATCGGATAACACGAACACGACACGAAACACGATACGTTATCGGATAACACGAACACGACACGAACCCAACACGAACACGACACGAAAATTTCGTGTCCTTATTGGGTCGACACGATAATGACACGAACCCATTAAGGCTCAACACTAACCTATTATTATCGTGCGGGTTCGTGTCGGGTTATCGTGTCGTGTCGAAAATTGCCACCTCTAATACAAATAGATGAGATAGGGGGAGATGACGGAGCATGATTAAATATATCAATTATATTCTGTTTCTCATAAATTATATGCATTTTAATGATATAATTTTTTTTTAGGAATTAATGATGTGAAATTATTACACAGCTATTCTGCTAACATTGACTAAATAAGAAAGGTTGAAAGCATACTCTTTTCGTTTGTTGGGCCTATTCTACAAAATACTGCAAATTATTCCCAACTGGCCCAGTCCATAGTAAAGTTTATTTGACAATATTTATTTTGAATCAGTTCAACCATATTATATATATAATTTTATATTATTGGAGTTTATTAATATTTTAAATAAAAATAAAATTAGTAAGTAATTTAATATATATATATATATATATAACTTATAAAGCAATTATTAAAATAAAATTGATTTAAATTACATAAAAAATATAATTGTTAGGAAATAAAATTACATTGAATAAAATAACACAAGTGCTTGAATAAAATTACATTACATAAAATAGGACAACAATAGAAATATAATTTTACAAACAATACATAAAAATAAATACAAAAATCCAATTTTCATTGAAAATTAATAGTAAATTAATAATGCACACAAAATATATACACTTTTAATTTTGGTAGAGAATAGTATATATTTTAGAGAATAATATATTTTCTTAAAAATGTTATCTATAAATATCGCAATTACGGTAGAGAATAGAATATATATTTCACACACACACACACACATATATATATATATATATATATATATATATATATTATTCTCTATTTGTAGAGAATAAAAAATTATAAATTTGGTATATTTTTTCATTTTATTATTTTAAAGATATAACCATTTTAGTAATTTATTTAAACAAAATTAAGTGACCAGTAAAAAAAGTGATAAATATTATTATTTAAATAGTTCATGATTAAAAAATGAAAAAGAAATGTACGTGAAACCCACACAATTGTTGTGGTCTCTTTAGTCTCTGTCGACCAAAATTTCTCAAAATTAAGGAATTTTTAATTTTTATTTTTTTACAAATACTTATGTAGCAGGAAACCTATGACACAATGATTATTGATATTTGTGGTCTTAAAATCAAGTTTATAGTATTTAATTCATGAATTAATGAACAAATTCATTAATTAAAATTAACTTAAAATATAAAATTATTAAATTTATAATATTTAATATTATTGTTATTTAAATTGTTGAGCTTAGTAAGACTATTTTAAAGTTTAGGCCTAAACCTATTTAATTAAATTGGTTCATAAAAAAAAATTGAAATAACTAAGTTGGGTAAAACACCACTTAAATTAAAAGAAATTTTAGATGAACTTGAATTTGAGTTATGGGAAAAGGTGAAAAAAAAGGCAAAGAGAGGGAAGAGTGTGATGTATTACTTTATTAAAAATAATACTTCATATTATGTTCCAGTTTATTTGTCCCACTTACCTTTTTGGTCAGTCTCATTTATTAGTCTAATTTCCTAAAATGGTAACTTTTTTCACACTCACCAATAAATTATTAATTTCACTACACTCATAGTGCTACCGAGTGAGACCAACTTACACACTGTTACTGGCTGACACAGGTGCCACCTAGGTGAGACCTATTGTTATTTTAAAATTTTTAAAAAATTGTTGACTGCTATCGAGTGCCACCTAGATGAGATTACATGCTATTTTAAAATTTATTAAAAATTGTCAAGTGTTATTGAGTGTCACCTGGATGAGACCGAGTGCTATTTAAAGAAATTGTCGTGTGCTACTTGGGTAAAACAGGTTGACACAAATTAATGGTTGATAGAAAGTCAACGGTTGTACCCGATCGCACTCGGGTGGCTCCCGGATTGCCCTCGTGGACCCACCAAATTTAGTGCCCGATTTATCAAAAAGGGTAAGGTGTTAGAGTTAGGTGTTATTTCTAAACCCATGAGTGCCTCACGCAAAAATGGTTTTACTATGAAATTTGAAATTACACAGTAAAACGAAAATACAAAAGAATATTTAGTTTCTTATTGGTTCAGTTCCTTGAAGAAATTCAACAAAAGCTCACAAAGGATTCAGCATAAACAAAACTAAAAGCTCCTCTACTGTAGGATTCACTCTCCGGAGATAGCTTCCACCTTTATCTTGTTGGACTTGTGCTGAATGATTCGTGAGGGTGAGATCTGAATGCCTTGAAGAACTTCTCTTAATACTTTAGCTCAATCTTGATCGCTCAACCTTCTTCAATCACCGGTACACCTATTTATTCAGGCTTCTTGGTGCGCATGTTCCCAATGGCCACACTTTCAATCGTGGCTCTGATCACTTTCCATGTCCACCTGCTTCCTAGCACAATCTCGAACCTCCACTACGACTCCTGTGGGGTGATTTTAAGTTGTGGAGACACTACCTTTATTTTCCTAAAATATTAAATAGAATACAATAATAATATATGGTTAGAAGTAATAATATACACGATCCTGATTTTTATGATCTAAGAAAAAATAAAATTAGGGTTTAAATAAACATCCCTAAAAAATAGGAAACGGTGATAACCGTCGTGTTACAGCATGAAAGGGTAAGTTTAACACATAGGTGTCAAAGTGTTGCGTTAGACTTTGGGAAAGTCTAACATTGATACCAACAAATTCAAAAGATTATGCCTAAAAAATTCTAAAATTTATGTCTAAATAATTCTAAATTTTGCAAGTGCAACCGAAAAAAAATCTTAATTCATTTGAAAATTTTTGTGTGGCCCAATTCAACTTTAATATCAAAATTTATTCACATTTCTCTATTAAATTAGTTAAAAATGAATTTAACTACCAGATTTGACATAAATGTAAAAAATTTCTCTTTCAAATCATTTTAAAACCGATTCCAATGCAAAAATGTATACTTTTTTGGCTAAAAATGTAACGAGTTTATTTGGATAACTAAAAATGTGATATATTTTATAAAAATTGTCATTCTAAATAATTAAGACTTCTTAAAATAGTTTAAGTCTAAACATTTTCAGATTTAAACATCGAATCCAAAATTCCTGTCGGATATTCCAACTAATTTCATTTTAGCTATATTCATCAACAAATAAATTACGCTACTTCTCTTTTATCATATTTTCATCTTCAGTTGTAAACTTGATAATATCTATTACCAATATCTCTTATTCTCTTTTCATTTTTTTTTTTATAAAAAAGACCATAAAGGCATCCTAAAGTTGTTGGAGCATAAGCGACTGACTTTGCGCGCAGTATTTTACAAATTACAACCACTACACTTATTCATATAATAATCTTTTACAATCCGATTCATCATATTATTGAAAATTTAATATTCAGTATAAGATGACGATTTGTATAAATAATTAAACACAAAACCTATTAATAAATATAATTACAATTGATAATTCTATTTTTAATTGAAAAAAAATATAAAGTCAAATACAAAATAAGCAGTTCTTTTAAGTTTGTTCTTCCACTAATTTAAAGAAGTACTTTGCCTCAACTCGAACTCATATAAATCTTGAGTTGGTCTCCTAAGAGACGGTCTCAACATTTTTTTATTGTGAGACGGACCTTAATACATCATTTTAACTAATTGAATGCATCATTTCATTTTTTAAAATTACATTATTTGCAACAATGGAATACATCATTTGCAATAAAGAAACACATCATTTCATTAAATTTGTCTCACAATAAAAATGATGAGACCGTCTTATATGAGAATTTGTCATAAATCTTTAATGTAATTATCAAAGATCTTAGGCTATTCACATCCAAGAGAAGGGAATTATAAGAAAAAACCAAAACATTTATCAAAAAGGAAAATTCTAAAATTAATATAAAAGGGAGATTTTGATTGAATATTCAACCCGAATTTTTGTTGGATCATCCCAGTAATTAGAGTCTTCGAAAATGAACACAAATATTATGTTACATTTGAAAAACAACAAAGAAGAAAAGAGATGAAAGGTGTATTAAATGGATGAGAGAAAAAAAAAACTACACCTGAAAAAAAAGAAGAAGAAGAAATTCTACATTTGAGGAGAAAAAAAGGAAACAAGTGTATGGAAAAAAAAAAAAGGAAAAGACCAAAGTAATCTTATAATCATATTGGAGTCCATAGCAATGTGGAGTTCAATTTATTTTAACTGCACTTGAAGGAATAATTTTGTAGACAAATATGAAAATTAACATTAAATATCTTAATTATTAAAGGTAACAAGATAGAAAAAGGGGGCCTCAATTTAGGTGGCAGAATGATTTTGGTTACTTTTTATTTTTTACAAGAAAGAAAGGAAATTGACATCTCCCACACAAGCAAAAGTGTGGCTTGCTTCAAAGGCTGCTAAAGATTGTAAGGAAGAGTGACTTTAACCACGCTTTTCAAACAATTTCTTTTATTTCAAAAACATTGAAATGCCGTTAAATTTCAAAACCACACCACATTCCATTTCAAAACCGAAAAAGCAACATTCACTTTTTATTATCATGCATATTGTGCGGATTTTTCTCCATAAACAATATTTTCGATTAAACGAATCGATTGTTCTGATCTTTAGAAAAAACTATGAATTATATACCAATTTGTCATTCAGCTTTAAAACTTTATCTTTTCCTACTATTAGGAACATTGTTTGACAAATTGGGAAAATATACCCCATTTTTTCATACCATGAAAAAAATAGGTGATTGACGAGATTAAAAATGCATTAAGTAAGTATATTATTTAAACTGATTAATTCATAACCATATTTTGTATTTTTATGTATGTCGTGAGATACACCCATGGGCCTCAGCCGAGCTAACCCAAGTTCACAACCAAGATCAGATGCTTCCTCAACAGATTGTCCTTGTCGGAAAATGACTCTGCAAATCACTAAAGAATAATTGGAAATGTAGCCTGTTCGGTACAGGGGCGGAGGCAGACTTCAAATTTCGGGGGGGCTCGACTATGTTCCGGGGGGGCTCGACTATATCACGATTGGATCGAGTCTTATAAATTTTTAGAAATATAACTAAAAAAAAAAAAAAAATTCCGACCGCCGGGGGGTCGGCAGCCCCCCCAAGCCCAAGGCTGCCGCCGCCCCTGGTTCGGTAGTATCATTCAGTTAGTTTAGCAATCTATATTATAAAAGCATCCCAATTGTAATTGGAATGATTATCTTATGCAATGAAATAGTATTTCCTTTTCACTGTTTCTTCTCCCATGTTCTCTTTTTTCTTGAAATTTAAGCTCACCCAAAGAGCTCTTATCCCGATCACCGTCTCGGGGTGTATCATCATGAGTCGACGTATTTTAAATTTCGTCAATCATTTAGAATATTTTACACTAACAAAAGTAAAATTAGGGTGGAATTTCATTAATTATATGAAAATTTTAGGATAAATTTTCGTAATTTGTTTAATTTTAAGATGTAATTCCCTAACAAAAGAAATTTGAGGTAAATTTTAGAGTTGGTTGATACATTAGGGTAAAATTTGTAGTTTTCACATTTATTTATACTTGTTATATTTGAGTCATATGATAATTTTGGATTTATCAGTTGCATTAAAAATATATGGTTATTCTTTTTTTCACTTTTTATATGTGTTTAATTAATTTTTCCAATTACATGAATTAATCTTTGTTGAGGTTCGATTTAGTTGATTAAACGGAACTTTTGGAACCGTTAAAAGGAAAAAAAATAATATCAAGGAAGCGAGAAATTACGATATAGAAGTGCGACGATAATGAATATCAAAATAAGGGAAATAAAGCTGGAATAATAATAACATAATAATCAAACTTGAAATTTCCGAAAGCGTAGAAATGACGATTCCGCGTGTATTCAACATAATTTCAATACAGCTTAGGAGCATAATAATCGATACAAAAAACGGGTGTAGTTCCCCTATTTATAGATGATAAAGAGAGGAGAAACCCTTATCTATGCCCTAGCCGCTGGAGAGGACGTGATCGTCGAGAATCTTGCAACTGCCCGAAATTTTCGAGATCGGTTAAGATTTGCAACAGCTATGCGCCGCCGAATCCCATAAGCTATCGTCTTGTCTCCTTAATGGCTATCATAATCCATGGTCGATACCGAACATGAGTCGGGGTCGGTGCTGAGCCTATTACTTAAGCGATATGTCTTGTCCAACAACCGACCAAGTCTGCGAACTACGGGTTGTGGGCCGATTAGGCCTTCGGAATGCCAATTAGATTTGGGCCGCTAGGACATGTCCCAAACACTCCTGGGTATGGGTGTGGTGGGTTGGGGCTGCAATCATGCAAACTTATATATTTAATTCTAGTTGTTAATGTTATATATATTGATAAAATTTAGTGCCCGAGTTTAACAAAATGGAGTCAAAGATAGTAAAATACAAAAGTTTGACACACACAAAACAAAGTATTTTAACACACGCGGAAGCTAAAGAGTTTGACACAGTGGAATTAATTGTTCGAAGGTTTATAAATTATAAATCATCGAGAGCCACACGGCAAAATAGTTTTCACTTATTCAAAACAAGGTTTTTACAACTGAAGAACAAAATACTAAACAAGATAGAAATTTTCCTAAGTTCACTCCTTAGTAAAATTCCTACGAAAAACAATCAAACCCAAAATCACACGATACAACCCAAATGCTCCTCCACCGTAGGATTCACTCTCCGGAGATGGATTCCGCAACTCGATTATAGTCTTCGTGTGCTTAAAGAATGATTGAAGAAAGACGATTCAACCTAGAGCTCGTATGAATTTGTGTTTCACCTCTGATTCGCACTTTCTCTAGTCTTCCTCGTCTCGTATTTATAGAACTTGGAGCACTCAAGCACTTCTTCCACTACTTGGCAATGAATCGTGTCTTCTTCCATGTCTTTACTTGTTCATACAACAAAAATGAACTCCCACTAACTCACGTGGGGGGTTAGATAAAGATGAGGTGCTCCCTATTATTTAGGAACTAAAATAACTACCTAGAATAATAGTATAAATAATATAATTAATAATAGATACTTGATAAAGATAATATATTCGAAACCTGATATTTAGGACCTGTAAAAACGTCATTAATCAGATAAGAATAAGTTTCCTATAAAATAGGAGTTAGTTGTAACAAACAGATTCAAAATTTTGACATTAAGGAGTCAAAATTGTAAGCAGATAAGGTTTGACTTTAACATGTCAATGCGAGTAAGTTTGACAACCGTGTGTCAAACTTACATATTCGCATATTCGTACTTCACATAATCGATTATAATTGAGAGAAAACAAACAATAAATTAATACTACAATGATATATTGTTAAAAATGGTTGGAGACCTCTTAGTTTTCTTGCTCTGAACGTGACGGCTTTCATGTTCTTAGTTTGGGGCTCACTGGGCACTCAACTCACGAGCTTAATTTTTTTTAAATGTTTAGTTATATTTCTAAAAAATAATATAAAATTATAAGACATGATCCCATGAAATAAGATCCAACCTTTATGATCCTTCATATTTGTATCCAGACTTAGAGTTAAGTGTGAGGGGAAGGTCTCTGTTAGGCACGCCTAAATGGTTTTGGCGTGTTTTATCAATAACCCAACCCAAACTCATTTAATATACTTTAATTAGGGATTAATAAATTTTATTTGGGATGGGTGAACCCATTTGGGTATGAATAAAATCCGCCTAAACCATTTAGACGTGCCTAATACAAGTTTTTGCCAAGTGTGAGGTTTTATTTGTGAGCTGTGTCTCATAAAAATAGAGGATTTTCTTCATGTTTTTCATTTATTTTCAAGTTTTGCTTTTTTGTGATAGAGGGAAATCACAAATTAAAACTTGCCGAAAGTGATTTATTGAGTGTGCTTCGTTTATCATTGTTAATGTCGTTGTACCTTGTGAAACAAACATCCATTGATACTCGAACACAATATTAACGATGGGTGAATCTTTTTTATGAAAAGAATTTGCATCATATCTCCACTTTTCAATTTTTATAAAGTTCGGTGCAATTAAATTTATATTTTATTTTATCGATCTTCAAAACAATATTGCACCTTTATATTATTTAACAATTAAAAAGTGAACCATGATTAACGAGATTTGATGTAATGAACACCAAAACATTCACATACTCAAACCCATATAAAATGTTTGTGAGCTATAAAATTACATAGTACGAACCACAATATGAAAGCAATATATGTATTCTTTGGGGTGAACGAGTTGGTTATAATGAAATATGAGTTTTCTTTCTTATGAGAAGTAGATAGAGTGTGTTGCACATAATTAATCTTGTAAATTTAATCTTTAAATAAATTCATAGGAGTTAATTTATAAGATAACATGAAAGTGCTCAAAGTATTTTGTTTGTGGTTTATGGGTTTGAGTTATACTAAAGACATATTTATTGGTGCGAAGGCCTAAACGGACCAATCCAAACCCACCAAGATGGCCCACAGTCTCAACCCAAGCACCTGGATTAGCTCACGACATGCATCCAAAAGCACCTGCGCAATTTCGCAGGAGTTGCACATGGCAACTTCTTAGGTCGACCTCAAGTATGAGCAAGATGCAATTAAAATAGGTAGGTCGTAAGGGAGTGTTAGGGATCAGCAACGAGCATGTACAGAAAACAAAAGGAGAAAGAAGATTGAGTGCACACAAGATTTATCGTGGGAAACCCTCAAGGGGAAGAAAACCCACACAGCCACAGCCAACACACAATTTTACTATGTTCACAGAAAGAAGATTACAAAAACAGAGATAGAAAACGTTTCGTATCTATAAACATTTCATATCTATACATTAATGAAAAACCATTAATGTATAATCAGGCCCACAAACATAACACATCTCCCACTTGGGACTAATTCTCCCAAAAAAAAAAAAATCACTTCATCTGAACAAATCTTTAGTGTCTTCAGGCAATGGCTGTCCAGCCTTTTTAAGTACCAAGGCCAAGAGAAGTCATGCAAAGCTTCAGCTTCTCTTTAGGAACTAACTTAGTGAGCATATCTGCAGGATATTCACTAGTGTGAATCTTCTCCAACTTGAAAGATCTTTCTTCAAGCATAGCCCGTATGAAATGGTATCTCACATCGATGTGTTTTGTTCTTGAGTGAAATGCAGAATTCTTTGCTAGATGGATTGCACTTTGACTGTCACTTCACAACTGACAATCCGCTTGTTTATGATCCAATTCAGTCAACAAATTCTGCAACCAAATCATCTCCTTACAAGCTTCAACAGCTGCCACGTACTCTGCTTCAGTAGTGGATAAAGCAACAATCTTTTGTAACATTGATACCCAAGAGATTGCTGCACTTCCAAGAGTAAACACATAACCTGTAGTACTCTTCCTTCCATCAATATCACCAGCCATGTCAGAGTCAACAAAGCCATTCAATCGTATATTTGCACCAGTATAACACAATGTCACATCTTTTGTTCCAGCAAGGTACCTTAAAATCCACTTCACTGCATTCCAGTGATTATAACCAAGATTAGACATATACATGCTCACAACTCCCACAGCATGAGAGATGTCTGGTCTTGTACATACCATGGTGTACATTAGGCTACCAACTGCTGATGCATACGGGATCTTTTCCATCTTCTTCTGCTCTTCTTCTGTTTTGGGACTGTGTTCTTTAGAAAGGTTTTTGAAATGACCAACTAAAGGTGTGCTGACTGGTTTTGCACCATCCAAGTGAAATCTTTTGAGCACCTTCATTATGTACTCTCTTTGGCACAATTTTAGCAACTTGTTATTTCTGTCCCTTTCAATCTTCAGCCCCAAAATTTGTTTCGCTGCTCCAAGGTCTTTCATTGAAAATTTCTTTGCCATTTGCTCTTTCAGATTTTTAATATTTTCCAAGTCGCAGCCTGCAATTAGCATATCATCGACATACAAGAGAAAAATAACATAAGAATCATCAAACTTCTTAAAATAACAACAGTGATCTGCATGACAACGAATATACCCAATTGATGACATAAACTTGTCAAACTTCAAATACCATTGCCTAGGAGCTTGTTTCAAGCCGTAAAGACTTTTCTGCAACTTACACACAAGATGCTCCTTACCAGCCACTACATACCCCTGAGGTTGTTGCATATATAAATCTTCCTCCAAATCCCCATGGAGAAAAGCAGTTTTTACATCCAACTGCTCTAAATGTAGATCTTCAGCAGCAACAATGCTTAGAACAGTTCTAATTGTAGTCATCTTAACTACTGGAGAAAATATCTCGGTAAAGTCAATACCTGCTTTTTGCTGAAAAACTTTCACCACTAATCGGGCCTTATATCTCAGAGAGCCATCTTGCTCATGTTTCAGCCTATATACCCATTTGTTCTGAATCACCTTCTTTCCAGTTGGAAGCTTGACCAAATCCCAAGTCTGATTTGTGTAAAGAGACTTCATTTCATCATCCATAGCTCTCTTCCATTCTTCCTTACTATTGACACAAATTGCTGTAGGGTTTTTCCGTGAACCGAATCACCAAAACCAAACTGAACCGGATCAATCTATGGATATTGCTCATAATTAAAATTCTCAAAACCCTAGCATGCTCCTATGAATTTAATACGAAGAATTGTGGATTTAGGGTTTACCGTAACTCCGTCGAGTCTGAACCGATCTTTCGCGTTTGAATTCCAAATTTCAATTCAAACACACGATCCGATTTAATCTGCGGAAACAGAAATTAGAGATCTAATTTCTAGATTAAAATCGAAAAAGAAAGAGAGAAGAAAAAAAGAGATCTGTTCTCCAGATCAGATCTTCAGGGCTGTGTCCCAATGCTGTTCAGATCTACTACTGGTGAGGACTCCGTAGATCTGTATTCTGAGCAGGACCAGAATCGAAATTCTCCTCCTTTCACTCCCAAAATCGGTGCCTCCCTCTCTCTCTCTAGGGTTAGTGTGTTTCAACTGTGTTATGACTTATGAGAGAGAGCTGTCTATTTATAGGCCTAGGGTTGGAAACCCTAATGGGCCATTTTGGGCTCAATTCAGCATATTTAATTGGGTCAGTCCTGGGACCTAATGCAAATAATAAAGTGGGCCTATAAATTAATTAATTCCCATGTCCACAACCCAGGGCACAATTAATTAATTAATATTAATTCTTTTTCATCACATAATTAATATTGACCTACCCCTTTATTACCACGTTATGAGAACGGGTTGCATTAATTGAGAATCCTCATATTTAAGGTTACCGGACATCCATTAATTAATCGGAGCCTCTGACAAGCTCTAACTAAAATTAATTAATATCTTATAATTCCTGAGTAGTACCACTCAAACCTTATCACTCGTGCCTGAACTTAATCAGCCTGCAGGACTTTGGCACGATGAATGTTATTGAGCTCCTCAGGGAATGTCCCCATCCTATTACTCGGATATGGTTACCTAAGTCCAGTCTCAGGCGGTATTACACGAACTGCTGTTACCCAAGATGCGGATATACGAGCACGTTACTTAGGCTCTCCACCATGGAAAGTCAAAGCAACAGTCAACCCGTGCAAACCCCTGAACCTTCGTTAGGGTTTGGACTCAATCAATATAACGAGATCTTTTATTCGCTGATGTCAGACAGACAAATATATCTCACTGTGGTCCATCAATACGCCACCTCTGCGTACCAGCATGTCAAGTAACCAAGACAGACTACTTATTCCGACAATGCCGCAGCCATCCGGACAGTCGTATCCTCATACGCTGTCTCGGCTGTGATCAGGTTTATGTCTCACTAGGTCAAGTGATCATATTGTCTTCTGCTATCTACAACATGCCGTATGATCGTCCCTATCGGTGAGACAAGAGGATACCATTGTTCATACATGTAAGATATTTAACAGATAGGAGAAATAAACCGTTGTATACTCATTGTAATAAATGCTTTCAGTATACAAAACCCATCAATCTCCCACTTATACTCAAAGCATAACTAAGCTATTACAGAGTATACAGTCCGTCTATCAAGTCTGCTGTCACTTTAACCACTATCAGTGGTCGGCATCCACCTCAGACCCAGCTCACGAATATGTCTTTCTTAAACTTTCTGCGGCAAGCTCTTTGTAAACGGATCAGCAAGATTGTCAGCAGTGTCAATCTTCTTAATCAGCACATCGCCCCTCGATATGATTTCTCGTATGATATGGTACTTTCTATCTATGTGTTTGCTTGCCCTGTGAGACCGCGGTTCCTTTGAGTTTGCCACTGCACCAGAGTTATCACAATAAATTGTGATGCTCCTCGGCAAACTCGGGACTAGGTCCAATGTACCGTCATCTGCAAGTCTTTGAATCCGTTTCAAGCTGATGTGACCCAGTCTCAAGTGCCAGAGATATGTAAGATTCTCATCAGAAGAAGTAAGTTTTCTCTTCCTAGGATTATCAATTACGGATGAATTACATGCAATACTTGCGGAAGACTTATGATTACAGTTAACAACATAGAGAGAATTATTCAGCATTCTGATAAACACTCAATCTGTGCATTTTATTGATGTATTTATGCTTAGATTATACTTCAGATTTAGCCATTATGTGATCTTTTCATGCGTGATTCTTATTCTTTAAGGAAATATCACGTTTGGTTCGTTTGATGTTGTTTTGCACAGATTCTATGCGTTTCTGAGGATTAAATGAGATAATTGAACAAGCATTTCCAGAGTTAAGCATGTTGGCTTGTACTGAGAGTAGAAAGAGATAGAATTATCAAGAATGCTCGTGAAAGATGAAGCTTCGTGACGCATCCGGCGAGGGAGGTGCGCAACCGGCGAACTGCAGCCCTGCCCGGCGACCTCCTCTCCAAACCGGCGAGCCATCTTCTCAGCCGGCGTTTGCAACTACACAACCGGCGTTCCACTCCTCCCAGCCGGCGATTGCATGCACAGCCGGCGGTTGCAGCTCAAAACCGGCGACCACTTCCCTTCCCGGCGTTTGCACCTACACAACCGGCGATCAACTCCCTCCAGCCGGCGATCATGCCTCCATGCCGGCTGAACGCCGGTTCTGCACTTTTGGCTACGAAGCAAAACCGGCGATCGCCCCTCCCCGTCTGGCGATCGCCGGTCGCGATCCCCCTGCTCGCAAATTCCGCAGATTTG
>JAPKLW010000659.1:277499-327076 GCA_026898455.1 Plectranthus barbatus
GGCGATCGCCGGTCGCGATCCCCCTGCTCGCAAATTCCGCAGATTTGACGTAAACTTCGTATCTTTTTGCCCAAGTTATATTATTATCCCATATCTTTTTGAATCAAGACCTCCAGCCTATAAATATAAGTTCCAGAAACCAAGAAAAGGCTCCACAACTCTTATTTTCAGAATTCCTACGTTCCCAATTTATTTCTAAGGCTAGAGAGAGAGTTTTCTACAGAAATTCATGGGGAACTTGAAGAGCATGACAAGAATTGAAGATTGAAGACTACAGGGTTTTTAATTTCCTTTTTCTGTTTCTATGACTCTTCATCTCTTTGTTTTTCTAGGATTTAGCATGTCTGGCTAAATCCCTTTTTGGATTCTAGGGTTTTGAAGCTTTGTATTTATTCATTCAACACTTTATGCAAATTTAATGTTCCTTTTCCTCTGATGTTTTGATTTAATTTGAGATTTTCAATAATTGCATTAATTATCATTAATTGTGATTTGAATTGATAGTTTTTGAACTGAGAGGTCTAGGTTGTCAATTAAGACGCAAATTTATCAGATTTATTAGAACAATTATCCGTGAGGAAGTTGAACTTTTAAAGGGTTTAAAATCCAAGGTTTTTATCAAGAGTAAAAGTCCTTTTGCGCATCCGGTAGGAGTCATTAGGTATTTTATTTCCATGTTATGGTTTAGAATCCGAGAGGATCGCCTGATAACATTTTCGCGATTGCTCACATCATTGGAAATTAAATTGGGATTGAATTGCATGAAAACGTTGTTTGTTTAATATTCAAAGTGGATTACCCTGGAATCCTATTTTCTCATTGTTTTCTAAAATCTTTAATTAAATCTTTTTATTTTATTTCTGCTTTTAAATCAGTCTTTTAGATAAAACCAAAACTTCTTTATGATTTGCCTAGATAGTAGTAAAATATCTATGTTTTAGTGCTTAGTTGTGTTTCGAGCCTGCAGTCCTTGAGTTCGATAAATTATTACTTGCCCTCTGCAGTGGTCTGTACACTTGCAGCTTTAGCGTGTTGAAAAATACGCTATCACATTCCACGACAGATAACACCGTTATTACCAATGATAGAAACACCACTATCAAAAATAACTAAATATCCATCAACATAAAGTTTGGAAATTGAAGTAAGGTTTCGCCGAAAATCCGGCACATACAAAACATCTCTCAATGTTAAAACAGAATCATCAAAGTACAAGGTGAAATCTCCAATTGCAGCTGCACTCACTTGTGTTGCGTTCCCCATCGAGATGGTAACCTCGTCATTCTTCAGCACCCTCCTCGGTGTGAACCCCTGCAAAATGCAACAAACATGATCAGTAGCTCCAGTATCCACTACCCACGAATGAGTAGAAACTGATGCTAAACATGTTTTCGTTACAAATGCAAATGACGTCCCTTGTCCCTTGCTTCCGCATGCCTTCTCACTTGAAGTGACACCAACCCTCTTCATTTCATTTGACCTCCTCTCACGTGATCTGCGATCAATCATGTTCTTGCACACAGTATGAACCACATCTTTCAATGTGCCCAAGTTGTGCTCAAGATCTGATAACTCAGACTCCCATGAAGGTACGAATGACTGTCTTGCTATGAGATCAGTAAGCAACTCCTTGAAAGAGTACTCACTTCTCTTAGCTACATCCCTCTTAAAGTCATAGAATGAAATCGGTAAGGAGTTCAGGATTATATCGATCTTAGCCCGATCACTGATACATCCACCTCCACGTGTGAATCATTTCATGGTGTTATTCATGATCATCACATGCAGTGTCACCGAACTGCCATCAACCATTCTCTTACAGACAAGATCTCTAACGAGATCAAAGTTGATAGTTCATTCCACTTCACCATACGTAGCCACTAAGTCCATCCAGATAGTAACAGAGCTACAATAGCCCATGTACTTGAGCTTAAGTTCTCTAGACAGGTTATCTGAGATCAACTTGTAAGTAAAATCCTCATATGCCACCCAATTGTCATAGAACTTCTTCTCACGTCTAGACACTTTATGGTAACGTGGGGAAAGTGGCATCATAGTAAGAACAAACATGTGTTGCTTAGTCAGGAGAATATACTCAATGCAATATCTCCATTTATGGAAGTTCGGACCGGTTAGAGGATTGAGAGCAAGTATATGATCGACAGTAGACATAGACATATCTGAAACAATAAAGAATCTTAAATAAGAAAATTATTTAAGATTTTCGTTCTTCGTCCTCGACCCGTCCAATTACATAATTTGAAAATTATAGAAAATCTATTCTATTACGATTTTCAAATCTACACTAATCACAGATTTTCTCGTGATTTTACAAAAACAATTCAGCCCTACACAGATAAACCACCGCGAGATGAATCAACGGGTTGCCACGAGGAACAAAAACCAAACATCCACAAAACAATAAATTCATACATGCATATCGAATTTAATTATGAACAACAGAGCCATAAATCAGAAACCTGGCTCTGATACCAATTGTAGGGTTTTTCCGTGAACCGAATCACCAAAACCAAATTGAACCGGATCAATCTATGGATATTGCTCATAATTAAAATTCTCAAAACCCTAGCATGCTCCTATGAATTTAATACGAAGAATTGTGGATTTAGGGTTTACCATAACTTCGTCGAGTCTGAACCGATCTTTCGCGTTTGAATTCCAAATCTCAATTCAACCACGCGATCCAATTTAATTTGCGGAAACAGAAATTAGAGATCTAATTTCTAGATTAAAATCGAAAAAGAAAGAGAGAAGAAAAAAAGAGATCTGTTCTCCAGATCAGATCTTCAGGGCTGTGTCCCAATGCTGTTCAGATCTACTACTGGTGAGGACTCCGTAGATCTGTATTCTGAGCAGGACCAGAATCGAAATTCTCCTCCTTTCACTCCCAAAATCGGTGCCTCCCTCTCTCTCTCTAGGGTTAGTGTGTTTCAACTGTGTTATGACTTATGAGAGAGAGCTGTCTATTTATAGACCTAGGGTTGGAAACCCTAATGGGCCATTTTGGGCTCAATTCAACATATTTAATTGGGCCAGTCCTGGGACCTAATGCAAATAATAAAGTGGGCCTATAAATTAATTAATTCTCATGTCCACAACCCATGACACAATTAATTAATTAATATTAATTCTTTTTCACCACAGAATTAATACTGACCTACCCCTTTATTACCACGTTATGAGAACGGGTTGCATTAATTGAGAATCCCCATATTTAAGGTTACCGGACATCCATTAATTAATCGGAGTCTCTGACAAGCTCTAACTACAATTAATTAATATCTTATAATTCCTGAGTAGTACCACTCAAACCTTATCACTCGTGCCTGAACTTAATCAGCCTGCAGGACTTTGGCACGATGAATGTTATTGAGCTCCTCAGGGAATGTCCCCATCCTATTACTCGGATATGGTTACCTAAGTCCAGTCTCAGGCGGTACTACACGAACTGCTGTTACCAAGATGCGGATATACGAGCACGTTACTTAGGCTCTCCACCATGACAAGTCAAAGCAACAGTCAACCCGTGCAAACCCCTGAACCTTCGTTAGGGTTTGGACTCAATCAATATAAAGAGATCTTTTATTCGCTGATGTCAGACAGACGAATATATCTCACTGCGGTCCATCAATACGCCACCTCTGCGTACCAGCATGTCAAGTAACCAAGACAGACTACTTATTCCGACAATGTCGCAGCCATCCGGACAGACGTATCCTCATACGCTGTCTCGGCTGTGATCAGGTTTATGTCTCACTAGGTCAAGTGATCATACTATCTTCTGCGATCTAGAACACGCCGTATGATCGTCCCTATCAGTGAGACAAGAGGATACCATTGTTCATACATGTAAGATTGTTAACAGATAGGAGAAATAAACCGTTGTATACTCATTGTAATAAATGCTTTCAGTATACAAAACCCATCAATTGCTTCATTGTAGCAACTAGGTTCACCACCATCTGTGAGCAATAAGTAGTGTATGGATGGAGAGTAACGAACTGGAGCAGTGATTATTCGTCTTTCACACCGAACTGCAAGGGGTGGTGTCACTTGCTGCTCCTCCTGAACTTCATGTTCATTGGTGTGTTCAGTAATACTCTGATCAGAAACATTGGGAGGAATATCGTTAAGATCAAAATACTTCAACCTTGTTGGTTCTTCATTCTTCTTGATCCTATCCTTATACAATACATCCTCATTGAATATGACATCTTTACTCCTAATCACCTTTTTACTCTCAGGATCCCATAGCCTATAACGAAAGCTATCACCTCCATATCCCAGCAAGATACACATTTTGGACTTTGCATCCAGCTTCGACCTATTTTCAGCATTGATATGGACATATGAAACACAACCAAAGTTCTTAAGTGTGAAAGCTTTACCTCCTTTCCTGTCCATTCTTCTTCAGGTAGTCTGCAATCAATTGTGGTGGATGGTCCTCTGTTGATCAAATATGCAGTGGTATTCACGGCTTCAACCCAGAATTGCTTTGGTAGACCAGCATTCACCAACATGCTCCTAGCACGTTCTGTGATAGTTCGATTCATGCGCTCGGCAACACCATTCTGTTGTGGTGTCATTGGTACTGTCTTTTCTCTTCTTATGCCATTCCTAGCACAATATCATCAAATCCTTGCTACAGTATTCACCACCATTATCTGACCTCAAGCATTTCAACTTCAATCCTGTTTGATTCGCAACTAGACATTTCCACTTTTTTAAAATTTCAAACACTTCAGATTTATTTCTCATAAAATAAATCCACAGTTTCCTAGTTGAATCATCAATAAAAGTAACATAATAATGAAAACCAACAAGAGAGGATACCTGTGAGGGACCCCAGACATCCGTGTGCACAAGTTCTAACTTCTCAGCTTTTGGAGTTCTGCCCCTTTTTGAAAAACTAACAATTTTTGTTTTCCAAACACACATCCTTCACAGAAAGACAGATCAACACATGATAGTCCATCTAGTTTTCCTTTTGACTCCATTACCTTCATTTATTTTTCACTCATATGTCCGAGACGTTGATGCCACGTCTTTGCACTTACTTCAGCAGATGCTACATTTATGGAGTTTTCATTGAGAACTCTATAGAGAGTACCATCTCTTTGACCATGTGCTACTACCATAGCACCTTTTATAAGCTTCCAAGATGTTGTATTAAACTTTATCTCAAAACCTGCATTATCAGCAAGTTGGCTTACCGAGATTAAGTTCATAGCGAGTTTCGGTACATGCCTTACTTGTTGCAATCTCAATTGCGTCCCATTTGCCATTCTTATCTGCACATCTCCTTTACCAATTATATCACAGGGTTCATCATCACCAAGATACACCTTGCCAAAATTACCCTTCTCATAATTAAGGAAACATTCTTTGTTGGAAGTGGCATGGAACGATGCACCAGAATCTAGTATCCAACAAGATTCATTTTTGCTATCACAACACATGATCAATGCTTCATCTGAACCTGATTCATTTGAGACATTCACAAAATTGCTATCTTTTTCTTTCTCATCAGCCCTTTTCTTCGGTGCTTTACAATCACGCTTGAGATGACCCTTTTTGTTACAATTCCAGCAAGTCATCTGAAAGCCCCTTGATTAACTTCTTCTAGACTGTGAGCGCCCATTCCTTCGGCCACTGATCTTCTTTAAAGATCTGCTCCTTTCTTCAATATTCAGAGCACTACTGGAAGCATCATGAGAGGAGTTATTTCTCATTCGTGTGTCTTCATCAAGAAGGACTCCCACTACATCCTCAAACTTTAGAATACTGGATCCTGAAGAGTTGCTTACAGTCATAACCAAACCATCCCAACTTTCAGGTAGACTCGATAAGATAACAAGAGCCAACACTTCATTATCAAATGTAATGCCCACAGATTCTAATTGACTCGTGATTGTATTGAAATCACTCAGATGCTCTTCTATAGATCTATTTTTCGGTTTCTTCATATTAAACAACCGTTTCATTAGGAATACTTTGTTTGACGGTGATGGTTTCTCGTACATCCGTGTTAGTGCTTTCATCACATCTTCTGTGGAATTTTCTTTAGAGATGTTGAAGGCTACAGATGGTGCCAGCGATAGACGAATAGCACCCAAGGCCTTCCTATCTAGGATATCTCAAGCCTTCTCCTCCATATCATTAGGTTTGTTATCCTTGCCTTCAAGCGGCAAGTAGAGATCCTTCTGATATAAATAGTCTTCAATTTGCATCTTCTAAAATCCAAAGTTCGAGCCGTCAAACTTCTCAACCCGTAGCTTCCCTTCTTCTGCCATTACTCCCACTTAAGAAAAAAAAGCCCTGGCTCTAGATACCAGTTGTTAGGGATCAGCAGCGAGCATGTACAAAAAACAAAGGGAGAAAGAAGATTGAGTGCACACAAGATTTAACGTGGGAAGCCCTCAAGGGGAAGAAAACCCACACAGCCACAGCCAACACACAATTTTACTATGTTCACAGAAAGAAGATTACAAAAACAGAGATAGAAAACGTTTCGTATCTATAAACGTTTCATATCTATACATTAATGAAAAACCATTAATGTATAATCAGGCCCACAAACATAACAGGGAGACCTCACACGTGGAGATCTCCTTGAGGAGGTCGTCAAGTGCACATGGAGATCTCCTTAAGGTTGCCAAGGTCGCAGCTCGTAGATAAGCACCTACAGTTGCGAAAAGGGCGCCAACAGTTGCAACAGCCCATACTTTTGCGGAAGCAGCTCCAACAACTCCTAAAATGGTAGAAAACCTAGCAGCTAGGGTTTAGGCAGTTAGGAAACATGTATTTGAAACCCCCCGAACTATAAATAAGTATGGGTGTAATCGAACCGAGTCGAGTCGAGTAGTGTCGTGCTCAAGTTTGACTCGTTTAGTTTCGAGTCGAGCTTCAAGATTTTTAATCGAATAATACTTTGATGTTCACAACATTATCGAGCTTTTATCGAGCCTAAACAAACTTTCTAAATTTAGAATATATTTAAGATTTTCATTATTATTTTGAAGAAAAGGTTATTTATTCAAAAAAATATCATATTCATGCTCAAATTCTAAATATTTTTCATTATTAAATAGATTTATCATTATTGTTACTCTTAAATCATGAAAATATGATTTTTATAAAAGTAATTATTTTATATTTCTTACTAATTTTAGCTAACGAGCCTGCTCACGAGCTCACGAGTCGAATATTATGATGCTCAAGTTTGGTTCATTTAATACACGAGCTTTACTAAACGAACTCGAACGAGCTTTTGTCGAGTCGAGATCCGAGTAGCTCACGAACAGTTGGTTTATTTACACCCCTATAAATAAGGGTAGTCGACTTTATTTTATGACTTCTTGACTACTCATGTACTAAAAGCACTCATTTGTGGCTTAGCTGTAACTCTGCTCAACCTGCTTTAGTGCATCCCGCACATGCTATTTTTTTTCGTTGAACGGTTATTCAATCTCATTTTCAATTCAATTACTTATTAATTATTATTCTCTGTCGATCATGCATATTTTTCGCCATCATTAATCTGTTCGTGCATATTGTTTTCAATGCGCTCTCGAATTATTTCTTGCTATTATTCCATTGGTTCCTTGGGCCCGTATCCGTACGAAACTGAACTTCAACAATATTTATGTACAAATTAAGTATATAATTACTCAAATAAAATAGTATTTTCAACATGAAAATGTTTTAAGTCTACACTTTTGCAGCTGGTAGAAACTTTACAATGACCCTTTGATTGTTATTTATGGGATTAATTTTTAGATTTGTAATATGCTTGTTAACAAGCATAACATGTATGACACTCATTTCCATTTTATAATCTCTATTTGCTATTTTACCTCATCAGGAATGCCATACCAATTTGTACATTTTACACCATATTAGATTTCGATGTATATATGGCGAATCTACAAATGCTTGTTTTGATTTGTTCTAAAAGATAACAGTATAATAATCTTCTTTGGAAGTGTTTGACAATTTCACCATTTCAAACGTTTTTCTTTCTTTTTTTTTTTTTTTTTTTTGCATTGAGAATTTGAAATTAATATAGTTATTAAATGTACATAGGGTCTATAGTAGTATTTATCATACTCCGAGACCTTTGTATTTTGAAAATTAAAAGTAGAATGTTTTCCCTCTCTTAATTCAAAACCTTCTCATTTCTCGATGCGTAATTCTCTCGTAATCATGCAGTATTTCACGTAGAACGTGCAGCTTAATTACTTAATACTTAATAGTTATATTCATAGAAGCAGCCCTAATTAATTAATTAATTATTATCATGCAACACTCAAAGCAGCTATTCTCTCTCTTCCTCTTCCTCTTTATCTCTCTATTAATTTTGTCATTTTATTTATAATATTGAAAACCCCTACTGATATATTTTGATCATAGACTAACTTGCAAAATATGTAAACCTTGTTTTCAGGCAACAAAAGCAGCAAAACTACAAACTCGATGAATATAGAATTTAATTAAGTAATGTCAAACATTTTCTGTTAAATTAAAGGTCAATGCATGAAAATTCAATAAAGTAGCCACCACCCTACGTATTGCAATGGCTCGACATTCTTGTTTTTTCTTGATGAGTGCTTCGCATTTCCAACACTAATGAATAGTTTATTAATTAATTAATCTGGTTTCTCAATAGGAAATAATCTTTTATTTTTCACCAATTGATTCAATGAATACTTAAAAATGATCCAAAAAGGATAGAAGAAATATACACACACAGAGAGAGTGGTGCAGTTATAAATGCGAGGTTAGGTCACTCTCATCACGATTGGAGGGGTGAAATTAAGCAATCGGAATTTGACGCTCCCCATGCAGAAAATGCAGCTCCAATTTAATGTGAAAGCTCAGTATATTGAAATCTCCTTCGACCTAACTATATTACTACATCTTATGCTATGGCTAGCGTAGCTGTAATCAAGCTTCTCAAATTGTATATTGAAAAAAAATCTTGACTTTACAATTTGAATTTTCTGAGTTTTAGTTATTACACAGCCGCGGCTCCAGAAAATTTATGTAGGGGGTTCGAATTTTTTTTTTTTGTTTCCACATTAACTTTAATTTTTTGTATCATATTTTTCCTTATTTTCATCTATTTTCAATTCTTCACGAATGAGGCTATCTTATAAAATATCGGATTACAGTATAACAAAAACGAAAAAAAATTCCGGCTAGGAGATACTCTGCCTCTGTTATTACAAATAAAATATATATATATATATATATATGAAAGTCTCTGGAGAGAGCATGAAGATACCATCAAAAGTCTTCGAAAAGAGCTGAAAGAAAATATATTTAGAGTAGTTTTACTTTGTTTTTCTCTATAATACTCCCTCCGTTCCGCAGGAGTAGTCCCATTTCCCATTTTTGTTTGTCCCGTAAAATAGTCTCATTTTCCTAAAATGACAAACTTTCTTACACTCACCAATAAAATATTAATTCCACTACACTCACAAACATTGATAATTGTGCCCGGGAGAAATGGGACTACTCCTGCGGGACGGAGGGAGTAGTAGTTAGTCATTTATATTTTGTAACACAATATACATCAACATATAAAAATAGTAAATTAATTAAATTAGTGAAAATGTAATGTAAGAAAAAGTGGTCATAAATATAATTTTGTTAAAATTGTTATTTTTATTTATTGTGTATAGATATATATAATAAAAATAAAAATGGTGTTAATGTGATAAATATTTTTGAAAAGATAAGTGGCAATAATTGTTATAAATTTATTTGTTTTAGTATGTCAATGTCATAGATAGATTGTTGTTTTTTTACAAATTAAAATAAATTTATAAGAATTCTGATGAAAGGGCAGAAGAGTAAATACGGAATCCGTAATTCCTACGGCTACGGATATGCGTCTGTCTGAATAAAATATTTTCATTATATATAATTTGAATGAGACTTCCAAAGTAGACGTTGGCACTCTTCTTACCCTTCAAACTTTGAAAATCAAATCTTCACCCACTCACACACACACACACAGTGAAAACCAAACTCAAGTGGTAGTATAGTAGATTAATGTAATAGAATTCTGTGTTTGTCCCAAGAAACCACTCACGCATAACCGTTTAAAGCTCAACTTTTTCCAATTTTTTTTTTTTTTTTTACCTTTTTTCTGCTGTCAAGGTTAGATCTTTATGGCCGTTTTTGAAGCAACGGCTAAGCCCTTTTTCTTGAGTTGAAGTAATAATCCATTTCATGGTAGTTTCCGTTGTCGTTTAAATGGAAAGTGCAGCTGCGAAGAGCGAGAATAAAGAAGGGACTGATTCGGCGAGAGATGACTCGGTGAGTGAGTCGAGGGAGGGCGGCAGTAGCAGCAGCACTAGTTGTGAGAGTAAATCGAGTTCTGGTAATTCTTGTTCAGCTCAGCTAGGCTGGCCGATCAAAGCCGCCGGAAATTGCTCCAGTAACGACGCGTCCCGTAGAAAACTAGAACCCCAATTGAATGTTGAGCCTGGTGATTCTGATTCTTTAATGAAGGAGGGTTCAAAAGTTTCAGGTAATTCAAACATTTCATATAACTTCTGCTCTGCTTTTGTCTTATGAAATGTTTCAATTTGGGTGGGATAAAAAACGGTCTACGTTTTCTGGCATAATCTTGTATTAAAGGGCTTGAATCTTGTCGATGTACATAACAACGATGATAGTTCTAACCAAGGATAAAAATGGCGTTCACAGAGCAAGTTTCTTCTTTTGTTGAGTAGCTTCTGATTAATGGCGTTTCTCTGAACTAAACAGAAATGGAGATGATGAAAGAGCGGTTCGCGAAATTGTTGCTGGGTGAAGACATGTCTGGAAGTGGTAAAGGTGTCTGCCCAGCATTGGCGATATCGAACGCCATAACCAATCTTTGTGGTAAGGATTAAACTAATTCAACTCTTGTCCTGTCCATATTTGTGTCTAAATTGATCAATATATAAATAATATATGTATGTATGTATGTATGTGCTGCCATTAGCTACTCTGTTTGGGCAACTGTGGAGATTGGAACCATTGCAGCCTGAGAAGAAAACAATGTGGAGAAGAGAAATGGGATGGCTTCTGTCTGTTAGTGATTACATTGTGGAATTGAAACCTTCTTGGCAGACTTTTCCTGATGGAAGCAGGCTTGAGGTAACTTGGACACACTTGCTGTTGCATCAAAAACATACAAGTAATGATGTAATAATATGTAATCTACTGCTGTTGTGGTATAGGTTATGACTTCTCGCCCAAGATCAGATCTGGTCATCAATCTGCCTGCTCTGCAGAAACTTGACAACATGTTACTGGTATGAATTCCAGATAACAGTGTTCCCTTTTTTTTTTTTTTTTTTTCTCTAAATTACTGATTTTTATCCTTAACATTCAGGAAATACTGGAAGGGTTTACAGAGACTGAGTTTTGGTATGTTGATCAAGGTGTGGTAGCAGCAGAGGCTGATGGATCAGTCTCCTTCCGGGAAGCTACTCAGAGGCAGGAGGACAAATGGTGGCTGCCTGTGCCCCGTGTCCCTCCCGGTGGCCTACCCGAGACAACGAAGAAGCAGTTGGTCAACAAGCGTGAATTTGCAAGTCAGATACTTAAAGCAGCCATGGCCATTAACAGCATTGCTTTGGCTGAGATGGAAGTTCCGGAGTCATACTTGGAAACACTCCCAAAGGTATATCATACACTGCCATTGCAACAATTTTTACAGAAAATATGATATGTTTTAACTTATATTAATCATATTCTAGAATGGGAGAGTCTGCGTGGGAGATGTCATCCATCGTTACATAACGTCGGATCACTTCTCCTCCGAGTGCTTGCTCGATTGTCTTGACTTGTCATCGGAGCACGTTGCTCTGGAAATAGCAAACCGGGTGGAGGCCGCCATATATGTGTGGCGCAGAAGGCAGCATACAACTCATCCAAACCGTTCAACTACAAAATCATCTTGGGAGATTGTAAGAGATTTGATGATGGATGGAGACAAGAGGGAAGTGCTTGCCGAAAGAGCTGAAAGCCTCCTGCAATGCTTGAAGCAGAGATTCCCAGGTCTAACACAAACCACACTAGACAGCAGCAAAATACACTGCAACAAGGTTGGTTAACACAATCCATTTCTGATTTTTACATGCAGCTTCACTTGTTCAATCATTACTGTGTCTCTGCAGGATGTTGGGAAGTCCATTTTAGAGAGCTACTCAAGAGTGTTGGAGAGTTTGGCATTCAACATCGTTGCAAGGATCGAGGATCTGCTCTATGTTGACGACATAAACAAGCAGTCGGAGAAACTGTCATCAATGAGCCTGAAGAAGGTGTCGATGCCATTCCACGTGCCAGTCTCGGGCACTCCCTTCCGATCAGCATACAGCACGCCTAGCTTCTCTCCGGCTCCTCTGATAAGCCCTGCCAGAGGGGAGAGGACTCCATTCCTCGGTGGCAATGGCAACAAGCCTCCACGGCGTGGCCTAGGTGTTAAACGGGCCCTCACCAACTACCTCGGTGGTGACACTAAGTCCAAGAACTGCAGCAACATTCTCCAAGGCCTTGGTTCTGTTTCTAAAAGAATGAGTGAAGGGACAACGGTATCCCGTTTGAGCATGGAGAGCAAGGATCAATCTGCTGCTGTCCGTACTGAGTCTAGGCCATCTCAGATTGACCGCTAGTGTTATACTCGGCTGTGAGATCATATTTGATCTCATCATTTAGTTGTGTAGAAAGAGTGTTGTTTACACACGAGGACCTTGTTCTTAGCTTCTTGCATTATTGATGTGTCTAATCTAATATTTTTTTTTTCACATTGATTTATTTTTGTTTATGCAATCTTCATTGTTTCGTAACTGTGGTAGAAGAGATCCAATGCATATAATGTTTGATCTGGTATCCATCGGTTTTGGATATTTTTTGAAATGGTAGAGATTGTGTTTCTAAAATTATGATCATGCAAATAAAAAAGTAAAAACGAAGGGGCATTCCGAGAATTGAACTCGGGACCTCTCGCACCCTAAGCGAGAATCATACCACTAGACCAAATGCCCTTGTTGAATTTTGAACTACCAGATGATGTTCTTAATCAAATTTTACCAAAACTTGGTCAGGCTTTAAGATTTAAAAATTGAAACATTTACTATTTCACATTTGTTATGTCATATTCTAGCTAACATAATACCACATGTTGAGTTGACAACTTTACTGATTAAAAGGACTATTCTCATCTCATGTTACATGTTGCTGGAACTGTTTAGTTTGATTATATCCTTAGCAGTTTCCTGAAATAAAAAGAGCAAAAATCTGCTGTCTATCATAATAATAATTTGCTTTTTTCATGTAGATAGTTGACTCTATAAAAAGACACTGGGTTCAATTCAACTTGGTTGTTAATTTTAGTTACAAGAAATAATATAATTTGAGTATTAATATAATAATATTTTAAAATGTATAATTTTTTTTATAGAAATAATAAATAAATAACTTAAATATAATTCACATTTAGAAAATTTATTTAAGGTTCGATTAAGTTCATAGTATTTTATAAAAAAAAAATTACACTCAATAATAAATAAGTGTTATTTAGGGAAAACGCTATTTAGTTTGAGTTGATATGGATAGTTGGAATAGGTGTGGACCTTTGAAAAAGTGAGCCCTAAATGCCCAAACCCCATCCACAACAGTATTTTTTCAATTTCAAATCCATTATTATTACATGAGTTGGGTTGTCGGAAAAGCAAAAGGAACTTAATTCTCCACAACTTTACCTTTTTAACCTCAAATAAATAGAAATGGAATAGCTCTCCTCCGCCACCAACACCATCCAGTTAAAAAATCAAATTCCATTCCACCGGATCCAATCCAATCCAATGTCGGCCACCAGCATCCACATTACGGCTCTCGACGGCATCATCAACGTCAACTCCCTCTTCACCCTCGCCGTCTTCATCGGCCTCGCCTGGAACCCCACCGACCCCAACAACAGCCTCATCGACCCCACCCAGCCTTCCGCCTGCTCCCCCCAACCCAAGGTCGCCGAAGATCTCGTCGCCTTCCACGTCTACTCCTTCAGCTGCTTCCTCTTCTCCAGCCTCGTCGCGCTGGGCCTCAAGCAGGCCATCCGCCTCGCCCGCGGAGGCCACCACGACCACGACCACCGGGTGTTCTGGGCGTTCGATCTGGCTCACGTCAACCAGATGGCGCTCCGGGTCGGCTACGTGGTGTCGGCGGTGGGGTCGGTGTGCGGATCGATCTTCTTGATGCTGGCGCTGGTGAATGTGGTGCAGATCAAGCTGGGGGTGCTGGGCTGCGGCGGCAGCAGGCACGGCTACGCCGCCGTGGTGCCGCTGGTGATATTTGTGCCGGCGGGGCTGCTGATTTATGTTTGTACTGTGTTCTATGCTTTTACTCGTTGAGATGAACTTGTCGAGTCGATTGTGTGATGGAATTCGGATATTTGTATCACTTTTTTGAGGAGATAATTACAACATATAGTATTCACGACTCTGAATTTTGTGTATTTGTTGTGATTGTGAGCAGATGTTTTTATTCAAATAAATTATTTATTAAAAAAAAATTATAAATAGAAACTAGTATAGATAATTGTTTAGGTTCGTTTCTTAAGGATACTGAGCCCCGGAAACAATATATAAATAATACCAAAAGCAGCGATTATCCAAACAAATAAATAAGTAGTAAATTGCAGTATATCTAACCGTAGAGTATGAGAGTGATCGTGTTGTGATGAACTAAGTTCGAAAAAGCTCGTTATTACTAAAACTAGTGTTTAAAGAGAGTACAATGCATGAATCTTGGAGCTAATCAGATCGTAAAATTATGAAAAAAAGTTCCCTAAAATTGCCCTATAAAAGGGATATTTATAGAGGTCTAAATATCTAGGGTTTCTGCGAATCTCGCCCATTAGTTGAGCCGCAAGCTCCGAATTTGTAGGGGCCGTTGTGCTGAGTGCGAAAGGATCAACCCGAAAATATCGCAAGTTTATTGCCTGTTCATTCTCGTTGGCTCTTCCGACCGCTAGGCAGTTGCAGGGTGACCGTTGGGAGGCTCTAGCTCACCTCATCGGACTGCTTTTCATATCTATCGGATTGCGTAGTTCGAACTTGCTTCGGACTGCTTTTGATCGGGCTGCCCTTCCTGTCGAACTGCTATTTCCACCTGGGCTGGCCTGCCGTTCGGCCTGCAAAAACGATTGTCGGTTTATGTTTTGAACCCCTAGATGGGCTGATTATTTCGTTTTCCAACAATAATTTAATATAAAATCATTATTTTCATAATATAGATTATTTAATCAAGTGGGTAATATAAATTATTTTCTAAATATGGAGATCTTTCACACCATTAATGAGCATACCCATCCAAAACTTCAAAGTTCAAAATTATATTCAATTTAAGTGTTGTAAACATCCAAAATTATATTGATCCTATACAAATTGAAACGATTTCAATGGGTTGAGATATACCCATTCAGAATAATATCTTGAAGGTACGTACAATGTGAAAAGCAATAAGGTACAATAAAAGAAAAACCTGAAAAAAGAGAGATTAATCTTGGTGTAGAAGTTGAGTTAAAAGAAAAATACACCAACATAGTACTCGTTAAATAAGTCAAGGCACAATGATGGTTACAAACTTGCACGCGCAAAAATAAAGATACAACAGGTTATAGACCTGTTAATTACGTTTGATATGATGGTGTGGTTTGAATAAGGAGCGAAACAGTTTTTCGTTACACAACATGTGCACTGACTTACTTAACTACGTAACATAAACGGCAGACTGGACCTCGGTCCAACTTCCTTCAGGTCGATTTCATTGAGACCAATTAGCCACTTCCGATGGCAAAAAAATTAAAGTGTATCAAATCTAAAATTAAAAGACCAATTCTCAAGATCCAACCTTAAGTTTAAGATGCATGACTACTAAATAACTGTTAATTAGGAATAATTATTTTGCATTTAGTTTTTAGTTAATATGAATTTATTAATATGACATGTTTATAAGAAAATAGTTTAGCTTATTTTATTACACAAACAAAATTTGATAATGTAAAGTGAAAAGAGTGATTGTGGAGTGAAATTCAAGTGGAATGAGCGACCACAGGAGTCGTCACTTGGTAGGTGCCATCATCCCACACCAAGGAACCCGACATCACTCCCTCAACAATGCTTGCATTCACCCTCACTACAAAATCTTGCCTCTCCCCCACATATTCGAACCGCAGAGTGCTCGGCTCAACCTCCACGCTGAGCCACGGTGTCGTCACAACAACTGCCTTATACGTGGACGACCCCGACCCCACGTTCGTCAGGCTCCGGCGAAACACTACGCTCACGGAACTGTCGAGGGCACCGGAGACGGAGAAAGATGGATAATTGAGGTGGTAAACACTGCCATTGTTGGATGCAGAGCAGGTGGAGTTGTCCCCAGTGATGAGCTGCAGATTCTTGATACTGTAGCCCTGACTGCACAGGAAGCTGACGTAGTCCGCCTCGCCCATGTCGTAGACTAAACCGGGGGACTTGGCCTTGAGAGGGTTGATGTGGCCGGAGCCGTACGCGAACTCTGCGTCGACTGTGTGGGTCTTCATCGGAAAAGCCGTGGTCATTAGAGCAGATTTAATGGCGGCGGGGGACCATGTCGGATTGAAGGACTTGACGTACGCTGCTGCGGCGGAGGCGTGCGGACACGACATGGATGTTCCTGATATAATGTTGTATGCCACTACTCGTTTGTCTTCGTGGTATCCCGACATTGTGTTCGCCTCCGACCACGCTGCAAGGATGTCCACTCCAGGTGCAGTCAGATCAGGCTACGAGAAAAAAAAAGAAAACTGATTAATTAGGATAATAATGGAATGATTGAAGCTGTAATTCGTGTGTTCATGCACCTTGAGTATGTCTGCTGTGATGGGATTTGGGCCCCTAGAAGAAAAAGAGGCAATGTATGGAGCCGGGCTTTCATTGACTTCATCGCTCCTGAAAATGGTAGCACTTGGATTCCTGCATGGCCAATTCCGAAGCCAGTAAACAGAAAACAAGCTTAACCATCTTGAGTTGAGAAATGAAACAAAAAAGAAATTAACACCTAGTTGTGTTGATGTAATCAGAAACTTCACCACCATCAGCTGATCCCAAGTAAGAGGCTGGCAGGGGATAAGAGAGGGCCACATCTCTCAACCGATCATCCTGCATTATAGCTCCGGCTGCACCGGCGTCGATGACTGGCTCGCCATCACTCAGCCCATCGCAGAGGATTATTGTACCATTAGCTAACACGGGGTTCAATGAATCTGGTAAGCAGTACCTTGATACAGAGCTGTTATAACCTCCATCAATATTGGGCACATCCCCTCCATACACCAAAGGGTAGCTGTCCTGTTCCAGTGTGAATGTGTTCACCGATACTCCCTAGAATAGCCACACCACAAATATTATGATCATGCTACAATGAAATTATAACATGGGAAGAAATCTTGAATGGAGATCACCTCATAGGTTTTGTTATTCCCCAACACCACCTTAGTCAGGTATTTCCTGTCTATGGTGCTGGCAGCAACAGAAAGGGACCAAGGCGAGAAATTGACGATGGATTTGGGGACTGGTCCGGAGTTGCCAGCTGCATTGGATGTGAGGATTCCATTCTTCATGGAATGGAATGCGCCGATTGCTATGGAGTCATTGAAGTAATCAGCAGGGGATAGCCCTCCCACTGAGATGGATATGATGTCGACGCCATCAGCGATGGCGTCGTCGAATGCAGCAAGAATGTCTGCATCCGAGCAGCCACCATGCCAGCAGATCTTGTAGACAGCAATGCGTGCAGAAGGGACTCCGCCGCGGGCTGTTCCGGCTGCAAAGCCGTAAAGATTTGCACCAGAAACAAGGCCGCCTGCTACTATGGACGACGTGTGCGTTCCATGTCCACCAGAATCTCTTGGAGATGGATAGCTTGGAGGGGTGATAGGGCCTTCCGTATGGTAATATTTTGCCCCTATAATCTTGCTGCAAATGTTTGATAATTGTCAGTTTATTTATTCACAGATACAGAAATGGGGTGTCAGAGAGAGTTTGATCACAAATGGTCATGAGTCTTACTTGTTGCAAGTGAAGTTAGATGAGGATTGGCAGCTACCCTTCCATTTGGGGGGCGGTGGACCAAGGCCTGCGTCGTCGAAGCTCTGGGATTCAGGCCAGATGCCGGAATCCAGCATTCCGACAATGATATCACTCTCAGTTTGGCTTCTTCCTACATTCACGGGGAAGCCCATGAAGTCCCATGATCTTGTCGTGTGCAGCTGCTTCTTCGTGCTAGGGAACACCGACACCACTCCTTCCAAGCCTGAGATCATATCCATGACAGCCATAACTAATTAATCAGATAATCAAATTCAGAAATATTACACAATTGCATCAATCTTAGTTCCATTACTAGCAATCTTGTTTTTCTCTTCCTCGTTCAACTTGGCGACAAACCCACTGAAGCTTCTCTTGTAACTAAAGAGCCAAGACTCCGTGGCTCTATCGCTGAATCCATCACATATTACAGAAGCTATTAGCCACAACCCGAAAAAAAAAAAGCAACCTATATATATACAAGTCAGAAACAACCTTCCCAAAGTTGCCTGCAGCAAGCTCATGTGCTGTGCAGTTGCAGAGAAGTCACCTTTTGGAAGATGGCCCATGTAAACCACGTATACCTGCAATCGAAGTGAAAGAAACAGTTTATTCATTTATACAGACATGAAATGAAACCGCAACTTCTTCAATGGAGACAGGGTGGTGGATGCCTTTTCATCGGTGTTATCTTGAGACTTTCCGCTGCTGATGAGCAATGAAAGTAGAGCGACAGTTATGAGAGCCTTGCATGAGGGTGAAGTTGCCATTAACAAATCACGGGCTTATGAGTTTGAGTTGAAATAAGCCAAGAATTTAGAGTGAGAAAATGAGTCTATACTAATGCTACTTGGATTGATCAAATAAAACAGTGATTATATCGAAGCGGCTGACAAATGAGATTGTCCAAGAGCCGGCTTTCAGAGAGTGAAACAGCAACATAAGACAGATGAATAATTATTTTATAAGATTTTGAATTTAATTTCATAACTCGTGGAAAATGCTTGGCGTGATCACCTATTGTTTATTTATTTCATATATTATACTAATAGTTAACGTATACTACTAATTACTAGGTCAAGACTTGTAGCAAATTAAATCTCAAATTTGAGTTTTGATAATAAAATATCTGTAGGCAATTCTTGAAAAATTCATCTACAGCTTTTCAGATTTCATGTTCCGTGAAGACAAAATGAATTCATATAAATGTTAATATGCAAGGGGAATCTTAATTACCGTCTTGCTAGCGCTAATCACTATTAATACAGGTAAATTGCAATTTTTTAATTTAATTTTATTTTATTTTTATTTTGTAAATCCCATATAATTTCACCGTTATTAATCCAGGACTGCATGTGTGCCAATTGATGTAATCCATTTTTAATTTGAGATTTTTATTTCATGTTGTGTGTGACATTGGCCTAGGCCACTTTGAAAGGTGAAATATCCTCTCTCTTCAAATAGTGAAGAAAGTAAGGATAAACACTTCATATATACGGGGAAGAAGAAAAAAAAAAAGTCAGTCATAAATGTTAAATTTTCTAAGTGAAGACACAAACAATTTTTGCAGCTAGCAAAATGGATTGAACTAGAAAACATTTGTGTCTGAATTACAAATGATTACGGTTGCTCTTGATGCAACTCGCATTCTTTATTGAATTAAAATGACAAAAATGAATAAGAAAGGAAACAAACATTCATGCATTAATTCTTGATAATCAAACCGAATAAACAACGACGGGACTCCTAACTTGGTACGTGCCGTCATCCCACACCAATGATCCCGACATCGCCGCACTCCCGAACGTCGCACTAACTGTCACAACGAACTCCTGCGTCTCCCCCACCGCCGTGAAAGACAGCTCGTTAGGCTGGACTTCGATGCTCATGCCCGACGACGCCGCCACAACCGCCTTGTACGTGGACGAAGGAGACCCCACATTCGTCACCGTCCGGTGGAACACGGCGGCGGCGTTCCTGCCCTTCAACCCCGACACCGTGAAAGATGGGTAGTTGAGGTCGTAGGCCGTGCCATTGTTGGCGGCAGTGCAGCTGGAGTTGTCGCCGGTGACAAGCTGCAGGTTCTTGTTGCTGTAGCCTTGGCCGCACAGGAAGCTCACGTAGTCCGCCTCCCCCATGTCGTATACCAAGCCGGGGGATTTAGCGCTCACGGGGTTTATTTGGCCGGAGCCGTACGCGAATTCTGCATCTGAGTTTGCCTCCACCGTCATCACAGCAGCTGCACAGCGCGTTAAAAGATAATTAGTAAGGTGTTTTATGGATGGTTGTCATGCATCATATGCATATGCATGTGGTCGTTGATTCAGTCAGTTTCTACCGGTGGTCATTAGGGCTGACTTGATTGCGGAAGGAGACCATGTGGGATTGAAGGATTTAACGTAAACAGCAGCAGCGGAGGCGTGGGGGCAAGACATGGATGTTCCGGAGATGATGTTGTACGGCACCACCCTCTTGTCTTCAGGTAATCCGGTCACGGTGGTGCCCTCCGACCATGCTGCTAGAATGTCCACTCCAGGTGCAGCGAGATCAGGCTGCACAACATCAAAAGATAATCAAGAGGAGAAATATGGAATCATATATATACCATGTTTTAATTTATATACCTTAAGAATGTCCCTAGAGATGGGATTTGGACCCCTTGAAGAGAAGGACACGACAAATGGAGCCGATGTCTGATTGACTTCATTACTCTTGAAGATGGTTGCTGTCGGATTGCTGCAACAAGAATGATCAGTAAGTAATGCAAGCATCAAGCATGCATTGAAAATGGAACAAGCAAGAATTAAATTAATAAATGATCAAAGACCTAGTTTTGTTGATGTAGTCATAAATTTGGGCACCATCTACCAATCCCAAGTATGAGACTGGCAAGGGGAAAGAAAAGGCAGTATCATTGAAGACATCATCTCTCATTATAGCTCCAGTTGCTCCCAGACTCTCTCCGTCACTCAGTCCATCACAGAGAACAATGCTACCATTTACCAATGTCCGGTCCAACGAGTCCGGCTCACAATATCTGCACTAACACATGCATTTGTTATACTTATATATGCATGAATTAATTAGCAGATGATTAATTAATCTTCATATATATATATCTTGCCTTGATGTGGATGAGTCAAAACCTCCAGTAGTATTAGGCACATTCCCCCCATAGACTAAAGGGTAACTGTCCTGTTCCAAGGCGAATGTGTTCACTGATATTCCCTGAAATTAACAGGTACATGCATCAAAACTTTGAATATTAATTAATTAATGACTTAGTTCTTGCTAGAAATAATTAATGCTAATTATACCTCATAAGTATTGCTATTGCCCAACTGCACCTTAGTGAGGAATCTCCTGTCTATGGTGCTGGCTGCGACCGAGAGCGACCAAGGCGAGAAATTGGTGATGCTTTCTGGTTCAGGCCCGGAATTACCGGCAGAGTTGGAGGTGAGAATTCCATTTCTCATGGCGTGGAATGCACCAATGGCGATGGGATCGTCAAAGTAATCCTCGGGGATGAAGCCTCCCACTGAGATGGATATAACGTCGACTCCATCAGCAATAGCATCATCGAATGCAGCAAGAATGTCTGCGTCGGAGCAGCCGTCGGACCAGCAGATCTTGTAAACTGCGATTCGAGCAGACGGCGCTCCTCCACGAGCCGTTCCGGCCGCAAGGCCGTACAGACTTGCGCCGGCAACCGAGACACCGGCTGCCGTAGACGACGTGTGCGACCCGTGGCCTTCTGAGTCTCTCGGGGATGGGATATCTGGTGGACTGATGCTTCCTTCGCTGTGATAATACTTGGCTCCTATTATTTTGCTGCAATTACAAATCAGACACAACATAGTTTAGTTTAAGTTTAATATTGATATATAATAATATGTCTGAAAAGTGAAAACAGCATCGATCAATAATATGCATGTCTTTCTGCAGACTCACTTGTTGCAAGTGAAGTTTGATGAGGATTGGCAACTGCCCTTCCATTTGGTGGGCGGTGGGCCAAGACCTGTATCGTTGAAACTCTGAGATTCAGGCCAGATGCCAGTGTCCAGCATCCCAACAATCACATCACTCTCTGACTCAGATCTTTGTACGTTAACAGGAAAGCCCATGAAATCCCATGATCGCGTTGTATGCAGCTGCTTTTTGGTGCTAGGGAACACAGACACCACTCCTTCTAGGCCTGCACGATCACAACTCATGAAATCAAGAAATGAATAAAAGCTAGCAAATTAAGACTCATATTCATCAAGTTTAATTACTACTTTACTTACTAGCAATTTTCTTGCTCTCTTCTTCAGTCAGCTTTGCCACGAAGCCATTAAAGCTTCTCTTGTAGCTGCGGAGCCAAGACTCCGTCGCCCTTTTGCTGAATATCCAATCCATCACATATTATTAGATAATGTATTATAAAACAACTCATTTATGTTGTAGATATATATTGATGATTATATAATATATGTATGACACCTTCCGATAGTTGCTTGTAGAAGGCTCAAGTGTTGCGCTGTTGCAGAGAAGTCGCCTCTCAGCTTATCACCCATGTAAACTACGTATACCTGCTAATCAAAATATATACTTTTATTCTAATTCCATCCCATGTATCTAATGTTAACGTTACATGAAATCATTCCATAATTTAATTACACCTTTTCACTGGTGCTATCTTGGGGGTTTCCTGCGCAGCTGATCACCATAGAAACCAGAGCGATCAGTAGAGCAGCCTTCCATGAAGGCGGAATCCGAGCATCTGCCATGGGAAAATGATGAACAGACGGACAAACTTTGAGATAATATTTGTGTTTGTCTGCTTTTGTTTTTGCAGTTTTCATGCATATTGCAGTGCATACGATTTTATAGGAAAATTTCATGGTGTGATGTTGTAAAAACCGCCTTATAATTGAGCTGTCCAAAAGCCGGCGCTAACGAGAAGATGATTCAGACTGCAAGTTTTATGCCTTTTTTTAGTTAATAAGTCTACTTTATTTATTCAGCTTCGGTGATTTTCACAACTTTTACAGTTGATCAGATGATAATTTGCTACGAAATCTGGATTTTTAGAGAATATTTATGAGTTTGTTTATGTAAACAAGAGCGCCCAAGAGCTTTTTCTTATTAAATATTCTATGTGACAACCTACATAAATATTTTAGTTTTCAAGGGAATCTAAGATTTTTTGTTAATCATTTGTATAATGTAATTAGATTTGGCCTATTTAATATTAAATACTATTAGGTTAAGTTTGATATATATCTATATATTATATATTAAAGTGAAATCGAAAACAACAAAATAATCTAACAAAAATAACAGAGAACAATATTCTGATTTCTTAATTATTATTTTTAATTTAAAAATTAACGAGGATTTTATTTGAAGTTTTACACTCTCTGAAATGAAATATATATCTTCTAATACTTAAAAATACAATCTCTAACACCTAAAAGTTTTAGTAATTTTCTTTTGAGAGAAGAGATTGTGATATATTTTGTGATTATTTGGATTTATAATATATAATTTATATTAATACTATAAAAATATATGTTGAGTTCTCCAGCAAGAAAACAATGATCTCCTTTTTTTGTAGAATGAGAGATATCTGGATTCTTTTCCAATTCTAAGATAAGTTTTTGCTTTTTTGTAATCACTTTCTAGTGTATAATTTATAGGAAATGTTTGGGTGGAAATTTTGTAATCACTTTTTGGTGGTAATTGTTTTGAAATTTTTTAAATTTTAGCTCCAGAAATGTTAAATCATCCTCCCTACTATTTACTTTTGTTTTTAAATCCCACTATTGTATATTTAAGCATTAATTTATTCAAAAATATATTATTAAATATTCGGGTGATAAACATTTCATTATGAAAGTCTTATAATAAAAATATAATCAATTGTTGTGAATGATGATATAATGTTGGTTTTTGAGATTAAATGAAGGTACCATATATAGGCCAGAGTTCCGACAAAGAACAACCTACGATTTAAATTCCTGTTATATCGCTCATTCTGTTTATGTTAACAGGAAACTCCTTTTTCTCTTTTTTCTTTCTTTTTTCCTTGTTTTTCTTTCATAATTGAGTTTCGGCCACTAGGGCACTTGGATTTTGCTTCTCTCTCTCTCACACAGACGCATCAAGAATTGCTCTGTAAATTAAATTGGCATTTATGGAGAACCATACAAAGATTGGTTGATTAATGGTGAGACTCTTAATATTGATCTCTTTCATTCATTGATGGGTCGGCGATGTTTTTTTGATTTGATGATTGTGTGGCGGCGTGCAGAGGCAGGAATAAGAAATCATTAATGGCGTATAAGGTAGATCACGAGTATGATTATTTATTCAAGATTGTGTTGATTGGAGATTCAGGCGTCGGAAAATCCAATATTTTGTCGAGATTTACCAGGAATGAATTCTGCTTGGAGTCCAAATCCACCATCGGTGTTGAATTCGCCACCAGGACTCTTCAGGTATAAATATAATCTCATTTCATTTCATTTCAATTGTTGAGAAATAATTAATTAATTCATTCATGCATGCATGCAGGTGGAAGGGAAGACTGTGAAGGCGCAGATATGGGACACGGCGGGGCAGGAGCGGTACCGCGCCATCACCAGCGCCTACTACCGCGGCGCCGTGGGGGCGCTGGTGGTTTACGACCTCACCAAGAGGCAGACGTTCGACAACGTGCAGCGGTGGCTGAGGGAGCTCCGGGACCATGCCGACTCCAACATCGTCATCATGCTCGCCGGAAACAAGTCGGATCTGAACCACCTCCGCGTGGTGGCGGAGCACGACGCCCAGCTCTTCGCCGAGAAGGAAGGCCTCTCGTTCCTGGAAACGTCTGCCCTGGAAGCTCATAACGTTGAGAAAGCGTTTCAGACGATTTTGTTGGATATTTATCAGATCATCAGCCGGAAGGCGCTGGCGGCGCAGGAAGCTAACGGCCCGGTTCCCGGCCACGGCACCACCATCAAGGTTGGGGAGCCCAGCACCGGCAACCAGAAATCAGCCGCCAACTGCTGTTCTAGTTGATTATATATCTCTCATTCAACACAATTTGTTTTGCAGAAATATTTAACATTAATTGTTTAGGTCAAATTTTGTAGGTGAATAATATAATTAAGCTACTCTTTTGTGTGCTTATAAATAGATTCTTTTTATAAATTGGAGTACATAATTTAAATGTTGATGAGTATTCTTTGTGTATTTAAACTTGTTAAGTATTGTCAAATTAAAGTTCCAAAGGGGAAAAATAAGCAAAGATTTCATTGGTTTTAAAAGTATATATAACTCCACTAGTATGATGATTTATGGGAGATATCTAAAAATAAAATCGTGCAAGTTTAATCAACTCAAAATGGATATGCAATTGAACCCCTCAAGAGAGATCACGGGTAAATGATCCTCTAAATCTCTCAATGGGAAGTCATGTTCAAGGGAGGCCACGAACATATACATGATCCTCGAGAAAAAAAAAAAAAAAAAAAAAAAGGCCTTTTTGGATATTACCAAAAATAAAATTATGTGGGTTTGATTAATCCAAATAGGATAATATCATATTATTGGAAGTGTGACGGCATGAATAAATTAAACTCATAACTAATTGATTATAAATAAAAAGAAAAGCATAGATTCTTATTAGAGTGAAATTATTATTATTAATAATATTTAATCTTTTGCTTTAAATCTTGTTTTTAGCATTTTAACACTACATAATGAGAGAAAGTAATCATTTACAAGGAGAAAATAATGAGTCACTAACTTACAAACATAATTTAGGAACATGAATTATATGAATGAATAATGTTCCCCTCGATAATATAAAAAGAAGATATGTTCCACGTTTATATCATATTTATAGCAAATCAAGCCTCTCTCACCTCATCATGTAACGGTGACAATTCATGTGATTGAACCCTTAATTTGTGTTTTTGATGAAATGTTTGATGCACATCTAAATTCAATTTGCTATGTACAAACATAAACACGATAAGATCAATCCATCAAAGTTATTCCAAAATTACAATAAAGATCTAATAAAAATTTATCTGATAAATACGATAAATGAATTTTTAATCTAATCCAAATATGATTTTAAAAAAAAGGATTTGAATCATTTTCACATTGATTCAATAAGATTAATATGAATTCAATAAATTTCAACACTAATTATTAATTTTAGAAATATCAATCAGGCTAGCTCGTTGGCTAATCGGTTCTAGTCAATTCTGGTTGAAATATTTTGGAATCAAAAAAATTTTGATCCTAACCTTTCGATTTTTGAGCTAGTCCATTAGGCCAATAAATATATGAATTATTTTTTTTAATTTTTAATAGTTAATAAATAAATTTATGCTAGTATATAATTTCCTCTCTCTTTTAATCTTCTAAATAATAAAAAAGGGTAAGAAATATTTATTTTCTTTTATAAAAACTCGAAACACATATATAAATTTATATATTCATAAATTTAAATATTAAAATATGTAACTTTTTTATTTTATCAATATCTTAACTTCACAAATAACTTTTGAAAATCTAATTATTTATTAAAAGTTTTTTGAACTATATATAACAACATAGCTTGAAACATAATTAAAAAGTATATATAATATTAGAAATAAATTTGGGTAATATAATATGACAAAATATTATTAAAAAACTAATTAATTAATCAAGTTAATCTGTCGATTTTCTGACTCTGCTCTATCAAACTTCAAACTATCCGGACTATATTTTTTAAAGCCGTAATATTTGAACCTTAACTAGTTTTTTTTTAGCTTGATTTAATCAAATCAATCCATAAATTTTACGCTGAATGTCCATAATTATTATATTGTACAAATTCATGCTTATCAACTCCATTTATTTTGGATGAACTGATTGTATCCTTGTGGTTGTGGAGGGTCTATCCTTACGTGGGATGGGGGTAACGATAGGGTGGAAAAAGAAAAAAGCCTATTTTCTAAATAAAGGGAGAAAAAAAAAAAAAAAGGCCTAATTATTCTTTTGGATGAAAAATACCCACTTGTTGTGGAGTTGTGTTTTTAGTGAGCACAACCACTTGTTTTAGAGTTGAGAGATGCATTTGCATCTTTCTTAATTCATAATTCAAAATTGTGTGGTATATTTATTTGACACCACAACACCACCCATCAAAATCAAACTCACACTTGTACTTGTATGCTTCACATCATTTAATACTTTCTCCTTGCCTTCTATCTTACTTTCATTTTATGTCATCACCATTTCCCAAGTTTTTTCTATGCCTTTGGTTTGGGGCATTTCTTTTGGGACTATCCAAGGAATCTTGATAGAATAAACTAATGGGAAAAAAAAAATATTTCAACTTTGGGTATCTTTGTCCACTTCGTTTATCATTAAGTTTTTCGAGAATTGACCGAGGTATAGTTTAAATGTATTCAATATAACTCAAACTTATTTACTAGTATTATAAAAGGAAAAAAAAAAAGTCATGTAAATAATTGGTTCCACCCAAATAATTTAATATAGGAGTATTCTCAATTTAAAATCCAAAAAATAATTTAATTATTAATTTAAAATACTAAAGATGAATTCTTAATTTAGATTCTGAAAGATTAAAAAAGTCCTTAATTGAGGATTTGAAAGATTATAAAATACTCAATCAACGACCTCAATATCAATATCATCCCTTAACTTGAAATATTTAATGCATTTATATATTATTTTATTAAAAGCGATGATATAATACTCTCCTACAAAATGCGGATAAATACTAACTTATAAAATAATAATTTAACTACTTGTATTCCAAATTTTTTATTTGTGTATAGACTTTTTTTTTCTCTTAAATCGGAATATATAATTTAAATTAATGGATGAATATCTCCATATTAATTTAATATATAATCAATTAATTAATATTTTTATTATAAAAAAGATATTGTTATATTTGAAAAAAAAAGGATAAAGTGGTTAATTGCACGTTTACAAACGCAAATAGTATTTTATTAGGTGAATAAATATTGTATCTGTTGTTAGTTCAAACTGCGCATCACATAAACAGACAGCCGTTGATTTCCTTCTTTGTCGGTTTCTCTTCAAGATTTCGCCCTGCCTCTCTTCGTTCTGGGATTTAGCTTTTTTATTGTAAATCATCACCGATTCGTGAAAATGCAGACGGAAGCCAGGGTCGGAGTGGTGGTGGAAGGAGGGGGTTTGAATGCGACGACCTCGTCGGTGGTGGTGGATCCCCGGCGACAGAGGCAAATTGGGACCGCCTCGCAGCTTCTTGCAGGTGGCCTCGCCGGAGCCGTCAGCAAGACTTGTACAGCTCCTCTCGCCCGCCTCACCATTCTTTTTCAGGTGGTTTTTTCTTTCTTTTCATTTCATTCGGCATTCACTCCTTTTCGATTAAAAAAAAAAAAAGAAAAACATATTTTGCTCTCTGTGCACTTGCCTGTGTTTATCAGGTGGAGCATTTGACTGTGTGAGTTTCTTATTTGCGGAGGGAGTTGCTGAGTATATTTGCGGTGGTTCATAGTAACTGATTTTGAATAAAAAGGGGTTTATCTGATCCCTTTTGGCGTGATTGTGAGATGAACGAATAATGTGGATGAAATTATTCGTTAGTTTGAAGTTTTCTGAAGGATGATATGGTAGATTCAACCTTAAAAGGGATTTATGAATTGATGTCACAGAATTACATCATTTTTTGCAGGTTCAGGGAATGCACTCTTCCGATGCGTGTAGTTTAGAAAAGGCTAGTATATGGCGTGAGGCGTCAAAAATTGTTAGAGAAGAAGGTGTGAGAGCGTTTTGGAAGGGGAATTTGGTCACAATCGCCCACCGTCTCCCCTATTCTTCCATTAGCTTTTATGCATTTGAACGCTACAAGAATGTGGGTACAATTGTTCCCTAAGAACATCTGTAATGAGTAACTTATACAATCATCAGGTTCCTATGCTTATGTCTAGCTGACTGAACTCGTCCATTTTTTTTCCTCTTAGTTGTTACAAGTATATTTAGGAGTTGAAAGCCAAGGAGAGAATGTTAGTGCAGACCTTTGCATACGACTTCTGGGTGGCGGTTTGGCTGGAATCACTGCCGCTTCAGCTACCTATCCCTTGGATCTTGTGCGGACTCGTCTTACAGCTCAGGTAAATGAACAGATGGAGTGAGCTTGTTGTATGTTTGGTGAATATACCCTTCTTTAAGTTTTCTCCTCTGCAAGATGCTCTCTTTTTTGTTAATTGGTATGCGTGAACTGAGAACTTGCACACACTTCCCCTTGCGGTGGTCTTTCTGTCCTAACAGTTAGTCAGTTACTAATATTCAAGTTCTCTATCCTATAGATCTTTTTAATGGCTAGAAATCCTCTGTTTTCCCACTTTTACTTGGAAATGGAGTGAGGAGAATAGGTGGAGAGAGGTGATATGGGGGTAGTAGAAATATCCTGACAAAGGAAGGGCACACCAAATATGCTGATTGAAACTTATGTTAATTTAATATAAAAGTCAACCATTGATGAAAAGTATTGGTTCCTTTGTCTTCCTTCAAGTGGTACCTTGAAGTGCTGCTACTCAAATTTCATTAGTTTTCTTTTATACCTTATCAAGTGTTATCATATTCTTCCATTTGATGCAAACAGAGTGTCTATTGAAAATTATCTTGATAACCCTAATACAATTTTTTTGGACATGCAGAGAAATGTGATTTATTACAAAGGGATATTCCATGCCTTGCGCACCATTAGCAAGGAAGAAGGTTTTCGTGGGCTTTATAAAGGACTTGGTCCTACTTTATTGGTGTGTTTTCACTTTACTGTTTGGTTATATTGAATCTTGACCCTGTTTTGTTAATTACTGATTCTGTGTTTCTTTTGCAGGGTGTCGGCCCAAATTTGGCCATTAGCTTTTCTGTCTATGATACTGCAAGATCTTATTGGCAGCTTCATAGGTTAGCCATCAATATTCCATCTTCTACTCTTATGTAGGTTTCTTTGAAAAATTAGCTTGTATCTGAAAAAATATTTTACAAATCTAATGATTTTAGGCCTGAAGACTCAACTGTTCTAGCAAGCCTTGCATGTGGGAGTCTTTCAGGAGTTGCATCATCAACAGGTGAGTGATCTGATCACATGTTTCCCATCCTAATGATGAGTATGGTTTCTAGTTTCCAATCTAATATTTGAAATCCATATCATGCTGAAAGTAAACCAGTTCATGTCTGGGTTTTAAAAGGCGCGCCTTAGGCGATGAGGCGCGCCTCAGATTCAGAAAATCGCCTCAAGACCTGTGAGGCACGCAGATTACGTGAGGCGACCCTGAGGCGCCTGAGGCGAGCCGAGGCGTGCGAGGCGAGCGAGGCGAGAAAGGCGAGATATTTTGTATGCGAGGCGATAGATGTAGTAACATGCATGTTATGTCAATAATTCTTTTACAATTTACAAATTAAATTATTTTTAAATGTGAGAAACAAAGTTTATTAAATTACTAAATATCAACATTACTTAAATTTGAAATTTGATTTCTATTTTTTTATATCAGCATCACAAACATATCATAGAAAAGATAAGTATAAAATAAATTATAGATATTATATCTTTCTTGTTTCCTTTTTTATTTTTATGTTAGCTTATTTTGAACTTTGGGATATTAGTTTGCACGTTTAAATCTATTATGTTTATATTTTGGTGGAATATTTGCATGGAATTTAAGATCTTTTATACATTAAAAATATTGAAAATGTGTATTTAAATTATAAAATGATGTATATATAATTTTTGTTAAGTTTATATATAAGTTCGCCTCGCGTGCTTGAGGCGCCCGCCTCTACCTCTCGCCTCACGCCTCGGTTTTTTTAGACCTCATCGCCTTAAGTCGCCTCGTGCCTTTTAAAACCAAGGTTCATGTTTCAACGAATGAATTGACTCGATGTTCTTTCGTTCCTTTTAGCCAGAGTAGTTGAGAATTAAATGAACTGATATTTTGAGCTAGAACTAATTTAACATGATATCAACTCTTATTAATGGTTCCCTTTGGTGACAACCTCATATTTGTTACATCTCCATGTGCTCCTACTTGCATGCTCCATTGTGTATGGTGATTCTGGTCTTTGTAATGAATATGTGTTCCCATTTAATCAGTTTTTTGAGTCCTTTTGAACATCATTGTTATTAGCTCAGAGACAAATGTGGAATGTTTCTATTTCTTTCCTCTTATATGAACTGATACATTTCTCTTCTCGTATCATCAAATATGACTGAACATCCAAGTAAGAAATTAATACAAATGACTTCTTATACTTTTCTTCAGTATAGAATATAAAATAATGAAGGATCTGAAATTCTGAATGCCTTGTAGCTGTCTTCAATGCTTTTGCAGAGAGGCAGATTGAGGATGCAAGCTTCTGACTAAGTATCTAACCAGATTGACCCCTAGAGCATGAGGTCCAGGCATGATAATCTGGCATTATGAAATTTTTGTAAGAAGTTAAAAGGATACGTTCTGCTTGATTGTTCTTCAGAAACAAGCTTTATTTATTTGAAGAATATTTTGGGAAAGGTTGATTTTGCTAAATAATTTGGCTCTCCAAATATGCAGTTGGCACCACTATTAGGTGACTAATTCAGGTGAGCCAAAATTGGAGTTTTCGAATTTTGAGAGGTGTCCTCTTTGAGGTATGCTTCTCAGTCAGGTTTTTCTGATTGTTCTCTGATTATAGCTTAACGATACATACCAGTAAGCTTAAGATATTGAAAATTTGAAAATGAATCTGATTTTGTCTGACACGTCATCCATCCTAGCCCTCCCCCGGAATAAATCAGAAATAGGGATTGCTGAATAGTGACACGTTATATTGAAAAAAAAAAAAGGACATTCTATTACGGATAGTAAAAACCAAAAGAGTACCACAATTATCCCAAGTCCAACTGATTCATATTTCATGCCTTTTTTTTCAGGATATTACATTTGTTCTTTATTTATTTATTTATTTTGGTTGGCTAAACTTGCAAACTTTGCATCAAATTTCAGTTGAGATTGAAGGAGCAGATCATTTTGAGCTATCAAATTTCGCTTTCTATTATGCTGTTTGGTGTGGCAGTATTGTGGTTTGATATGGGAAGTAGCTAGAGTTATTGAAAATGCACTCTTAGTATCATGTATTGCCATAGTTCTTTTGTTGATATCAATGTTGTACTCATATGATATCACGCCGTTAAGCATTGCATCTCTCTGTAGTTGATAACCCTTGAATCATCTGTGTTGTGAACGAAGTTGTGACTGAGGCAATCCTATATAGTTGGCAGAAAACGGATCTGTTTTCAGCTCTGCTATTAATACTTGTGCAGTAGCATACCCCTTGGATCTTGTGAGGCGACGAATGCAGCTGGAAGGAGCTGGTGGTAGAGCTCGTGTGTACAGAACAGGTCTGGTTGGTACAGTGAGGAGTATAATCAGAAAGGAAGGTTGGCACGGCCTGTACCGCGGGATTCTGCCCGAATATTACAAGGTTGTGCCAAGTGTGGGCATCGTCTTCATGACATATGAAAAGTTGAAGCAGATTCTCTCCAGCATACCTGAAAGTTAACAGCCTGCTAAAGTATGATGTCCCAAATTTTCACAGCCTTTCTCATTGTCAATGTATAGATACAAATCGAGAGAGCAGAAAATTCGACTACTATTCAAGTGTATGAAAACATTGTCACCAAGTTTTACAGTTTGAGTTTCATTTTTTCCACACTTTCCTGTGTTGATCAATATAGGTATGGTTCCAGCCAGCAATCACACACAACACAAGATAAATTTATGAATCAACAGGCAACGGTTTACTGATAATTGAAAGCGTGTTACAGTTTCATATTGATTGATTGCATGTATGAGTTTATATTCTTGGCTGTTATTACTGAAAAGGACTATCGAGGCAATTTTGATGGCTGTTTGGCTGAACAACATGATGATTGCTCTTAATGAGAGCCCTTGAGTTTGTTATCTTCTTTTTCTGATGGTGTTTCAGGAATTCAACTCTGCATCAAGCAGCCCTGCGTCTCGACTCACTCCGGAAAGGTGCCAGTGTAGCGGATGTGGTCCAAGGTACGACGTAAACCATACAGGTTAACTGCGGCCATGGCTGCTCTGTATCCTTCACCATAAGCTGGAGAAGCGTCGTGGGCTATCTGATGCATGAAGAACTTGCCTAGCTTGTTCTCAACGACAGACTTTCCGCCCTTCTTAGATGAGGATGATGAGGAAGAGGAGGATGACGACGAAGGATACGGCCAGGCTGAGGATGATGATGATGATGAAGCAGGCACCACCTCTGATTCAAGCCACATGTGAGACAGCACCTGGCAGATGCCTTCTTCTACCTCTGGCCTTAGATTTCGGAAGTCTGCACCATCAATATATATATTTCACAAACCTTTTTCAGCATTTCACCTTCACAAGAGTAAACAGCTTTGAAATATGAGAAAAACACGTTACCATTGAGGCGTAACCATCCATGCATCAGCTCATGCGCAAGTATTGCTCCTGTCAACAATCTGCATCAACAATCCATTCATCAGTGCAATTCAAACCCATAAAGGCGAGACACTTTAACCACTTGCACCCCGAGTCGGAAATCTTTTTACAGAGGCTGTGCAACACTAGTTACCTTGGGAGGCCGTACAACACGAGGATGGCTGTAACCTCACACCTCCGAGTTAGCTTCTGCGGCTGTGTCCTGATGCCGACTAGGCCACGACGGTCCATCCTTGGCCTCTTCATTATCTAGAAACTCGAAAATCCAAGTCTTTTCAGTAAAATGGAGCAAGAAACAATATATCAAATTGTAAACTATGAAGTGATGCTGAAAATCTTACACTTGTAACCGTCTGCTCCTCAGAGAGACACAATCCCCTTGTTTCAGGCATATGGTGGTACCCCTGGAAAAACTCAGAATCTCACTCAGTTTTCTACAAGAATGCTAAAAACTATACAAGAAAAGGGTTGAGATAAAGTTGTTACATGTTTCTCTCCTTCAATGGCCTCATTGAGGGCTTGCCTCGGAACAAGAAGCATCGGGATTTCCTGGTCGATTCTCATATTCATACCTTCGTAGTAGTCTCTGATGGAGTGGTATAAAGGCTGGCAGTCTCCAGTATCCATGATGGCTGATTCCATGCATTCTAAGCATAAGCATCGCCCATCTCCCAGAGATATGTATCTTGTATTCCGTGACTTGAAACAGACAAGGATAAATTCAATCAAACAGTTTGACAGAAGGCAGCACACATTGAATGCTCATTCATACCTCCAAACGTTCACAGCTGCAGCACCGAGGTGTGTTGTCATGCTCATGAGAAGGGCAGTACTTCTGCAACCAAAAGGGGTGGCATCTGTACTCGATCAAGCCGACAGCATTGGTCGGGATCTGTGAAACCAACGGGAAAGCATAGATGTTGAGTGATGGAAGAACTTTTGATGTGAAATCTTGTGTTGGAAGAAAACTTGAGGTTGCTTACAAATTGATGACAAACTTCACATTTTGGATGGTTGAGCTCTTTGAAGCAGGATTTGTGGTATGTATCTCTCCCTGACAAAGAGAACTTGAATCAAAAATGAAAAACAATAAGAACTTGATGTGAGAGAGACAGAGAGAGAAGGAAACAAGAAAAACAAGAAACAAGATGGAGGTTGAGTGAATCTTCATATTCATGATCAGACAGCAAAGGACTTGCCTCATGTTCAGTAATAGGGTAACCACACGCGTGACAACGGAAGCATTGCGGATGGAAGAAAGCCCCCATACATCCTAGATAATTCCCATACCCTATATCACGATTGCAACCAGCACACATTCTGCAACTCCATACAGCATAGCAGATCAGTTTCGTCATTCGTGTTAGATTTCGTATCAGTGTCTTTGAAAAATACCTTTGTCCCTTGGGATAGCATTCTCTGGGGACATGCAAGGGGAATGGTGCTGAGTTGAAAGTATCATGGCGTGACCTTGCTAGATCATCATCATTGTTTGTTCGCCGTCTGTATCCTGCATAATCAGATTTTGCAGCTTCAATACTAATGAGCAGTCAGGTCATGCCATGCTTTAGAGGAAAGCACAGGAGATGGTAGTACCATTCGGTCTCTTCAAATCCTCGGACAGAGAGAGCGCAATAGCGCGATCTAATTCCTCCTTTTCTCTACTGGATCGAGACCGATCATCCTGAAAAGGAAAGATAAGAGAATCATAATGTGCACTGTCTTGTTCTTTCATCATAGTCATGTAACACATATCTTGAAATGCTGCTAGCTGGTAACTTTTGACAGGTTAAACATGATAGCGCAGCAACGACAAATGTATCACACTGAAAGATGACAATCTAAGCATGAACAAGTTTCTTCGAATTCTATGCAGATCTCTGCTTTGTCTAGATCAGACTACTCGCTGGTAACTGTGCAGACAGACTGTGTCCATCACCAAGGCCGAGACTTCCATGTGTGTACGACATGATTAGGCACAGAGATCACATTGCATAAATTTGGCATACAATATTTTGCTGTAATCACAATCACAACTGAGAGTTAGCCTTCTCAGTGCATGACCATAACCGGTGGCGGAGTTTAGCTTAGATAAAGAAGGTATGTGTCCCATTCTAGATAGAAGCATCATCATGCATAGAAACATTCCTCCTAATGTTGAAGGGCATAAAGTATGGTTTCTAATTCTAATGTCACTTTCAAGATTTATGTAACACTTTTAGTTCTCAACTGATAGGCCATTTTGCAATGTTATTTCCATTAGAATCTCAGAAGCAAGTCAAGAAAAACAGTCATCTTGCATCTTCATCATCTCCAAAGAATCTGAAAGATATCATGCTTATATCATATCCATATAGAATAGAAGCATCATTTTTTCAAGCTAATGTGGCACTTTTTTCTCTATCAAGTTCGTGAAGAGAAACACACATGTGAATGCACATGCAAAGCAATGTTGGATAAACAAAGTAACAACCAAACTACATATGCTTATAGGAAATTAACTTTATTACAAGAAAAAACAGGAAACAGAAAAGAGAGACAAGAATACCAAGGATCTGAATGGAGCACGCCACATCATGTTTTCGTCTCCAACAAACTGAGGTTGCTGTGAGCCGGTTGAGACTCCCCTGCTACTCGCCCCACCCTTGAAAAACTTACTCAGCCATTTCATAAACCGCGACTTTCTTTCTGTGCATGAAGATGAAACATGCCCTGCTTAAACCCCCGTTTAGCTCATGCATGAACAATTCAAAACATCAAACAGAAACTATAAAAAAAAAATTACAATTCTCATGCACGACAAACTTTGAAGCAATCAAGAAACCAGCTACTGAAATGCAGAAGACTCCATCCTACCACATTTATAGACAACTAACATGATATATGAATTGACAGACAAATAATCTTCTCGTAGAAGCAAAAGATTTCACCGTTAAACCTTAAGAGGCATCAACTTAATGTCAAAAGGGCATCATCTTTACGCAAACGGGAACAAATCCACAAACCAAAAAAAAAAAAGGAACTGCAAAAGGGCATCACTCAAAGATACAATCTTTACCTAATAAACTCCAAACACAGCCTAACTCATGAAGCAGGCATCAATTGAAAATGCCAAAATAGTAATCTTTTAAGTGAAAAAAAGGTAAAAAAGCATACCATAAATACACGGATGAGAGAGATGGTTGACATTTGAAGAAGACATGGGGGGGCCAAGGGGGGTGGAACCTTATGTATAGAAGGAGGTGTTCCTGGGTTCTGGAAGAGGCGGAAAGGAGAGTTGAAACGATGAAAGGGACTAACACAAATGGCAAGGAGAATTGAACAGGAGAGAGAAAAGAACAGGATAACAATGGCATCATTGATAAAGCTAAGTTTTTTTGCTGGAGAGAGAAAGGGGAGGGGGGAAAAGAAGGAATATCTGTGAGAGAAGAGATTCTTGGCTTGTGGGAAAGAAATCAAGAAAGTGTATGGGGTGAGAGAATCTGATGAGAGAGATGTCGATGGAGGAAAGAGAAAAGCTGGCATTGGACGGCTGAGAATTGCAAGTTCTTTTTTTTTTTTTTTTCCTTGAGTGATCAATACTGCAATCGGAGAAGAAAAGGAAAAGCTCAAATTCCATTTCCCTCCGTAAATATATCTGTCTTTCAGATGGAAAAGTGGGAGTGTGTCAATATCAAGAAACATGATCCCATAAAATAAAAAAAAAATCCAAGCAACAAAAAAGTTGGCGCAGTATCATCGGCCAATGTGAAGAAAGATGGGAAATTGGCTCCTCGTTTTGATCTCTCCTTCATGGATTGAAACCAAGAATACAAGACGTCATTTCATTTGCAGACCACATTCTCCTGTTCAACACAACTTTGGATATGAATTGAATGTCAATGTCATGTTTAAATCATATTAATGCACTGCACAGTAAAGTATTTCTCCAACTGGTGAGATTTTGTGATAAATATGTGAGATGATGCGTTTTGGCTACATCCAATCCATGGTGTGAGATCTTGGAAATAGACCACACCCTATTTATTTTTCATTTACATGTCTTCTATATTAGTTTTTCTTTTCTTTAAAATAATAGAAATTAAATTTTAAATTCATAATCTTGGTAAATAAATTGTTATGACTAAGAATTCACAATATACTAAACAGATAAAAATTACCATAATCAATACAATCTAATGACAATTATCATATATAATTAATGCAAGTTTTTATTTCTCTTTTGTAATATGTGTGAAAGCGCGGGTAAAAGTTCTATTAGTTTTTACCTTTTAATTTATATAACGTTGGGGGTATTCGGTTTAGAAAAGAATAAAAAAAACAAGCCACAATTATTTTAAAACAAATATAAAATACAGGGTGGGATTTATTAACCATTAACTATGATAATTATAAAACATATTACTTTTATGTATGTATGCATATTTTTTTATACTGTTGTTTTTATTTAATGTAACAAGTTATGTAAAATCGTAAAACTAAAAAACTAATTAATAGAATTAATATACAACAAAATATAGCTTCATACATTGCACGGTTATAATACTTATTGTTAGAGCTGTAAATGACCAAATTATTTATAAATTATTCTGGGTTCAAATTGATAAAATATCGTTTAAGCTCGTTTATTAAATGAATCAGATTTTAACTTTATAATATTCAACTCGTGAGTTCGTTAGCAATCTCGTCAGCTAAACTTAGTACTCCTATGAAAATGTTGATATTTTCACAGTTTAAGATTAAAAGCAATTCGTTTTTATAGTATCGTGATCGAATATTTTATGAAATAGCACTCTCGTGGAAAAGAAAAAATAGATAAAAATTTAAAAAAAATGATATGAAGGGGTTGAAGTTAAAGTGGAAGGAAAAAAAACTAAGGTTTGATCATATTTGTAAACTGTAAAAAATTCTATAAAAAAAAAAAAAGTCGGACTCATTTATAAATATCAAACTTGAGCAAGGCAATGCTTATAGATCATTATCAAAACTTGACAGATAAGATTTAGAGGAGTAAATATTCCATAAGTGAGCTGGAAGATCATAAATGTAGAAATTAAAAAATGGAATTATACCCAAAAAAAAAAAAAAGGGATAATGTAGAGGTAGGAGTTGACATGCGTTGGAAAATAGTGGCATCATTTAACCTTTACGACTCCCCGTTTATAATATTTTTGTCAAAGGAGATTAAAAAGATAATCCTTCTTTACATTAATTAAATTACAATACAAAATAAAAATGAAATATATAAAAGAAAGAGGAATATTATGCTTTTTTATTTTGAACGCCCATTTGTTGATCCAACATGAAAAGAAGGGAAAGAAAAGTAGGCTCATTAGATCGAACCACCGTATTTATTCATTTTGTTACGTAACCAGGGAACCAAAAACCATTCCCTTATTAAATCTAACTAAGTTTTCATTTTTTTTATGTATTTTGAAAAATTAGATAAATATTATTATTCCAATGGTGGATTACAATAGATTCTAACTAAATTGAATTTCTATTAACTTTTCTAAATTCTTGAACAATATTTGATAGAATTAGAGAAAATTTGAATAGGACTCAGATTTTCCTTTAAACAAATACCCACACCATAGAAAGCAGACAAAAATAATAATAGTAGTAATAATAATAATAATTCAATTCAAAATAGCTTTGGTTTCGTGAGGATAAAATATAAAAAATCTTTTTTTTTTTTTTTGAAAGGAAAAATATAAAAAATCTTGAAATACCTGAAACTTCACATATTTCTTAAACCGGATTTTTTCTGTATATAATAAATAGACTGGTGTAATTTCAGTAAATTAAAATGATACTCGAATATGATCAAAATTGATAATTCAAGCTAGAAAACTAGTGGAATACAAAAGAATGAAAATTACGTAAATCGTTCGCAATCCCAACAGTTTTTTCACATCAAATCATGAACCTTTCATCAATATGAGATCATGAGAATTGTTTTGAAGATTAAAGATTCTTGTCTCTAGAATTTTGCTCACAAATTTAAAAGAACTTTGCAACACTTACTTATATTAAACAAATAGATCGAATTGAAGACTTATTTTAATAAATTGCGATGTTCGGAGTTTTTCTTTTTTTAATAAGTGTACATTAATCTTTAAACACATACTCAGATGTCCCCTGAAAGTTCGAACTTGTGACCTTTCGATCACATATAAGGTGTTTTAACCACTACATCCCAAACGAAGGCACAAGTTTTTCTTTGTGTGTGGATTAGGTTACATTGACAAATAGACATTTTGCTAATTGAACAAAATTTCTGAGCGATTATAGTGAAGTGGTGGAATCAACCAATTTTAATTTAAAAAAATAAATAAGTAAATAAAATTGGTGCGCACTGTTTAAATAAAAAACCTGATATTACTAGCATTACTTAAATTCATAATCAATTTGTGAAAACAAAATACTTAATTACTGAGTTATGTCTAAGTCCATTGGGCTTGCACTACAAATTGGTGATGTCTCAAAATGTAATAGGCCCATACTGACTCATTTCATAAGCTCAAGCTCAACTTTTTAGCTTTGGTTATTTATTTCAAATACATTTGTTTGATTTAATTTAGTTTTTTCGGTTGATTTCCAAACGTATAGGTGACAGATTATTACTTATACAATTACGAGTATAATTAAACCGAGTTGAGTTGAATAATATCTTGTTCAATTTTAATTCATTATATTATTAAGTTTAATTCAAGTTTTCTTCAATCAAATACTTCAAAATTTAATAACTTAGTAAGGCCTAAAAGAAACTTCTTTAAGTTCATATTGTATTTCAAAAGTTCATTGTCATTTAAAAAAAGGTTATTTATTGAAAAAATCATATTCAGATTCAAATTCATTTTTTTTCTTAAAATAGTCAAAGATTCATTATACTTATCATTCTTAAATACTAAGAAATGTTAATTTTATATAGTTAATACTTTTGTACTTCATACTAATTTTAGTAATACGTTTATTCATGAGTCGAACATCTTAAAACTCAAGTCTGATTCGTTTAATAAATGAATTTAATTAAATAAATTTAAATGAACTTTTATCATATTGAAATTTAAATAGTTAAAGACTAATTTCTTTTACTTATAACCCTAATTACATCTTTAATGAACTGATTCAAACTAAATACCATATGCTTGATCGCAAACTCATTTCTCTAATTTTTTTGTTTTACTCAAATTCAACTAGAACTAAAACCTCGATGCTCAATCTTGTCTCAGATCATGAATTACTCTAATACAATAATATCAATATGTTGTAAAACTTGATATAAAAGAAATAGTATGATCTTAATCATGATTTTAGTAATTTTACTGTAATATCTGTCAATATATTTATTTACTTTGTAATGGAAATGCTTGTTCTTCATCGTCTTCTAGTGTAACTAGATTGCTACCCGCGCGTTGCGCGATTTATATGTTTATTTAATGAATCATGAATTATAATAATATATTTTATTTTTATAATATATATATTTATTTATTTATATAATTATGATAACTAAAATTGGAACATATATAAGTAACAAATGAAATGATCTAATATTATAACAATTGATCATTTACATATCAAATGCTAAAATTTATTACAAATGCTGAAAAACTTTCTTGTACACAACATTTGTAGTTTCCGTCACACTATTGTTGTCTTTGTTACAAACTAAGATCTTTAATCCAGCGCGACTTGTGACCCTAGACACAGCTAAAAACAACTGTCCATGAGAAAACACTGGTTTGCTGAGTAAAATTCTTACATGCGAAAGTGACTGCCTCTGACTCTTATTTATAGTCATAGCATATGACACTTGTATTGGATATTGTCTTCGCTGAAATTTGAATGGAATTCGAGGATCAGATGAAATAATTGTCATCCTGGGAATTAATACCTTATCACCAACATTCTTTTCACTTAAAATCTTGGCCTCAATTATATGATTACCAAGTTGTGTCCATATCAATCGAGTACCCTTGCATAAACCAACTGAATGATCAATATTCCTTAACAACATAATTGGTGTCCCAACTTTTAATGCCATCTCATGATTTGGTAATCCAGAACACTTCAATGTATTCAAAAATTCTGGAGTGTGCACCTCATTAAGAACATCAAATTTACTTTTCGTTCGACACAATGAATCCGAACTTAAGTATACTTCGCCAATATTGTTATTCAATGATAACATATACGGATTAACTCTCTCAACCTCATTATTTGTAGGTGCTAAAATAGCTCTATGCTCCAAAAAAGAAACATCTGTTGATCCAAAATCGGTTGTAGGATATGTACTATCAACAATAGCTTTAATTGGATCACCGTCAAATTTAATGTTAATATCTTCAGGAATATCAATAATTCCATCACCATCATTTGGTTGACCCAGATTTCCATCCCCTATTGATGCAACCCAATCAACAAATTATTTAAGTTGTGAAGACTGCATTTCATCATGAATTTCATTCAAATGCATGTTTTTCGTCAATCTCAAAATGCATACGTGACGTCATAAATACAATGAGTTAGTTATTGCATTAACTACATTACATCTGCTGCCTTTTTGAATGACAGACAAAATTTACCTGAAATCATCTCCAAACACAACTGTCTTTCCTCCAAATGGTAGATTATAGCGTGTGTTTTGGAATCACATTATATCTCTCATCGCCTTATCGAATGCTTCAAAACAATGTTTGTGCAACATAGATGTTTTTCTATCTTTCCTCCCATAGATGTGAAACAGAACATGCTATTACATGATCGTATATTATCTTGGAAATGTTTTATGTGTATATGATTTCCAAATAAAAGATCACTTAGCAATTGTGGTGGAAATTCTATAATTGGTAGTCTAATCTTTCCTGAATAGCAACATGATGAAAATTTCAGATTTGAAGTCATTTTATCCTTCTGTTGCCTCTCACCATACCAAAAAAGTGCTCCACAATAATCACAACTGAATGTAAGATCACCTATATCAGAATAACATGTCCCATAGTAATTAAATGAAAATATAAGAGATAAAAGATCTTTATATACTATGTTATGCATATACTCTTTTACTAAAAAGTATAATAATTGCATTATAGAAAGAAAAAAGAGTTTTATCAATTTAGGATCCAAAATAAAGTTTAATTATTGAGTCAGTGACCGAAAGATTAATTTTCAATTCAGGTCCCAAAAGATCACAAAAATTCTCATCCAGGACCCGAAAGATCATAAAATCATTAATCCAAACCTGATATAATTTGTATTTTTAACTCTTTTACTTCTTCTCTTATTGATTTCATTCTTCATTTATAATCTAATTCAATGTCATACCAAAATGCACAAACATTATAACAAACCAAGATTCACAAACTATAACTATATTAATTATAAAATTACAATAAAATAAAATTAATATGACAAAAATTAAAATGAAATCAAAAAAGGGAATTATGAAACAAATAAGGAAACTACTAAAATTCAAATAAAAAAATAAAATTCCTAAAACAGATATTAAGATTAATTATTATCAAATAAAATCTTTAGACAAAAATAAAATAAAATATGCAGCAATAAAACACTTAATTGTATAGTGTACATTACAAATCATTCATAACTCATTGGCACATCAATATAAACAGAAGAAAAATCAAATAAAATTACTTGTGAAAGAAATAAATCTTCCTAGTTGTTCATTACAAAGAAAATAGAGTCAATTGTACAAAACGACTGGTCTCCAACTGAAGATTTGACAAAATTGTTCAGTTGTGTAGGTTTCTTCTTTTTGTTTTGAGCAAGAGAAAAATTGATATTCTACTTCATCATCAATCATCTTCTCATTCTCCAGTCACATTCTCCTTTTTAGTAAAATTGTGCAAAAAATATATATATAAAAATAAAAAACTAAACAAAAAAATTTATGATTTGACAATGCCGAACAATATAGCAGCATTGGAGGCGCCTGTGCTGGCATAATCCCTGTGGCAACGATAATAAGGATTCCTGTAGAAGATGGAGATGACGGAACAAAAAATACTTGAACTATTTATCGGTGATAAGTCAAATATGGTATGTTTATATAATTGTGATAATCAAATTAAATGAAATTAATTGATGGAATACAAATCAATTATTAATGTGAAATATTTATGTATAACATTAATGTGAATGATTTATATTAGAGACTAAATTAAAGACATAATATAATAATTCATTAAATTTCTTATAACTATTTATTACAAATACTTTTAATTTATTCCTCATACCATGCAATTATTTCTACTTATATGGATAATATACCTAACTAAATTATTTGTGTTATATTTATTTTAGGAATAATTCATAATAATAATAATAATTAATACTTAAAAAATTGCATAATTCGATAAAGTAAAAATAACTAAATTATCCAAGATGGCCAAAAAAAATTTATAATATATATTTGTCATCCAAGTTTTTTTTTATACATAAGAAGACTCGTTAATGTTTGTTCAGGATAAATATTCAATTTAAATATTTCATTTCTTTTATTTGTAAATAAATTTATTAAATAACAAAGACAAAATTATTTGTGATAATTAAAGAAAAAATTATTTATCAATATTGATGATATTTCAAACACATATGGAAACTTACATTATAATATTGAAATTGATATACTATATATACATTTCACTAAGTAAATATTATACATTCTTTTATTTTCTTTATTTATTATATAGCTATTTTAATAATGTTTATAATATATTTTATTATTATTGATTTTAGAAGTTCTCTTTAAATTGGATTTTATTAACAATATATTATTAATTAATATTAGAATACGAATTAATTTTAATTTAACATGGATAATTTAATTATAAATTTTTGATTTGTAGTAAAATTATTTATTTCATATCTAAAAGTTAATTATTACTATTTAATTATAATCCAACAAATTAACTAATTATAAACTATGGTAATATACTCACCATATTTATCACTACTTACCACATATATTGTACAATTATATATGAAATTGTTTTTTGGGGGAAAATTTTTTGGGGAGATATTTTACTTTTTAGTATATAAAGATATAGATTTATAATCCATTTTTTAAATATAATAAAATTCTATATTTTGTATATAAATAGCCATGCATGTAATACATCAAAATGACTCAGTATACAATCATTTTAACTTATCTCTTTAAATGTTAATAATTTTTTTTTTTCAAATATAGGATTGTATTTAAAAGTTTTTAAAAATAAAGTTATACGATTTGTTATGCGAATAAAGGATAATCGGATTCTTCTACAACTGTATTGATAGAAACACATCATCTCTTTGTTTGTCAATTTATTACATGATTTTTAAATTGGAAATTTGCATTTTAAATTTCTGTTATAAATAAGGCTGATAATTCATGTGTGTCAGATTGTTATCGTGTTCATATGATGGTGATACGACCTGTTAAAGCCTAAATCGAACGCAACATAACATTACCACCAATTTTCAATTTGATTTCATATCACACTATTGAATAAAAAATAGATGACATGAATAGGAATAAATGTCAAAAGCAAAAAATTCACAATTAAGATAAGCATTAACCAACTAATTCGTAATCTTATATCAAATTATTGTTTTATGTTGAACCTATATATTTGCATTCTCAACTCAAATTACATAGTCGATCATTAGTGCATGAATTTGACAAATGATTTAGACTCTTTTTTCCTCATTTTCTTATTTCTTTAGTTTTCTTTAGCTTTTATTTGATTTATTTATCTTTTATTACATTTTATGTTTATAAGTAGATACAGATACATATATTTTTTATATGAAATAATAAATTACTTTAAAATAGCATTATAAATGAACTTTAATATTTAAAAGTGATAATCTTTTTATTTGAAACCAAAAAAACATATGATACTAAATTGTTTTACAATAATATTGTTATATTATTTTTAATATTTATGTTTAATTCTTAATAATAAAGTACCATAGGTAAATAAAAGAGATATTCAAAATGATAAATACTTATTCAAAACAATTTATGTTATATTGATTGTGTATTTTTTTTTTATATTAGTTTTGTTCATAGATACAAAAAGCTTTTATTTATTTATTAGTTTTGTGTTGTTCCTAATAGTAGAACAAAACGAAAATGAAAAACATAGATGTAGATATAGTTGTGAAATTTATGTGTGCAAATTCATCTCATTTTTTTTTCCTTTCAATGCTTATCATTTGTTTAAGCTGATAATAAATTTACTCACATTTTCTTCCTAAGAAAGGTTTTTATGAACACATCTTTTAGAAAAAAAATAAAATGTTTTATTAATTGATAAAAGCTATTTTTGAGGCTATATCAAAAAAGTAAAGTACTTATTACACCTTCGTTAATTTCTTTTAATATTATAAAACAAAACTAAATTCACAAATTATAACTGAATTAATCATAAAATTACAATTAGATAAAATTAATATGATGATAAAAATATAAAGGAATTCAAAAAGTCAGCCGATACATTAACTGACATGATAAAATAATACGTAAATAATGACAATCACTTCAATCCCAACAACAATGTAAAAAAACTATTACAAATCAAATTAAATATACAATTGCTAATACATAAATTAACGAATATTTACAAATAAAATGATTCCATAAAAAGGATAAAAATATAATGTAACATCACCATTGTAATGAAATAACTAACAATAGGGAGTAAAATTTAACTTGTAAATGATAAATTACAAATCACCAATAATCTATCGGGCACTCCAATATCAATTAAATAAAAAATCATCACATTTTTTCATGAATGTGTTTTTCATGTCGTTATACTACAAAGAAAATCTAAAACTACATTAACAACCTCCTAATATATTTACAGTAAATCGCTTAAGACAATAAAATTACATAAGAAATATAACTCCAGCAAATTGTTTCGCACCTTGGTTTTCACATAGTATTGTTATATATAATTGAACAAAATGATGCTTCTTTTACACAAAATTGCACGACTTGCAAGAATGATTTTAGTTAGAGAAGCCTAATAGAACACATTTGCTAGAAACATGTATAAATTATAATTTTTCATTATATGTTGATATTTATAGAACTTTAGCAAATCCATTATAGTAGTATCCAATTTAATAAAGAAAAAAATTTATGCATAATTTTTGCAACTAAATTAGCATTAAATTAATTGCATTTTATTTAATGTTTTCCATGAAACTTGCATCATACAATAGCCACGTTTTGATTTTGTTCATTTGGCATAAATATAACACCAATTTATTCCATATAAACATAAATTAAATAAATATATTATACAACACATATATGCAATTAGATACTTACTATAATTATTATTAGTTACCTAATTTAATCTACAATTATTTTTGGAAACTATTTTTGGGGGGAATTTTTTTTGATTAGGGGTCCTGCTTTTAGGTAGATATAGATGAGTTCTCAATTCTCATTAATTAGGGTACTTTCAAGGTTTGATGTATATTTATAATCTTATTCACTATCAAATACAAGTTTAACTCATTTAATTAATAAATTTTATTTAATAAGCATAAATCAATCTCTAAATTCGCTATTTGGGAAACCGCCCCCCTCTAAAGATGGGGATGATGGGCAGTTTCCAGAAACCAGCAGCTCTTCGGGGACTCTGCCTTCTATTTTAGGTGGAAGCGGAAGTGGGAGCTTGAGGTTCCATGAAAAGAAATGGACCAATGATAGTATTTTTTTTAATATCTTATCGTCTCGTTTTTGCGAAACTTGGAAAGGTAAATAAAGATACAAAGAACTATTACATTAAAACATTAATATAATTTACAATTCAGAATTGAAATACAAACTTATTAATCTATTCTTGTTACAGGATGCCATGCAAATGAGAAGAAATGCTTCAATAGTTGCTGCTAAAACTTTAGAGGAGGCCATGTGACCGAATTTGTTGTAAGAAACTTGAGGTATTGTTCTGACTCTATTAGACATTTTTTTATGACCAAATAAAATTTATTAACTAATATCTGTATCTACAATCAAATCTAACCATTTAGGAAAATCCTACGTTCACACAATAAACTCAAAATATTCCCCTCCATATCTAGCTAATTTATGAGCAACACAATTAGCACTTCTAAACATGTGATTAATACCAACCAAAAAGTCATCCCAGGACTATTTAATAGTGTTCGCCATATCTTTAAGAATGTAATCTGACTCTATTAAAGTGGATGCGTTTAGTAACTCATTGATAACTCTTGAAAAAGAGTTATATTCATATTCATACATCCTTACATTGAGAATTTGATGCATTTGTTTAGGTTCTTTATGCTTAGTTTAGTTGTTTTTTATGTGTCTAGGTAATTAAGAGTCTAGGATAGAATTAACCTTTGATTTGTGTAGTTTTCGTTGAGTTTTTAGATGCAGATTTGAAATTATTCTAAAGGAAGGAACGTATGCTAGAAGGATGTTGTCGCATAGAGTCAGTATGGAAACCAGAGTAATAGAGAAAGTCAAAGTCAATAGGACTTTAAGTAATTCATCTGGGTAGCTGACGTGGGTTTCTTAACTTGCTGAGGTAGGAGAAATTGAAGCTGCTGACTAAGATGCCACATCACCAAGGGTCATTTATGGCAGATTGCATCTAATTTGAGAAACCTAAAAAATCATTTTTGGAAGGAAGAGCCACCTCTAAAAGAAAGAAGAACACATTACGTAGTGGGGAATGTTCTAGCTGGTGTCAAAAGCGGGGGAATATTCTAGCTGGTGTCGAGAGCTGGGGGTCTGTAGCTGGTAGAGCGCTTGGGGGCTGGATTTCTTGGGAGAGAAGCAATGAGCTAAAAAGAGCACCGATGCAATAAAAAGAGAAGCTGCCAGATTCATCTTCAATCTTGGCTAATTCATTTTCCTCTTTATTTCTAGAATTTAGATTTCTACTCTAGAGAGATGTTGAGTTGTAATTAGAAGATTATGTCTCTTCTTCTCTCTCTAGCTATGAGCTAAACTTGTTAACTACGGTTGTTAACTTGCTATTCATTGATATTTTTGCACTTTAATATAGCTGAATCTTTGTTTAATCTTGGTGTTCTGATATGTTTATCTTGTTGTGCTGGATCACCGTGGTTTAGATATAATTTCTTAACTAAAACTAGAAGGATTAATCTCAGGAGCTTGATTATTTGTCTGGATCACCATGGTTTAGATATAATATTTGTTTAGATATAATTTCTTGAAGCTTGAATCTTGAACATAGGAATAAATCAAGATCTAGTTTGCTAAGTGAAACCCCGAGTTGTGGTTTGACTGAATATTTGTCTGACTTACATATGAATATGGTGGTTAAGATGAAGAGAGGTACATCATCAATTTAGGAAAATTGAGCGGAGATAATTGTGTTAGCAACTGAGATTCATGCTAGATTAATGTTGCAGCATCATTAGTAGCATATCATGGTTAGCAAGCTTTCGGTGGAAGCTACTTTGCCTCAATATTGTGCAGTCTAGGTACCGCCAGTCAAGCCCTGTGTTGTCAAAGATGATGTTTGCCTTCGGTTAGGAGGATATCGACTGGAATTAGAATGTAATGCCCCTATTTGGGTGTTACGTAGAGCATCGTCGGTGGTGGAATCATCGAGTAAGAGTAAGATAGCTAGTAGAGCAGCAAGAGTGGGGGGAATCGAGTAGGAGTAAGATAGATGATGAAATGAGCAAAGTCTCTAAATCATTGTTTAGAAGACCGCTTACACTAAAGAATGATGTTAGACAACTTCTAAGAACCGCTAGCTACTTGAGGACTCTACCTTCAGCTTCGGGTGAAAGCAGAGTGGGAGCCTAAGGTTCTATGAAAATAAATGAACCAATCTTCATGAGCGGATCTATGTAAATGTTGGGGGTCCAT
>JAPKLW010000659.1:327086-349030 GCA_026898455.1 Plectranthus barbatus
TTTTTTTTTATATTTTATAATATAGTGATACAATTTGTTATGAGTTATCCCCCTTCTTTGATAATTTACGAAGAAAAAATGAACTGAAGATAAAGAAAAATATGGTATTAGACTGGATATATAGATGATTCAAAATAATTTTTCGGTATAACACAATTCTATAATCTAGCCCACTATTAAAAATTATTGGATCCACCACTACCGATATTAGTAATTTTTTCTTTATCTTATTGTCACGACTTGCAAAACTTGGGAAAGTAAATAAAGATGCACATAACTATTACATAAAAACATCCATATTTTTTTAAATTTCAGAATTGAAACACAAAGTTATTAATGTGTTCTTGTTAAGGGATGTCATGCATTAGAAAAGAAATGTTTCAATAGTTATTGTTTAAGCTTTAGAAGAGGCCATTGCGACCGAATCTGTTGTGAGAAAGTTAAGGTATAATTCTAACTCTGTTATAATGGATGTGTTTTGTAACTCATACATAATTGAGTATAGGAAATACTTGAAATAATCAAATTATTCTTGCAGAAAACAATGTGGATATATGTTCTAAAGTATAAATAAAATAAGTTGCATGCAATTTTGAAATAAGTAGCAACTCCTCGTTGGTAATTGTTATCTGCAAACATATTAATCGTTTTGAAATATTCGAATTGCTACATGTTTTCTTATCTCGTTTCAATGTCAGATTTTGAAAACTTTGTGCAATATATTTTCTATGTCCATTTATGATAATGTCCTCAAATCAACTTCATATGATGAATTGATTTATGGTAACCTTATCTAATCAAGACGTACTAATGCTACCTCGACAGAAAACCTTTATCTAGCAAGCTTAGGGTGGAAGTTGTTTTGGCCCCAAATCTTGAGGTTGTCTCCCTCCTAACTAACATGAAACTTTATCATATCTAGAATCACTTGAAGATCTTCCCCCATCAACATCTGAAACATGGATTTGGGGCATGCAAATGAACGAATCTGTAAAACTTGGAAAGCAATTGCAGTATGTGATGCAAACTTGGATTGCAAGATTTGTTGAGAATCCCCTTGATGTTGGTTTTCTAGATTTTGGGAATCGCAAAGCTGCTGTTATCAATGGTGGAGGCATGCATCAACTTTGGGTAAATAGTTGTCATCTATCGCAGCTAAAGCATGTCAACGTGTGGTTGGACTGTGTTGTTAATAAAAGCGACAATGTGTAGATGGAAAAGACAGAGTAGCTGAGGTGGAAGATTTACGAGTTTGTGATTTCAGATGTTGAAACCATAAATATGTGAAGAAATTTTACGGGTAAGTTATTTTAAGTACAATTATTTTCGAGACCGTCAACCTAGTGATATTATCTAAAAAAAATAGTGCAAATTTTGTTTTAGACTCTGTTCTCATAAAGATGTTGTTTATTTTACATTGTAATATATATTATTCCTAGGTTGTTATCGACATAACACGTACAAAACGAAATAATCATATGTAAGATTTTTGGGTCCATTGTTATTTTTTTTTCTTTTATCATAATTCTAGTTCATTTTGGTTTCCCTTCTCCCGTGAACTCTACCATTTTCATCTTGGTTGATTTGTGGAGGAATGAATAAGTTAAGCATAACAATTATTCTTTGATTAGGGAGGAATATAGGTTCCCGTATAGGACATTTTTTAATGAAGATGTCATGGAACAAGCTCATTAATGAGGTTGTTTATATTTGGCAAAGATGCTTGAATTTAAACTGTAAGAAACCGACAGTACATGAAATAAGTGGTCAATTGAGGAGTGCAACAATAGCTCGAAATGACCAATTTGTAATCAAAATACTTATATAATGAAGTAAAAATAAAAGAAAGGAAATACAATAATTTTAATAAAAATTAAAAATAATGATAATACCATAAAACGACATCACATCTTGCGCAGTACCATATGATGTGTTTTTCTAAATTAATGAGAATCTTTTCCCTCTCAAATCATCGATCCCATAAAACACTTGCTTTTATTTCTTCTGAAAGGCCACCAATCTATCGAGCGAAACATATAATATTATACTACCAATCATACCTGAAAAACTACGTTGTCCCTCCACATGGATTAGTATTGTCAGATCTTGTTCATTAGGCCTTAGAAAATAGGTTTCACCGAAGCAAGAAACAACACCCTCCACAAAATGTAAAAGCGTGTGTCTGGTCAAAGTCTCACTCGTTCGTATGTATTCACCAACAACATCGAATGATGACTCGTATGCTAATACCCTTATTGCTCCAGTGCATTTTTATAGAGGTGAAAGACCTTGTCTTCTAGTGGCATCACATCTCTGTTGAAAAAATTCATCATTAGCAGTGATAGCTTTCACTATACAAAATAATACCGATTTTTGCATTCGAAATCTATGCCAAAACATCTATGGGGTATAGGTTAGCCTCTCCACAAAATATTTATTCATCAAACGCTCCTCACCTACCACGCATTCCCTATTGTAATACCTTATTCTGGTTGTAGGCCTTGAAGAACCTCGTTCTAGTTGTAGGCCTTGTAGGGTTATAATCATATTCTCAATCATTGTATCAATTTGACTATTTTGTTAATGAACTCGTTCTTCCTATTCATCTAATCCAGTTATTAACTCTAAATCAAAACTTGAATCAGATTCTGAAGAGTTTTCATTGAGAGATATTTTATGAAGTGTGAGGTTAAAAAATATGATAAAAGAGCTAAAACAATTTTGTGTATATTCAACATTGATGCACATGGTAAGGAAGATAAATAAACGAGAATTGGATTTCGAAAGAGCATTGAATTCCTCTGAATGAAGTGGTGTGTTGTCATCCACTATTAATAGATAGAGAAAGAGCATTGCATTGGTTCCCCCACACGGAGTGGTGTGTCTTCCACTATCAATAAATGAGATGATTAGAAGTGACACATAAAGAGTATTACATTGGATTCCCCCACATAGAGTGATGTGTTATTCACTATCAATAAATGAGATTATTTGAAGTGATAGAAAAAGAGTATTGCATTGAATTTCCTCACATGGAGTGGTGTGTTGTCCATTATTAATAAATGAGATTATTTGAAGTGACAAATAAAGAGTATTGTATTGGATTCCCCCACATGGAGTAGCGTGCTCTCCACTATTAATAAATGAGCTTTGAAGTCACATAAATATAGCATCTTGGAAAGTAAAAAACACATTGAGATGCATGAAATGAAAAATATATAGAAATACATGGAAAAGATAATACATGTGAAAAATACAAAGAAATAAGTGAAAACAGAGAAATACAGAAAGTGAAAAATATATAGAAATACATGAAAAAAACTGAAAGTCGAAATTGCATAAACTAGAATTACATGAAAATAAAGTACATTCATTTCCTGCACCGTTCTTTCATCGGTTGCCTCGCTAGCTCTTCTTGTACTAGAGTTAAATGATCTTTTGCCAGCAGTATATTTAACAATTTATATTTCATCTTTTTATCTGCTGCCAACAACTTTTCACGTTCAAACTCAATTTCAGCAGTCGTCACACTTTTGATTACTTCCACTTCATTGTCCTTAGAGAGTTTTAGAGCATGGATCTGTACAGCAAATTGATTAGATAAATCAGAAGTTGATGTCTTACATTTTCCTTTTTTTTCGCTCTATCTCTACCCATAGGACGAGAAATAGTGGAACGTCCAGTTAAAAGGGTTTGAGAAGGTATATAATATTCTGCATCTTCATAAGCCTTTGCTCTTTTGGAGCATCGTCCATCACTTTCTTCATTGTTATCCTTTTCATCTTCAGGAACAAAACGTCTTTTACGAAGAGTTGGTGAATCCCACTTTGGATGCTTACACATAATTAACTTCATTAAAGACAATCATGTCTTGATACTTAGTGCCACCTACTTCGTAAATGGTTTGAGCTTATATCTCAATATTTTTTTGGCTCATTCCACTTTTCTTTCAAGCAGCGGCTTCATTTTAAACAGTTAACTATTTACATGCATTTTTATTGGGCCTTTTAAAACGATCTTTCATCAATTCGATGTTTCTTTCATTGAGCTCATTTGGATTTTTTGTTTGCTGTCCATGATACATTTTGCGCACGTGTCCATAATGAAGTTCCCTGATTTTTGCCACATATGCTTTCTTCACTAACAATGATCCATGATGTCATAAGTGTTACATCTTCCTTCACACACCAAATATTTTCCCCCTTTTTATTTGGACGTTGAGTATCTTGAAATAAATTGTGGGGAATATTTTGTGATACGGGAACATCTCGAGAGACATGAATTTGAGATAAATTTGGAGAAAAAAATAGGATATTGAGAATTTTGTTGATATTGAGAATTATTGAAAATTCTGATATAGTGCAAAGTTTGGATAGTTTTGGGAGCTATGATAATTTTCAGAGTTTAACTAACCTTTAGAATTTGGATAATTGTGAGTGTTCGATAATTTTGAAGATTAAAGAAATAATTTGAATTAATAACTTTAATATTAGAAAATTTTAGAAGTAATGTAAATCAGAGAAGATATCTATTTTTTTGACTTGATTTGATCGGACAAACACTCTGCATTTTGAATTAAGTTGACACCCTAAAATGTTGAATCGCACTATTCAGATTTATCGAAAAAATATTTCTAAAATGCTTAATGTTGGGCTCAAGTAATTGGGCCTGCAGCCACAACAATGGCGACTCATTCTCTGTCCAAGTTTTATAAAAGTTGTCTCTTCGTTCGGAGGGTAGTGGTTAAAGCACCTTGTTTGTAATCGGAAGGTCACAGATTCGAACATCTGTGTGAGTTTAAGATTAATATATACTTATTAAAAAAAAAGTTTTATAGAAGCAGAATAATTCTCCAGATTGACATAATTGCTGATTAATAATTATAAAAACAATATTATTAAAAAAATCTCATAAACGAAACCGTATGCAAATAGTTTTCTACTGCCACCCTAATTAAGTTTGTTTGACTAATTTAAAAATTAAGAAAAATGGTTTTGTTGTGGAAGTTTATTACAATTTTTTTAAACCTCTTTTGATCATATAATCATTTGAATAAAAGATTTTAATCACTAATCAGAGTTATGCAGGGGGCGATGCCATTATAAATTTGGGGCATCTAATCCACGATATTTAGCTTTCACCTCGAGGATGTGTTTAATAATATTAATTAATCCTTTAAAATAAGAAAAATGATTTTGTTTTAAGCGGTATATTTTGAATTAGTGAGTCACTGCCATGTAGGGATGACAATTTTTTATCCGATCCGATAATTCGATACGAATCCGCACGATAATAATGGATACGGATTGAGGCTTATCGGATATGGATCCTTATCGGATCGACACGATAAGGACACGAAAATTTCGGATCGGATTCGGATCGGATACGGATATCCGTTAATAAATTAATAAAAATTATTTATTTTTAAATATAATAATTAATTAATTGATATTGATATATTAATATAGATTTAAAGCTCTTTAAAAAACACAAATCTTTTGGTTTTTTATTGTTCGTGTCTCATTTTATTAATTCACCACCAAAAAAAATGTATTTATTTATTTTTTAATATTTATTTTCTTCTACTATCAAAATTAAATAACTTTCTTTTTTTCTCAACTTCAAGTTTTCAATTAATTTGTATCAACGGATTAACTAAAATGTGAGATCTTAAATTTTAATGTTGATGAAAGTATTGTAGATTCTCATTCATTGTCTCAACTCTTTCAATTTCACCATGATAGATTAAAAGTATTTATTATAATTTATTTTATTTGTTATAAATCTTAAAGTTTTAATTAATATTTTTCTCCCTCAAAATTGTAAGTGGAGTATTGACGACTAAAATAAAAGATTGATTAGTATTTAGAAATGAGCATGTTTGACCACTAGAATTGTAATTTAAGATTTATCTATGTATCTTCGGATATTTGATTGAGGATTTTAGTTTCAAATGAAGTTGCAGTTTTATTTATTTATCAAACACATTATTTGAACAATCAAATATGAATATTTTGTATTATCTTATCAAATTTTTATTGGATTATAATTTTGTTTACTGAAACGGATTCTTATTGAATTAATCTGATTTGGATTTTTATCGGATCGGATACATAACAGATCATTCAGATTGGATACTTATTGTATCCTTAACGGATACGGATCGGATTCGTGCGGATACGGATTTGAACTTAACGGATCGGATACGGATACGGATTTTAATTTTTCTTAACGGATCGGATCGATAACGGATTGACACGATAAGGATCCGATCCGCACGAATTGCCACCCGTAGTTGCGTGACTTGTGTATTTGTAAGTCGGTAATATATTTGAACACATTTTATTCAAAATTCATTTTATAATATGCATATGCTATTCGAAATGCAAATTTAATCGGGAAAAACAAAGTTTTTGAATATGAATGTCGAAGAAAATGGATTAGGTAGTAATTTAGTATTAGTTAAATTTAAGGCGTTTAGCCCAGATTTTAATTTTCAAATTTCTTCCATCCGCAAAAGCAGCAAAGAAACCCATCATTTCACCCCCCACCTTCCACTCTCTACACCCTCCAAAAACCTCCGATTTCTGTGTCGCTGAATTATGAATTTGCCGGAATCGGAGAAGCTGCTCTTGGCGGCCAGCGGTGGCGACACTGTCAAGCTCTTCGACATCTCAGTTGAGCCGCAAAACCCCTGTGTTCTCACCCACTCTCCATCTCCAGGCTCACGTGTCCATTCCGTCAGATGGAATCACAACAGTTAGTGCATTCTCACTTTTCATAGATCTATTATCTTTCCCGAGTTTTGTTTAATTGGATTTTCCCCCTACTTTAGATTTGCTTCTTGACTGGGTGATACTGCACCTTTTTCTTTGGGAGGAGGGTTGTGTTCTTAATAATTCGATTTGTTAGATTTGGTTTTGGCGAGCGCGGGCGAAGATGGTAGGATATCACTGTGGAGGAAGAGCGGACAAAGCCTGTTGACGGTGCCGGCCAAGAATGCAAGGGCCGATACAGTCGAGGTACATTGCCTAACTTTTAGAGTGTTTTATCTTTATCCCACAATATATATTTTGCAAGAGACAGTTGTATTATTTGAAGTGAGTGGGATGGCAGCCGAAGTTCCAACTAATATCTTGTAGTTGCATGATTTTTTTGGACTGGGTTATCTGATGTTCGTCCGTGACTAGATGAAATCCAAATCGTTTATTATTCTATAGATGCTTTCATAAAATCAAATTGTGATAATGCTGCTGCTACCTGAGTCCGAGGCAATAGTGTCGCTAGTTGAGAGTAAATTAACTCACAAAATTAGAGAAACTGGAGATAGATTAGGACTTTGACTTTGATCTTCTACATAATTAACTGATGGTTTATGATGTTGTGTTTTAACATTGTGTGCCGCTACTAAAATATAAACCTGATGTTTAGTTTCATAATTGTCACATGTATAAGCCTTCAGAGTCTATATCAACTATCAGCTTCAGCAATAAAGGATCTCGATATATTTGCTCTGGTGGAACTGGACAAGTTGTGCGGATATGGGATCTGCAGAACAAGAGATGTGTCAAATGGTTAAAAGGCCATACTGATACAATAACTGGTGCAATGTACAATTGCAAAGATGAACATATAGCTTCTGCAAGCCGTAAAGGAGATATCATTCTTCACAACCTTGCCTCTGGTACAAAAGCTGCTGAACTCAGGGACCCTAATGGACAGGTATATTATTCTTACTTCTAAGGGCTCATCATGTTCACATATATATATATATATATATATATATATATATATATATATATATATATATATATATATATATTCTATGTTAATGACTGTTTTCATTCTAAAAAATTACAAGACCAGGTCCTTGGCGCACTTGATTATTCTCGGATGAGCAGGCACCTTTTGGTTACAGCTGGTGATGATGGGTCCATTCATATGTGGGACACAACAATTCGCAACCCAAAGGTTAGCTTTCCTTACACTGGGTTTTGTATTTATGAGGATGACTTCTTCAAATATTTTGCTCCCTATACAAATTGAATTATTATATATAAAAAAAATATGAAAGTTCCTTACTGCTTGCACATTTGCAGGAAAATATGAAGTTTTATTTTCTTTTTCCTATTCATAAATCAACAGTATAATATTTTGGCCTTTTCTTTGTTGATAAGTTTATATGGCATATTTTGTGAATCTTATTTGAATTTTCGGAATATTCCTTTCATTGTAAGCAAAAGAAAGATGCAGAAACTTTACAGATTCCTTTTGGAATCAACTACTAATCGATTGCCTAGATCATATGACCACCATTTCAGTCGAGGAATAATCCGCTGAAAGCTTCCTACTGGCAATTCTATGATCCATTATATGCACAATCTTCTATTCTATTTTTTAGCTTACAACTTGTTGCCAATCAGCATTTACTTAAGACTTGGTCCAATTTTCATTTACCCCTTTTTGATCAAATCTTATATCTGTTACTAACTTGGCAATCGCCAACTTTTACTGGGATACCAGACTGAGCCCTTGTTTATGCACTTCAAACATTTGCTATATTATAAAGTTGCCCTTACTGTATTCTGTTGTGGTTTTTGTGCGTAGTTATTTCTTCTGTATTAAGAATTCCCTTTTGTATTTTTCAGGCTTCTTGGTTGAAGCAGCATTCAGCACCTATCTCTGCTGTTAGTTTTTCACCATCCAACGATAAGGTCTCTTGTTTTATTTGCTGATTCATTTTAATGTAATATTGTCCTATATGGCATTTGAATCGACTGAAATGTTACTATAGTGTAACTTGCAATCTATATAATAATTTTATATTTTTCTTGTGAACTTGGCAGATTATTGCTAGTGTTGGTCTGGATATGAAGTTATACACATTTGACACAGGGTCAAAGAAGCCATCTTCTTGTATTCCTTATGAAGCTCCTTTTTCTTCACTTGCATTCACTGATGACGGATTAACCTTGGCAGCTGGTACGAGCACTGGCCAGGTTGTATTCTATGACATTCGTGGGAAGCCACAACCAATCACAGTTCTTCGTGCATATGGGAATTCTGAGGTGATTTTCACATTCCCAGAATCATTTGAACTTCCTTGTTTTGAGACTTGACTAATCACTTTTTAAAGTAGTTGCAATCAAGTGCTATCTTTTGTAGTTCTATTAACATGTTTCAATCCTTGTCGAAAAAAACCCTACTTTTGTATCTTTCTTCATTACAAAATTAATAGCTGGTATCAAGTCTGATCAGAAGATCACTTTCCAGTTTCTCCTATGAAAAAACTCATCATGATGAAGCTGAGTAGAATCTTACGCAGAAGAACAGTATTTGTTATGTTTGAGTCCATTCTAGTTCTGTGTTTATTTTCTGCCAGAAGGTATTTCAAGGATATTTATCATAGTCACGAAGCTTGGTTTCATCTTAATCAGGCTGTCACTAATCTCTGCTGGCAAAGGTCAAAACCAGTAATGGTTAACGAGAATAACTGCTCAGACGATACTGTTCTTTTGGCTGGTGATGTAGGGGATTCTGTTCTTATGCCTGATCCACTTCCTTCTCGGGCATTATCGAGCATTTCAATGCCCTCAATGGTGTCTGGATCTAGAAATCCTACCCGATCTGGGTCTGGAGATTTATTTTCTTTTCCTGCTGAATCTGCATCAAGTGCTCTTAGCTTACATGCTTCAGATGAAACACCTCTTCGAAGCAGCTTATTGACTGGTGGAGCTCTTACAAGACTGCATGCAACTCGAAGCTATAATTTCAAGGATGATATGGAGGTCTTCTCTCCCCTTGTGGAAGTTCAACCAATTACACCCTCTCTTGACAAATTGTGGAGTGATCATGAGGGTTCAAAGAAAGATCTGGATAGAAAATCTTCTTTTCTGTTTCCATCTCGGAGATTCGGTCTCTCAGAGGAAGGCAATAATGATCACCATCCAATCTATGACTGGAAATCTAACTCTTCATCCAAGCAGGTACCTCTTGTTAGTTTCCATGGTTTCTTTTCAATTTTGTTTTTTATACTTAAAGATGTAGGAGAATTCAATAATCTAATTGCAGATGATCATATGGTTCAGAATATCTTATCCTGTCCGATGGGAATGTATAGTTTTATTTGGTGTTTGCCACACACTAGGATGCTAAGTAAATTTGAAAACTGAAACAAAGAAAATTAGAACAAAGTAAATTAGATGTCATGTGTATTTCAATTTTCAGTTCAAGTATGTTGAAAGGGTATATTCTTACATCAACTGAAGTCTGACTGCTTCATTCTGCATCTGAAGAGATGTGATACAAGTAACAAGGTGCAGTGATGATGTGAAAACTCCTTGGAGGTTGTTGCTTGTGTAATATGCATGCTAAAGATAATTCTTTTTTAAACCCTTGATATTGATACGTTGAGTCATAGATGGCACTCCTGCTTATTGAATGCAAAATCCCCCTGCAATCTAGGATCAAGCTTGTTGAATTTCTTTGAGCCATTGCTTTCCTTTAATGGTTTTATTTTACTATCCGTTTATAGACACGATCAATGAAAGTGGTATTAGGTCTTTTATGGATTGGAATGTGCCTTGGTTAAAGGAGATAGTGACTTCATTGTGGATTTTTTTTCAATGATGATTGATGCATAAACTTTTATTCAAGAACATCTGGTGCTTAATGGAATATTTGCATCAAGGTATTACTCAAGATAGGTAATATTTTGAAGAAACACATGAAACCTATGTTGCTATTCTTGATTTTTTCTCGAAACTCAAAGTTGCTTTTTTATTTGTCCGGTGAAGGTCTTGGGCATAAAACCTTATTTGTGTAACATACCTTGACTGTTGATGTTTCTTTTCTTTGAAAACCCCCTCCTCCAAGAGAATTCTTTCCTTTGAAGTTGGATTGTTTTATTTGCTTATTTGATGTTCAACAAGCACCAACATTGATAATCCCTATTTCCCAATTGTTACTCATAGTTACATGTCAAAATTAACATTTTGAGATGAAGTCATTAGCCATCTTTGGAATCTCTTCTGGTATTGTTTTTTATATCTCCTTGTTTGGAATTTGGTTTAGGACCATTCATGGCCTTGAACAGGTTAAATTTGGCTAGTTTGCCGTGTTTTGTGGTAGTATTTCCAAATCTTCCTGGAAATTCTTACTTTTGTGGACCAATCTGTTTGCTTTAGTACCAATAGACAACAAGTGTTCTTCCTTGTGTGGATCATATTTCAATGGGAACTTTTGGTGGAGTTAGACTTGTTAGTTAGTGCTGGTGCTGTGGCAAAACTGATTGCCGCGCAAGATTTTGATCTCTGTGCCTACCCAGTGTAATTTCTAAATGCTGGGCCCAATGGTTTAGGGGTTCCCTGCTGGCCCTCTTAGTAGTTAAACTTGGAGTGAAGTAAGGTTTATCAACATAATATTTTGTATGAAGATCCCTCAGTTATATTTCATTAGACATTAGGTGGATGAATTAAACTGAGTCTAACTGAAACTCCTTTGCTGAACTTCCACTCAACAACGTATATAATGTCATTTATTTGTAGAACTAATTTCTGTTAACATTAGTCTGGTTTCTTCTATTTAGATTGTTCATCTCCTATTATAATTAACTACTTTTATGTTCCATTACACTTGATAACTCTTTGGAACATTTCATCTTCCAATTCATATTTTGATACAGACGTAACTCTTGCAGGACGATGCCACTTCTACCTACACACAGTTGACATCTACACCTCCATCTACACGTACTGATGATTCTTCCTCCATTACTCCACCAGAAGCTTGGGGTGGTGAAAGGTTATCTGAAAAACTCAGTCACCTTCGCGGATCTATTAACATGCCTTCTCGTTTTGCAACTCTGGCATCAACTACTTCATCATCGGCTTTAATGTTGTCTGGGTTACAAGATAGCCTCCCCACAAATCAAAGTACAAACAGTTTAACATCAAGCCTGAGCCTGACTAGTTTACGGGTTAGAGAAACCCTTAATCATGAAGGATCTCTTGATACTATTTCCTCCCCCTTAAGTACAAAAGTTATTACAGCAAACACGAATCTTGAGAATCTCAGCCCAGCTCTGTCTCTTCCTAGAAGATTCTCTAGTTATGCAGAAAGAATAGGTGCCGCACCATCCTTAAATGATAATTCGTCGTTTCCCGCTGGTTCCCCTAAATCTAAGAAAACAGGAGCAGAAACTAGGGAAGAGCTTCTTAACAGCTTGTTATTAAGGTCTGAAATCCCAACAGCCTCAGGAACCAGTGCTCTTACCACTATCAATGTAAGAAACAATCAAATTAATGCTGCGGTCTCTTTTACAGTCACTTTTTAATGTTATATTCTCATTTAACTGTGTGCGTTACAATGGAATTTGGCTTTAGGAGATTATCATTTTCTGTTCCTTGAATGCTGCCTGCGTCTTATTTCCATTGCTTAATAAATCTTGCATAATTTTGTGACAGGGTGGAATGACTCATTTGCCAAAAGCTCACTTACAGTCTGATGCACAGCAGGGAAATTCTTTTTCCCTGCAGCTTTTTCAGCGTACACTGGAAGAAACGCTGGGTTCATTTCAGAAATCTATTCATGATGACATGCGTAATCTTCACTTGGAAATATTGAGGCAATTCCATTTGCAGGAGGTATAAATCTGATATCTTATCTTGCCTGTTTGGTCCGATTCCCTAGTCCCTAATATTAAGCAATCTGATGTGCAGATGGAGATGTCAAATGCCATGGGATTGATACTGGAAAATCAGGCTGAAATTATGAAGGAACTTCAATCACTTCGGCAGGAAACACAACAGCTCCGCCACATGCTCTGAGTATCAGATTCATTCTTTTACTTGCTGTTTGTTTTATTACATTTATTTTTTGAGTGTCTGTAAAAAGAAAATAGGTATATTTCTATTGGTATTTCTGTAATCTCTCTCTCTCTCTCTCTCTCTCTCTTTCCTCTTCTTTTTCTTTCTTCTTCTTCTTCTTTTTTTTTTTTTTTTTTTTTTGGAAAAAAATTGTGCGAGGTTTGGAGAGTAACAGAGTTTTACTTCAAAAACTCAGTAGGAAAAAATCTGCTCTTTTTTTTTTTTTGGAAGTTAGTTTCAATATTTAGTTGGGTTGGTGAGGATTAAACCTTTTATCGTATTGATAGGGTTACTATAGTTGGTCTATTTTCTATCCTTTATATTATCCATCAAGTAATTAAAGTATTTTGCTTTTATTTATTAAATTATGGGTTCCAGTTACAGTTGAGATATCATAAATGATAATTTTTTATAATTGTTTGGGGTGGTAATTTTTTTAATAACGGATATAAAAAAAATATTATTTTAATATTTATAATATGATATAGAAATATTGAATATTAATTTTTTTCTAATTTTTGCTTCGAATTATATCCAGTAGAAATGAGTACTGTTGCAAAAAAAAGGGACACTTGCGTGTTGAAGTTGGAATAACTTCATTTTACAGGATAACAATGAACAAGAGCTTCATTTATAATTTCGAAAGTTGAAAGCAACATTATTTTTGGCATGAGGTGGAGGTATATAAAATACTTTATGCATATTTTGTAATCCTAAAATTAATAAATAAATCATGAGTATTTGCGAATAGAAAGAACAAGAACCTATAAAGATGAGGGGGAAAAAAGGCACAACCCATCGAGTTTTGGTGTATTGAAGATGGCGATCGAGACAAAGATTTTGGATTTAATTCCTTATTATTCTTATCCTAGATCTAAACAATATTTTTCCAAATAAAAGACAAAAAAAAATCATTGAGTCATACACAAAGTGTCCATGTGACCACTGACTACACTAATCACGTGACATTAATTCATGGGGATTTTGATACAACAATCCAAAATTCAACTATAAACATAAAAATTTAATCTTTAAAATCGAAATGTCAATCGCAAATGGGGCGTCACTAATTGATAAAAATGAATTTAATGACAATATCATGTTTGATGATCATTATAAATCAATCTAAATTAGAAATCCACCATGGGACAGGAACGATTGGTGGTAAAATCTGTATTGTGCTGCTTTCTTGTTCTATTTTTGATCAAGTATGAAATATATTAAAATTATAGTGATAATCTTAAATATATTATAATTTATACATATAATTAATGTATGTTAAATTATTAGAATTTGTTTCAAAACAATATTTCTTATTTAATAAATTGTAGTACATTTTTACGAAGATGTGTAGTTTTGTAAATGTTTAATGTTATCTTGTGAGCCACATCAATTTTCGCGCCTTGAATTTATGCTCCCATCATAAATTTAAAATAAAATTAATAATTTGACATATATTTTAGCAACATGCACAATTTGTAATAGTGCAATAATTTGTTGAACCTTTATCTTTTTAAAACCATGAATAGCACTTTCAAGATTATGTTCTACTTTTTTTTAAACTCTAAACAAAGAAATTTAAATTATTTATATATCATAAGTCACTATGAGATTTAATAATTATAAATTTAGGGATCAAAATTTAAAATTATATTAAGTTTGACAAGACAATTTTGTTAAATTAACAATCTTAAAACTCAAACTAGATTTAATTACTATCGAATTGAATTTAAAATTTCTTCAAATTAATTTAAAATAGCTTAGGAGTTAGCTTCACTCTTAAACCAACACAAGTATTTTACCAATTTGTAAGCCTTGAATTTTTTTCCTTCAGGATTCATGTTACTCACTTTATCTTCTCTTGTGGGTCAACATTTATAAAGCAAATGCATTAAATGCATTTCATAATTTCTTAAAAGTTTATATTCATTGAATGCATTTCGTATATCAACGTGAGTAAAGGTAATCAAGACATTTATTTTAGTTATGATATTTAATTGCAAGTTTGTCTTGTTCTTATATCAACTTTCATTTTTATTTTTCAAATTTCTTATATCCTAATGGTATATATCATGTAGTAAGATCCACTTATTCTAATGTTGCAAATTCTAAGTAGGTTTATTCTTTTCTTGAAATACAGTTAATTTTATAATAAAATCGCCTCTTTCTATACAGTTGATTTGATAATAAATTAGGGAAATTGACAATAAATAGTTATAATTGATCCACCATCAATATTATATTATTACATTATTTATTTGTAAAAGATTTTTTTATTAATAAAAATTTCAAACATCTACAGTAGTGGTAGGCAGATTTAAAGTTGAATAAACTGATGACTAGGTCTGACCAAAATATTTTCCAAACTCTTAATATATTTTATATCTGAAAAGAAAATCATGATTTAGAAAAAAAAAATAGAGAGATTTTTATTATATTTATATATACCTATATATTGATGAGAATTCCCCAAAAAAAAGAAAGAAAAAAAGGTAAAACTTTGAGGGGTTTGGTCAGGAGCTTTCCCCTCCGCACGACGCAGCGTGTCGCTTTTGCATTGCTCTCTCCTCTCCTCACAAGAAGACGAAGTGATTAATTTCTCATTTTGCTGCTGCTGCAGATCTCAACCCTATTGATAAGTTGTGGTCACGGCTCTCTTCTTGTCTCCACTCTTCAGCTGCTATTTGTTCGAATACACTCGCTTTCTCTCGCTAACATAGCAATGGAGGATGCTGATGCCGCTCGTTCATTCGTTAAAGATGTTAAACGCATCGTCATCAAGGTAATCATTTTGAGTCTATATTCATTTCTGTTTAATCACATTGTTGTTTCCGCACTTCTGTCTCATTGGAGGTTGAATTTGTGCGTTTGCTGTATTTTTTTTAATTTTTATTTTATTTTTTGTAGCGATTTATCGTTTTTGTGGATTTTTGTTTTGTTGTTTATATCAATCGGATGGATTGTGTTTTCCGGATTACGGGTTGTGTGTGCTGCTAATCCAACCGTTGCTTTCTAGCCTTCTTCATGAACTAGTTTCTGCCTGTGGCATTCAGTTTTTGTACACATTTATACTTTATTTACTTTCTTCACGAACTTGGACTCTGCTTCCAGCAATTTGATATTTTACATATGCATACACTAATAAATGATTAAACTAAAATCCACCTGTTTGGTTTTTGTATTCAAACTTGTCCATGCGATTTCAGCATTTCCCATTCCGGTTACTTAAACTTTTTATGGACAACATAGGCTGTGTATTTCGTTATGATGTTCTTTTACTTAGATGAACAAATAGGTTTGAAAGGTAAATAGAAAGACTTGAAATGCTTATCCTAGTAGCTGCAAAACTGGAAATTAAAATGAAGGTGCTATTAGATTAATTTAACAAGTGTGTTTTGAAATTCTTGAAAAATAATTCATTTCTACTTGGAAAAAAAAAGCATCATTTCGAACTACAATGGTGCTAAAAAGCTGCAGCCCTGAGCCCCCCCCTTTTTTTTTTCCTCTCTCGAGCAAGCTTTGATGCCAGTGTTTAAATCATTATTATGTTTTTGTAGCAAGTATGACAAATGTTGATAAGTATGATAAGTGCCGTACTTGTGCAGTCAAGCAACTCTATGTCCCCAAGGTTTTCCATTTTAACAGACATTTCACCTAGGCGGGTACCAATGTCGATTAATAGTCTCTTTAAGTGACTTCTTTATAAAGCAAGGGATGCTTTATTATTTGTGGACTGCTATTCACTCCATTTCCCTTCCTGTTCCTTTTTTCCCCTTTACATGAAACTGATTCTTCATCCTTGAAACCTTAGGTTGGAACTGCGGTAGTCACTCGAGCTGATGGAAGACTAGCTCTTGGAAGATTAGGCTCACTCTGTGAGCAGGTGCTCAAGGATTTTAAAATACTAAATTGTTTTTTAAATTGCTATTACATCCACAGGCTTTGTCCAATGCTTAAATTTTGAAATCACAAACCAATTGCAGATCCATGAACTGAACGCTCAGGGCTATGAGGTTATTTTGGTAACATCGGGTGCTGTTGGTGTTGGCCGCCAACGGCTTCGATACAGAAAATTAGTTCACAGCAGGTATCCTGCATCCCTTCATTGGCTTTAAATATCTATCTGAGAACATTGTAAAGTGCATAGCTCTACTTAATCAATTTAATTTGTGACTTATATATATATGTATATGTATATCGTTTTGCAGCTTTGCAGACCTCCAGAAGCCACAAATGGAACTTGATGGGAAGGCCTGTGCAGCTGTTGGGCAAAATGGTCTAATGGCTCTATACGACACTTTGTTCAGCCAGGTGAAACTTAGAGAAAATAAATCATATATGCTAATTTTATACATCTAAATTGATTTGTGGTTTTCTCCTTGTTCAGTTGGATGTGACCTCAGCACAACTTCTAGTTACAGATAATGACTTTCGTGATCCTGAATTCAGGAGGCAACTTAATGAGACTGTTAAGTCTTTGTTGTCTTTGAAGGTGGTTCCAATATTTAATGAAAATGATGCAGTCAGCACCAGGAAAGCTCCCTATGAGGTGGGCTATTGACTTCATTCGTTGCTTAATTTTGCTGCTTAAATTGTAAGGCGCACAATTTAGTTGGGACTTCATGCCTGTCAAGACCTCTAAATTACTCAAGAAAGAAAAAAGGATTCTAAGTTTCCTGCTAAAGTTTTCAATTTACAAATTGTTTTTCTTAAACGAAGTGTTTAGTGATCTTTCTGTAATTTCATTGTTCCAAAGGAATGCATATTTTAAAACAAATCTTGGTTCAACTTCTTCATCTAGGAGCTAGGTATATCGACACATCTGATTTGTTATGTGTGTGATGTTGTCCATAGCAAGATATCTTGACTAAATTGGAGCTCATGCTCACTTCATTCTGCTCGTATGATTCCATTTTATAGGATGCCTCTGGAATATTTTGGGATAACGACAGTTTAGCAGCTCTCCTGGCTCTGGAGCTAAAAGCTGATCTTCTTGTTCTGTTGAGTGATGTGGATGGTCTTTATAGCGGCCCACCTAGTGATCCTCATTCTGAACTAATTCATACGTACATTAAAGAAAGGCATGAAGGAGAAATAACTTTTGGTGACAAATCACGAGTCGGAAGAGGGGGGATGACAGCTAAAGTAAAAGCCGCTGTTTATGCTGCATCTGCTGGCATTCCTGTTGTTATCACAAGGTCTGCTTGCTTACAAATGAATTTTCTATCTGGATTATTTATTACCGAAAATGCATAAAGTTTAATTTTAACCACATGGCTGCTTCAGCATTTAGTGTCTATGTCGAATTCTACGATTTATTTCTAAGGTGGCATTTACAGAAATTTCACTGAAACTAATGGGGGGAGAAACATTCGGAACCTAAAATGAACTGATGTGATGATAAGACCATTTTCTCTTTACAAGATTATCCTTTTAGTTCATGCAGTACTTCTTCACTACTGATCAGAGCAGTATCAACACTTGGGTGAAGTAGATTTTCTGCTTTTATTTGGACAATGAATTAAGCCATGAGGGTTGCACCTTTTTTACTGCCTCAATTATGCATCTTAATTTGCAATTCACTGTATTTCGTGAGTGTTTTCAAGTAATCTCATTCAATTTTCTCATGGCTTAATCATATCCAAAAAATGTAATAGCGCAATATGTTGTTTTTGGTTTGGTAGTATTGCATTTAAATTATAATAATAATAATAATATTATTATTATTATTATTATCTGTGCAGTTGCTAAGCTTATTATCAAACATTGGAAGCTACTGTTGGTGAGGCTATAGATGACATGTGTTAATATCTGATGCTCTCATAAAAACATATCTTTGCACACTTCTTTTTGGGTGGATTTGTGAGGTCAGAAAAGTAATCTTGAAAAGCAGAAACTGGTAATTTGGTAAAAGATACCATTTTATAAACAATAGTGCCAATATATGCAGTAGCACAGGGGTTAAATATTGGAACATTGTTTCTTTTATTGATCTCAGGAATCTCAAAATACTTTGCACTTGGTCTGATATTATTATTTTATGTCCAAGTATTTCCATGCTTAATGATAAGATTTCAAGGCTAACATAAGTATGCTAATCACCATCCAAAGTCTAGAGAAGCTTATCCAATTGTTCTACTTGAGAAGAGTTTTCAGACATATTCATTCATGCCATATGTCTGAGTGGGAAATCGGCTCCAAGATAGGCAATAGATAGACTTGTATGTTACCTGTTATGTAATTCCGAAATCATTATTTATATTCAACATCATAAAGGTTCCTGTCTCTGACAAAAACATTTGCCTAGTTGACGTAGAAAATTTGATGCATTGAGAGAAACACCTGTAATCTGTTATTCTGCTACTTTGCCTTTGCTTATTGCCACTCATTTTCTGTATCAACTCCTACCTCCGTCTCTCTATGGATGTAGTGGTTTTGCAGCTGGGAATATTTTAAAAGTTCTAAGTGGAAAACGTATTGGTACTCTATTCCATCGGGATGCAAATAAATGGCTTCCTGTCGGAGATGTTGGAGCACGTGCAATGGCAGTGGCTGCTAGAGAAAGTTCGCGAAGACTGCAGGTAATCGTCACTGAATAGAAACTATTTTGGTTTGTTGCACAATTAAATAATAACTATGCTAATATCGGGTCCCCAACTTGGTGCACAAGTGGTTGAAGCGTCTTGCGTTTATCCAATAGGTCATAGATTGAGTTGCATTCGGAACATCTAGGTTGGGAATTTAATGCATTCTATTCCAGAAAAAAAATCTATGTTAATATCTTATGTTCCAGGCTATGACTTCTCATGAGAGGAGTAAGATTTTGTTTGATGTTGCTGATGCACTAGAAGCTAGTGAGAAGCTAATAACCTCAGAAAATGAGGCTGATGTCGCCGAAGCACTGAAGGCTGGATATGAAAAGTCCTTAGTATCAAGGCTTGCTTTGAAGCCTGGTAAGGTAAGATTTTTTCATAAAAGCATGTATGGCCTTTTTTTACCGAAGTGTTTCCACATGAATCTCTCAAAACTTAATGAGTTTCAGGTTTCAAGTCTTGCAAATTCTATTCGCGTGCTCGCAAACATGACGGAACCTGTTGGTCGAGTTTTAAAGAGAATGGAGGTAATTAAATGGGGTGTCTACTCTCATCAAATAATACTTATATTACTGACAGTAAATCATCAGAGTATGGAGTCATTCTGAATTCCTGCTACCTTGTTTCTGGAATACTGCTGGCAATTCATAAGTTGAAAGCATGGGATGCTTTCAATTGCATAGCTGCTAAGTTAAGGTTTAAAGTTTGTGAACCATATTCAGAATTACACCTATTTCAGCTTCTGCAAGATTAGTAGTATTGAGTTGTTTTCATATAAGCAGACCTAAAACAGTATCTAAAATTGTGAGAGTCAAGCTTAATCAAATGTGATATGAGCAAACAGTAGTATAACGTGTGCTATATCTAGGTCTCAACACAATTAAGCTAGACTCTAAATATTTAAATGTTCTAACATATCTCACAAACAGTTTGAGAACTCAAGCTTGAAATTCTGTTTAATGAAATGTTTATTATACTCTCAGATGTTTGCTTTCAAAACATTTATTGAACTTACATATATTCAGCCAATACTACACTTTGTCCGCACTAAATTTCTCAAGCTCTGCTTGTCTTTGGTTAAAGAAAGTTTTTGACCAGATTTCAATGAGCTACTTAACTGGCTGATCTTGCCACTCGTTAATTTGCAATTTGGATTTTTCTATATGTTTTCTGGAAAGTGATATGCTTAGAAAATCATATGTGGTAGATTGTTAGGAGATAGGCTTGTGATTTTCTGATGATTATTACTGCAGCTTTCAGACGGATTCATCTTGGAGAAAATGTCATCCCCCTTGGGTGTTCTTTTGATCATTTTTGAGTCTCGTCCTGATGCTCTAGTGCAGGTAAGTTACAGCAAAAACCACTCACGTGGTTAATGAGTACTTGTCTATTTGTTCTTGCATCTCTGTAGCTCTCTCTTCTTTCGACTCTTCAATGTAATTTGTTTTCATATTGTTCCCTTTTAGTATTTATTCATAGTGCTTTTTATTCAGCGGTTTCGTATTCACCTTTCGAAATACCTGAGGGTTCATATCAACATTCCATATTTTAGGTGGAGGCCCTATTTTTTCTTCGAAATAACTCTTTTTTATCACCTTCATAAATGTTCTCTCTCACCTCTTCCCATCGGAATATAGTGGCCTTTTAGCTGTCAAAATCACCCTGTTCTTTGCAGCAAGTTTTGGAAACAACTGTGAATAGTATGCAGTCTGATGTCTTTTGTAAATGTTTCATGTTATCCCTGGGGCTTAACCTTTTCTTTTGAGTAATATGATCAACTTGCCAATGGTAGGTCAGATAAATTCTCTATTTCTCCTTAATATGGAAAATGACTGATAGCTTTTTGTTTGCCTTTAAACAGATAGCTTCATTAGCAATTCGAAGTGGGAATGGACTCCTGTTAAAAGGGGGCAAGGAAGCTAGAAGGTCAAATGAAATTCTGCATAAGGTGAGATAATGTGAATTGTGAAGTTTTTGCATATTACACTGTTCATGTTGGAATTTATGACTTCATCCCTTGTTCTTTCAGATAATCACTTCAGCCATTCCAAAAAGTGTTGGAGAAGGCCTTATTGGTCTGGTTACTTCAAGAGAAGAGATCCCGGAGTTGCTTAAGGTGGTACATCTATATTTTACTTTTATAATAATGCCTGATTGTTCATTGATATAAATCCACTATATGAGAGTTGTTATTAAAGTTCAATGTTGATTTCAAAGCTGGATGATGTGATTGATCTTGTCATCCCAAGGGGAAGCAATAAACTTGTTTCTCAAATTAAGGCGTCAACAAAGATTCCTGTTCTCGGCCATGCTGGTAAAATAAAATTGTTCTTTTGTTAACTTTTTCTGTGTTCTATTATTAGTGAAGTCGTCGTTAAATTTCTCATGTTGGAGAATCATGTTGTCTTTTTCTCCCCAGATGGAATCTGTCATGTATATGTAGATAAGTCCGCTGATATGGATATGGCTAAAAAAATTGTTTTGG
>JAPKLW010000659.1:349040-403623 GCA_026898455.1 Plectranthus barbatus
CTACTTGTTCACAAGGACTTGGTTCAGACTGGTGGTCTGAATGAGCTTATTGTGGAACTTCAAACAAAAGGTTGGCATCTCTTTGACACCCCCACTGAAAGATAAATGAATTCCTTTAGACTCCTCACTCAGCAGTTAGGGTCCTTAGCAGCAGGTCATTTACTGAGCAATATAATATATGAATAATGCAGGATATATTGTATCTACAACTACAAGCATATAATTACCTATATCCTATTACTCTAATCAAAGTTATTCAAGAAAATGGTGGCTGCCTGTTTGGAATGTTGAAAGGCTCACTGATATTCACACTCTTTAATTGTAAAATTATGTCAAGACTTGTTGATCATATCTTTGGTAGCCATATACAACATTTTCACACAAGGATTTGTCAAAATATTTAAGAATATGATGAAAGATTGGCATTGTAATCGCTATATAACCCTCAAATGAATTGTGTCTTTACAATACTAATATAACTATATGTGTGTGTGTTTCAGGAGTAAAAATATTTGGTGGATCTCGAGCAAGTTCTTTACTGAACATTCCTGAGGCAAATTCATTACACCATGAATATAGTTCTCTTGCTTGCACTGTCGAAGTGGTGGATGATGTACATGCTGCCATTGATCATATACATGAATATGGAAGGCATGTTAGCTTTCGCAATACTGCAAATCATCTTTGGTTTTACTTGTTTCGTACAACTGTTGCTTCCATTATTGGGGGAATGGTATCTAAAGCAGTGCAACTCTCTCTTAATCGCAGTGCACATACAGATTGCATTGTAACTGAAGACCATGAGGTCGCTGAAGTCTTTTTGCGTCAAGTCGACAGGTAGCGTCTCTGTCATTTAAATAACAGTCAGCAATTATATTTGACCCATAATTCTAAAAGAGCCAAGTGATAACATGAGCTGTTGACATTCCAGCGCTGCTGTGTTTCACAATGCAAGTACAAGATTCAGTGATGGCTTCCGTTTTGGATTAGGTGCAGAGGTATGTTATCTAATTAGATTCAACCGTAGCAATCAGGCATGGACATCAACTTCTTTACTTAAAATGTATTTATTCAACAGGTTGGCATTAGTACAAGTCGAATTCATGCCCGTGGTCCTGTGGGTGTTGAAGGATTGCTTACAACACGATGGTATGTTTTTTTAAACAGTTATTACTTGGTTGCTAAACTGTGAGTTTTGATCTGTAAAATTGTAATGTTACGCAGGCTTGCAAGAGGAAGCGGGCACGTCGTAAATGGTGATAAAGACATCGTGTATACTCACAAGGACCTGAAGCCAGAAGCATGAGTTGAAGGAATTGAGAAACCATAAACAGCCTCCTCCATTGGCTACAGCAGCTGTCTGGTTGATCATCTGGTAATCAATCAATCTGTGTGCCATCGCTTTTCTTTTTGTAGTGATTGAGAAAAATAGAGCGGCCGCACTCCCTACTTCATTTCAGAGACTGGTTTGTGTTGTGTATTAATTAATGTTGAACAGGTTTTGGAAATGTCCTTTAACGACAAATACAATAGGACTGATTTAGTCGACGAGTTGTGTTTATAAATAATCTTTTGGTCATGTGGAAATACTACTACTTTAACTTAAGCTTTCATCGTGATTGGATGAGTTGCTCTCAATACTCACATTCTATTAGTTGCCTGCTTTGATTGAAATGGAAATCATGCACTCCAGAATTCCACTTTTCATCGATTTAAAACCAGAAAACTGCTCTAAACACTCATCTCAACCAGACAAGATTATATGATTGGAACACGTGTTTGTTATCGATTATTATTATTACAAACAAGCGTAAAAGGAGAAAGAAAGATGGAACTTACTCCCAAGATATTGTAGAACTCCCTCTGATGTTTTCTATTTTTCACATTTATATGGTAACAAAAGAAACTTTAAAAATGATTGATATATCCTCCATGAAACTCGGAAGTTTGGCATGAAATACATTATAAGAGAGAATTATGCATAAACATTTCTCTCTCTCTCTCTCTCTCTTTCTCTTAATCATGCATAAAACTATTACTAAAAAAGACTCAAAAAGTCATAAGGAAATACACCATGGAAGGAGCATTGAGAATAAAAAGCTATGCCCACATCAAACAAGATCCTCTATTCGAAAAAGTTGTATTCCATCTCCCAACATTTGGAACATAAAATATCCAACGGCTTGTTTTTCCCATCTCTATGCCTAACACAGTTACGCCTGGACAAACTTCTTCACTTTCTTCAGCCATTCAAGGTATTCTATTGTGTCCTTGCGAATCATATACTCGTGCAAGAAATTGGTTGTGCTCGGCTTGATCCCTCTAATCTCTAGATACCTGTGTAAACCCTTCTGCAAATTCTCATCCAAATCCCTGAGCAACAACAACGCCTCAATCCCCAGCCAATTAAAAAAAATCTTACTGATAAATAACTTACGCAAAGTCAGGCCCTTCATAAGCGATTTGTTCCTCAGAGATTTCCGGATCTTTCACTGACAAGCTCTCAATTGCAACCTCATCAGGATATGCAGTGCACCCAAACTCAAGATAGGGTCCACTCTTCTTGGAGGTTTTAACCAGCAATGGGATACTAGATTGGTTTGGTCTGTCATCTCCATCCTCATAACCAGTAACAAGGTCAGGCATGTGGACTTCCACACTTATGGTTTCACCTTGATATTCTCTAGTTAGAATTATAGTCTCTGTTCCAGGATGGTCTTCGATCTTAAAGGGGAATCCCTCCGGTACCTCCACTGCCTAATGGAAACAAAGGGAAAAGGGTATAGTTTTTCCACAGGGAGAACACAATGGAACTAAAGCAAATATATATTCTTCACGTCTTAAATTGACATAGTAATCACAGTCCCGGGTATATGTATATATATATATATATATATATATATATATTAGCATATACTGTTGAAAGCTGAAACAAACTTACATTCTGAAATCTAACTTGACACTTAAGGTACACTGAAATATGGCAGTGAACTGCATAGATAAACATTTTGAAAAGACTTAACTCAGAACCATATGCTTAATTGATTCTCAACTAGTTACTTCATCATTGTTGTGATGAGTTAACAAAATCGAAGTATGACTGCAGGAAGACAGAATCCCTAGGATGAAGCGACAAACTAACATCAAGACGAAACATTTCATCATTTTCTTGAAATGTCTAGAAATCAACCGTGGCCTATATGCGAAAAATGTAGGCCTAGAGAAACGCTGCATACATGAAAACAAGACCCATTATTTTAGGGGGAAAAGGGATTATTCCCAAGAGATATCCGGCGAGAATAACGATGATAATTCATAAACCTAAAGCACCATTTCTGATAATTCTCACCTTTACCTACATAACACCAAGCATAAAATTCGGAAATAAACACGCCATCAAGAGAATATACAAACCTCATCGCCGATTTGAGAATTGAAAACGCAGTCAATCTCGTTCTCCAAGTCGTGGAGTAGCGAATCAGCTGAACAGGAGTCGGTGGAATACTGGTGGAGAAAAGAAGACGGGAATGACCTCCGCAACATGTTTGGTGAGACCGGGGCATTGCCAATGACGGAGGCGGAGAAAGCTGAGCAGTGGTGTCGGCGGAAGTAGCATCGCCGGGTGGCCAGAGGAACGAGTCTTGAAGCAGCTCGAATGGCGTGGTTGAGGAGAGCCATTTGGGAGCCTGGGTTTTACGAGGGTTTTGCTTATATACTTTCTCAGCTATTCATGACTAAGTATATTTTTTTTAAAGGGCCTAAACGATTTAGGCGGGTTTTATCCATTAACTCAAACTCAAATTCATATAATATATTTAAATTGGAGGATGAGTCAACCCATTTGTGTAGGATAAAATCTGCCTAAACTTTTAGGCCTGCCTAACGCAAGTTTTTGCCTTTTTTAAAAGTAAAAAAAGTTTATAATTGAACGTTCCTTTGTAAATGAAAATCAATTGATTTTTACTATAAAATGAAAGAATTAATTAATAAAAATTGATGCCATTATCATAAGAGAACTTCTCTTATTAGACAATAGACATATACATTCCTATTCTGCTTCTACATTTTAATTGAAGTTTTTATTAGGTTAATTTTATGAATTAAATTTTTATTGGATCATTATCTTATCAATTAAAGTCGATCTTTGTAGGATCATTGTTGTGTATATGTGTTTGAACTTAACAAATTAAATTAAAATTTTTTTTAAACGGATTGAATACAGATAAATACTAACGAAAACTAAATTTGTTAACAGATCGGATACAATAAATTTTCAATCTATATAAATTGACACATCTACTATAATGTTCTTATTACTAAATTATACACTTTCCGTCCCAAAACAATTGTCTTGTTTTCCTTTTTCGTATGTCCCAAACAATTGTCTTTTTACCCAAAATGGAAAGTTAATACACACTCACTAATAAAATACTAATTTCCTCTATCTCTACTTGCATTGGTATATGTGTCATTTTCAAACAAGACAATTGTTTTGGGACGGAGGGAGTACTCCATATGCTTGTGTTTTTTCTTTTGCACGAACATTTAGGACTCGGTAGATTTTATCACAAACTATACATCTTTTCTAAAACTTAATACATCTTAATTATTTTTTAAATTAAACAACCAAACTTTTATAAATTATACAAATTTAGGATCAGATTTTTTTTTTAAACATAAAGCTAATTATGCTATGAGTCGAATATTATTTTTTTAATCAATAAATCATGAATTGAAAGCTGACCTGGATTTCTAGTAGTATAATTTAATTTTCTATCATAGAAAAAAATTATATTCTCTCAATCCTACATTATTAGTCTAGTTCATTTTGACACAATAATCAAGGACACAAAGATAAGAAAATTTATAATTTATTAATAAGTATAGATTAATAAAATGTGATATATGAAAAAAATTAGAATAATAAAATGAGACAGGGTCATATAATTTAGCTTTGTAACTAAAATATATAATATATGGTATATTAAATCTGGAAAACCGTATTGCTTGAATTATATGTGAGTGTTTAATCTTAGAAAAATATTAAAAAATATTCGGGATGGAATTCAATATGTATACAAGGTCTGAGCTTTGGACATTCTGAATTGGAAATTGAAAATGTATTTGCGGAGATTGACAAATGCAATTCAAGCAACGGTGTCGGAATTCGGAATATATGTGGCTAAAACAACGAATATTTTGGCATCGTCAGCTCCTTTAATTAAAAAAGCATTAAATAAACAGCCACAATTCCACAAATCATTCACCTTTGTTCAGTTATATATGTCTTCAACTTTTCAGCTTTCTTTTTCTTTTTCTTTTTCTTTTTCAGTTGGTAAGGTTGGCGAAGGATTAGTGCAGATGATTGAGGCTATTAGATTCAGATCAGAAATCAGCCCTTCTTCTCCGGCGATCTTATTTTCCAACAATCGCACATTAAACAATACTGAGTCGTAGTGTAGGAGGCCGATTTCGTAGATAGATAGATAGATATTCGAAAGGCGGAGAAAAGTACGCCAGTAATAATGGTTTGTGGGTTTCTATCTTCTTGATTTCAATCTCGTGGAGGAATGTTTTGAGTGAATCCCAGTGTCCCACTTGTCTAGAGGGACTAACCCATCTCATAAAAACTCAATCTTTACCAGGAAAAAGGATATATTGTACATATATTGCGCTGTTAATTTATATATTTACAACACACACACACACACACAGAGAGAGAGAGAGAGAGATGAAGGAGTTGTTTGGGAGTCCGGGGAGAAAAAGTGGGCTCATATTAAGGGTCGGACAGTGTGTGTGTGCAGCTGCTTCAATTGGGGTCATGGCCTCTGCTTCCGGCTTCTCTACTACGACGGCCTTTTGGTAACCCTTTTTTCTCCACTTTACACACAAAATTCTGCTAAAAAAGTTGTTAGCTGCTAGCTGTTTTCTATTTGTGGCTTCTTGGTAGAATTGGGAAAGTCAATAGTGTTTCCATGTGTTTGTTCAATCTTTACTATACATATACTAGATGGTGATACTTTCGTAATAGAGGAATTCCGAAAGTAGAAATCTAGACATTCCTGTTTTTGATAAATGCTGAATACGGTATTTAAGAAAGATTATTTTGAGTTAATGTTGAGAAATGGTGCCAGGTTATCAACCAATCCATTTTTTTTTCTTTTTCGACATTATCAACCTGTCAAATTTAACAATGTATTCTTCAAATTATACAATGAGAGTTTGACCAAACTCCTTAGATGACAAAAGGAAGAACTCCCTAGCTTTCTTTTTTATCTGTTGTCTGATGCTGTATAAGTATCAGTCGTGCTGACTTCATTTCTGAAGTTAATAGTTAGATGCTCTCATGTCATGGAAGATGGTTTCTTTCAATTCTTGGGTGTCAATACTTGTTTGGCTAGAATTAGTTTATATTTATGTAGACAAGTGTCTTACTAATGGCTGAAAATTTTGTTCTGTCAGCTACTTAATTGCATCAATGGGGCTTCAGGTTTTGTGGAGCTTTGGACTCATGTGCCTAGACATACATGCTTTGAGGTTCAACAAGGACCTACATACTAATATCATTGTGAGCCTGTTTGTAGTCGGTGATTGGGTAAGTAAGACAGCTTTTAAGATTCATTTTTTTAAAGCTGATTTTACCTTCTCATGTTTACATTGAATCAACAAGATGGACAAAGCACGAGTTTGCCTCGCCCACCACTTGCTGAGTTATACTATCCAATCATATAAAGTTACTGCTCCTTTCATTTATGTGGAACCACCTAACTATATTCATATAATGTTCTCCTTTCTGCAAGGACAACTATAATCAAGTTGTTCCCAAGCTTTAGTAAGTAATAAGGTAATTACGACTCTTGTTTCATTCAAAAGATAAAATTAGCTTAGTTACAGCTAAATCCCAGACTTATAGTTAACGCAATTCCTACTGAATCAAAGCTCAGAACACTGATAATGCTATACTGCGGATTGCCTGGATTAGATGCAGTTTATCGGATTCAATTTGTCTCTCGTTGACATGATATCATTTGGCATGCATTGAATCTTTTGACTATAAACCCCACTCCTGCCTAGCTTTGCAAGAGTGTGTGTGCGGGAGAATAGAAGTTTAACCCAGTTTTACATGGCTTCTGTGTTTCGGTAAAGAATCCAAAACTTGTTTCTTCTCGAAAGCACTTTGAGAGTCTTGGATAAAACAACTAGATTTAATTATATCTTCCAGTAGAATGCAAACGTTCAAGGATTAGCCATTCAACCATCGGTTTCTGCACTAGTTATAGGTTTCTACAAGTTGAAGCTGGATTTTTGTACCACATATATTCGCTGATTTGAGTAGAACCTGAAGTTCCAAGATTTACTTCAACAATTAGCAGAAAATAGTAGTTTGTCGGTATTTTCCCTGCTGATATGGTGAAATTCATCTCGGTTTATTATTCATCTGACTATCAAATTAGTAAATTGATTTACTAGTAGTTTGTCAGTAGTAAATGTTGAAGTAGATGCTTAATTCTTTATGCTTGTTATGAAGTTCTCACTTATTTGAACCTTGCAAATTGATTTACTATTGGATGAAATGCAAGTATAAGAAATACTCAGATTTTTGGTAAATCAGGAGGATTGATGAATTCCATTCAGGCTTGATATATTGTCCCTCATTTTCAAGTGAGGGTAACTTCTATTGTTTTTATCCTATTAGAGTTCAGATGCACACTGGTTCTGAACTTTATCTTTTGATGCATTTCTTCTTTAAAAAAAAAGAAAAGAAAGAAAGCCGAAAATTTCGTTTTAAGATTTTATCAGACAGCATTTCCTGTATGATGTTCATTCTAAATTCCTGTCAATGGAACTATGGGATCACTTAATGCATCTCAGCCAACCTTAGTAGTTTAAAACTTGTCAGCAACAACTTTTCATGTAAAAAAAGACACTGTTGTTGTGGTACATTTGAAGACTGCATTTACATGCTGTTACTTGGAGCCTCTTTCTATCCCGAAAATAATAAGTTAATATAAACGACGATAGTGGATAACTTCACTTATCACACCTCTTTTGTTTTGAATCAAGATGCTCACCTAACTAAACCTGGACATAACTTGAGTACTTGACTGGATTGAATTTGTATCTTATAGCCACATAATGATATAGACCTGCCAGATTTTCAATAGAATAGTGATACAAAAAATTTAAGAAACATGTTATTTATATGTTATTTCACAATAACCAGACAAAAGATCACTGGATATGGAAATATTAAATGTCTCTAATATAGATATAAAAATTTAAGTTTAACAGATTATTGCGTCTCTTAGAATTTGTTGACCTGGACATGATACAATTCGTGCCCTCGATAGGTTAGCATGTTAAACCCAAACAAATGTTCAACATTTTGTACGGCATGCCATGTACTACTAATTGAGGGTGCTTCTGGATTGAATTGATACTTCAGAAACATAACACTTGATACAGTTGCAGACATTGCTAGCAGAAATGAGGGCATTCATGTGGATTGAGGGTGAAATCCACAACTATATAGATATATTATATTGAAAATATACTTTGATCATATCGCTAGCAACTGAAAAGTAGCTGCAAGTTATTCAAGAATATTATAAACTGTAAGCTATTCAACAGGCCAAACTTGATATCCTTATGTGAAGCGAACGAGCAGCTCAAACGTTTTTATTTTTGTGATAACTCCTCGATGTAGACTTATTGTGAACCAACCCTGTGCTACTGTGACTAATGATGGAGGCATTGAATACTCTACAGTTATACAGGTTCAGTGTGTGTGCATGAATGTGTGAATTGCAGGGGGTATTCAAAGCCTCAATACCTCATTCATGTTGCAACTACATAAGAAATTCATAAATATTTCCATTGAAGTCTGCATGAAATCCTGGACTACGTGATCAAGATAGTATCCAAACTGTCTCGGGCTTGAGTTTGATAAAAACACACAATCTTTGAATCTATTTTGAACTCACTCGGTCGTGCTTTTGTGTTTATATATATGAAATCACTGCTCAAATCTCAATGGTCCGGAAAACTTGTCACTATTGATTTCTGTGAATGTTATTGCATGAAATAATGAAGATTCTGCGAGTACTTCCCAGCTACATAGATCGTGATTCTTCTTACCATGTTTCGACTTGCTGGGTGTTCATTTCCCGCATAAGTTTAAACAATGTTCATTTTGCAGGTGACCGCCACTCTATCTCTTGCAGCGGCATGCTCCTCTGCTGGTGTGATGGTGCTCTTCAGCAGAGACACCAATATCTGCGAGATAGATATGAATTTGAGATGCCATATGTTTGAGATATCCATAGCTTTTGCTTTTGCATCGTGGTTTCTTCTGGCCATATCTTCTTACATCATGTTTTGGCTTGTGGCATCAATCTAGGCACAGAGTTGTGTCCGCTAGTATCATTGCCATTTTATATATATGATCAATTTTGAAAGAGTTCTTGTCTTGTTAGAAACATTTTCATTTTTCCATGTGATAGTTAGTGCATGTCCATGATCTGAAACTCCATCTTTCCCTTATGGTAAGGAAAGAGATTCGTTTGTAACATGACATGACAATCGAATTATTCGTGAGCTATTCTTTGACAGGCTATACACTTTGGCTAGTTTATATTCATTCTTCATGTGATGCAACAGTATTGTCTAGTTTCTGCTGGTCAATATGTAAAATGGTTTAGTCACTGTGCTTGGGGATAACATTTAAAGGCAAAAACTTGTATTAGACACGCCTAAACGGTTTAAACGGGTTTTAACCATACTCAAATAGGCTCATTCATCTCAAATAGGGTTTATTAATTCTAGGGATGTCAAACGGGCCAACCTGCCGGGTTTCGGGCCAGCCCTATCGGTTTGCGGGTTAAACGGTTCGGGCTAAACGTGCTGCAATTTTTATCGGGCTGAAAATTCTCAACCCTAACCCTAACCCTTCGGTTTTCGGGCTGGCCCGTCGGGCTGACAAAATTACAATTTTTTAATTTTTAATTTTTTATTAAACTTAAGTATTTATTATTTTATTAATAAAATTAATTATATATATATATATATATAATATAATTATTATTATAATTAAATACTAACATAAAATATTGTATTATATACTAAGATATTAAATAAATTAAATAATCATATTATTTAATTATGCAACTCCAATAATATCGTATTAAATAAATCACATAGGTATATTAATTACAAAAGAATATTGCATGATATACATCATATTTCAATATATATATATATATATATAATGTATTGTATATCTAAAAAATCTGATGAGGTCTCACGATTATGTTAAATAATTTGTATCATAAGTATTTATTTAACAAGATATTAAAGTTTTACTAAATAATTTTATAAGTTTGTGAATCTAAATAACTCAAAGAATATAACTTATTGAAAATAATAATTAATATTTAAGAAATCAATCATTTCTCAAATATTATAATAAATTATTTATTTAATATAATATTTCTTAGTGGTAAAAATATAGATATATCATTTATGTGACAAAATTCATTGAAATACTTTCATCTAAATATAAGATTACTCTATAGTATAAAAATAGTTAATACTTATTTTTTCAAAATTTAGTAATTTAACTATATTAAAAAAATGGACTAGCCCGTCGGGCCAACCCGTGGCCCGACGGGTTCAGCCCGTTTAACCCGCTATTTAGCCCGGACCATTTAGCCCGGTTTCTTATCGGTTAAGATTTTTTCGACCCTAACCCGGTGTTTAGCTCGGGTTATTCGGGCCAACCCGTCGGTCCCGGGCTAAATTGACATCCCTAATTAATTCCAATTAAGATATATTAAATGGGTTAGACTTGAACTAATGAATAAAATTCACCTAAACCGTTTTTTTATAATGCATTTAAAATCCACCTACAGCGGAACTTTTCATCACTATCTCTGAATACCTTCGGTCTATATCCTCTTTGTTATATTTTTGCATTTTTATTATAGAATAACTAATTATGAATAATAATTGAACATTTTATTTATATACTTCTATTTTTCGTTTTACTGTACATTTTCAATTCATAACATTAAGTTATATTTGTTTTAATCATTTATAAATTTACTTTTAATTTCAGTTATGTAACGTTTGTATAATAATACATATATTGAATAATAATAATAATATAATAAATAAAAATATCAATATTTTGATAGTGATCATAAATTACTAATAAAAATATAATAACCAAATAAAATGTAATTTTTCAAACAAATAGCTCTATTATATTTTTACATGTTTCCAAACATCAATAAATTGATAAATTATATTAGAATAAAACAACTAAGTTAAAAATAAAACTAACCCATTCCTTAAATCTCTATATCATACTCCTATTTTGAGATTGGACTAACTAATTTTAGATAATAATAAATAAAAGAAAAAAGAGGTGTTCAAACCTAATCCAAATTCAAAATAGTTGATGAAAAAATTATGAATTTTATAATGCATGACTTGATGTATTTTTAATTTTAGTTAGACATGGATAATATTTATAACTAATGAAAAAAGAATCTCATAATGAAAAAATAGGATAAATTTTGAATCATATTTTATTGATTGATGATTGATTCTGTGGATGGGAATTGGGAAAACTGGGGAAAGGGGGAAGTGAAACAAACATAAACATTGATTATCCAATTTTTTCCCCTTTTCCAGTTTTCCCCAATTTCACTCTCAAATTTACCCTATCTTTAAATCTACTATAATTATCCAACTAAACGCACTGAATTTCACTACTCCCACCATAAATCCTGCCCATCAAAAGCTGACAATTTCCATAACCATATCTTTATCTGATCGTCACATTCCGATGAGATGATCGTGGACTCCGGCGAACCCAACAACTCGCTCGACACCAGTTCGAGATCGGTAAACGAGACGGTGAATGGGTCCCACCACTTCACCATCCGCGGCTACTCTCTGTCCAAGGGAATGGGCCCCGGAAAGTACGTTTCCTCCGACACTTTCACCGTCGGCGGTTACGATTGGGCGATTTACTTCTACCCCGATGGGAAGAACCCCGAGGATTCCTCGACGTGTGTCTCGGTTTTTATCGCCTTGGCGAGCGAGGGCACCGATGTGAGGGCGCTCTTTGAGCTTACTCTTTTGGATCAGAGTGGGAAGGGGAAGCACAAGGTGCATAGTCATTTCGATCGGGCGCTGGAGAGCGGGCCTTATACGCTCAAGTACAGAGGAAGCATGTGGTAAGTTGGTTTGCTGTTCAATTGATCATGTGCTGATTTGTAATTGTTTTTTTTTTCTTTATATTTTAATGATTTTTTCTGAAATGTGATGAATAAGCGAGAATATAAGGCTACAACTCCCGGATGATTGTGTTCTTCTATTTCGAATTTGATATAATTATTTGATGACTGTTGATCAATCTGAAATTAGGGTTAAAAAACTCTCTTTCTTTAATTGCGGGAAGCACAACTGTGGCGTCTTTATGTTTCTGTTGCTGATGACTTACCCTCATTATGGTTGTCATTTAGTTTATGGGAATTGAATAAATATTGATTACATTGCTTGAATTATAATTTTTCACTTGTCTATACAGGGGTTATAAACGGTTTTACCGAAGGGCTTCATTGGAAACTTCTGATTTTCTGAAAGATGATTGTCTTTCCATACATTGCACTGTGGGAGTAGTTCGAACTCGTGTCGAGGGACCAAAATTGTACAGGGTTCACGTCCCACCATCAGATATGGGCCAAAACCTCAAGCATTTGCTGGATGCTCAACTTGGCTGTGATTTAGTTTTCCAAGTTGGAACGGAATCATTCAAGGCTCATAAGCTTGTACTTGCTGCACGTTCCCCTGTATTTAGAGCTCAATTCTTTGGACTTGTTGGAAATCCTAATAGCAACAACCTGGAACTACAGGATGTTGAACCATCCATTTTCAAGGTGTGGCAGATTTTCTTTTTACTATTATTATATTTTTTTGGGTTGGGGGGATAAAAAAATTCTTGAGTTTACAAAATGTCAAAGATTATCAAACTCATTCTAAATATTTGTTCCAAGATCCATGTTAAATGATGTGATTTCATTAACCTTTTGAACTTCAATTTTTAAATCAAGAGTTATCTTCTTGTAGGCTGAATTTGAATTCTGATGTTTTAAGGTTATCTTATCATGTTCCCGCATTATTTCTTCGCAGTCCCTGTCATGCTCTCATGAGCAATGGAAAATATCATATACTTCGATTCTAAATACATTCAGATTTTTTTTTTCTCTCTGTAAATGGTTATTTACATAATTCTGTCATAGTTTACTATAGAATTTGGTCAAACACTCAAATTGGCTTCATCATTAAATTGGAACACTGGCTTTTCATTTTTCTTAACTAGGACATACCATGAATCTTGACCATGCTTGTAAAAATCGCTAGGCGATAGTAGTGCGCTCAAGTAGGGCCTATCACCTAGGCGGTGCCTATGCAGTTTCTAGGCTCTTGGGTAGGGCCTAGTACCTAGGCAGGGCCTATGCGGTTTTTGGGCGATACCTAATTGGTTAATTATTTCAAATATATAAAATATAAATTTTATTTTTTTTTAAAAAAAAAAGTTAAATATTTGGGCGCCTTGGTGCCAAGTAGTTCGAAAATGTGTAATGCAGCCAATTTTATAGTTATTGGTTGGGTCGAGATGCCTAGCCCCTTGCTGATTTTTTCAACGGTGCTTATGCTTTTGACACATTTTTACTATTCATATTCCCAGCTACCTAGATTCTCAATTAAGATGCCCGGAGTCTGCTTTCTAAAATCCTTGTGGATGGTTATTTGTGGCATACGACATACAAGTCTTCTTTTAGTTCTGAAGTTAACTCATAGAATTTATGTGGTTATTTATCTTTTTCAGGCTTTGCTTCATTTCATTTACACTGATGAACTTCCTGATTACCGTGAAATCATTGATCCAACAACTGCTTCCTCTTCAATCATGATGCAACATCTATTGGCTGCTGCTGACCGATTTGGATTAGATAGGTTGAAATTATTGTGTGAGGCAAAATTATGTGAAGACGTCAATGTCGATACAGTGGCAACTACTCTTTCCCTTGCGGAGCAGCATCACTGCACACAGCTCAAGTTCATATGTTTAAAATTTGCTGCATCACACTTGGGAGGTGCGTGTAGTCCATAGACCTGAGAGGTGCAAATTTTTCAGGTCGCATAAATTATCATTTTTCAGTCTGTTATATGCATGAATGATCTTGATGATATTAAAACTTCTCCATCCTCTACTTTTAAAAGCTGGAATGCACTATTTTTCAAACATACTTCTGATGCTTCTTATCTTTGCTTTTCTCTCCTGTGAGAAGAATGGGACAAGTAAAGTGCTATGATGATTTGCATAAAACGTACTCAAAATTGAGTAGCAACTTAGGTTCAACAAACCAATATGTGGACATCAACCTTGATTCCTTCTATTTTCCATCACATATATCAAGCTAGAAGCTATTCAGCATTCCATCTTAGTAGTTCTGACCAACGAACTTGCGAAGTTCAAGGCCATTTCACAAAGGGTGATGCAGTTGAATTATATTTGCAATAATGATTTGATTTATCGGTTTTATCCAAATACGAAATATTTTTGTGGGAGCAAATATATTGTTTTTCTGTTGTCTCTTCAGTACTATGCGTGATCACATACTTATCACTAGTGCTCTTAGATGACACTGAATACAGTGCCATGAAAAGTCAGTCCATATGCGATATGCATCTTGACTTTAGGTTGAGTTTTTTGAAAAAGAACGAGATTTTATAGAAGCTAGGAAAGATTATACCCTGATATTTTTCTGTGAGAACAGGGGGGGTTTAGATTAATATATAATCAAAGACAATGATATCTGTCCTGTTTCTTATGAAGTCAAGATACTTGAATGAAAACTCTTTATTTCGAAGTCCTCTGATGTGTTGTGTCTCAGCAGGTTGCTTTCTTCGAAACTTTTTGCAAAGAACTGTCTGCACATTTTGAAACTTTTAATATTTAGCAGTGATGCTATTATTTCTTTATTTCATTGTTTTCAATTTTAATTTTGTTATAATTTGTTATGGTTGTAATCTCTCTGGTCTCTGGTGTAGTTTGTGTTGGATGCTATAGTGTTACTATATTGAGGGTTATTCGGTCTTGAAATAATATGGATGTTCAAAATGCCATCACTTCTGGTGCTTTTGCTTTCATGTACAATGTGTATTATGTGATTCCTTTGCAACAAAGGGAATAATTCGGGTGTTTGGGTTGTCTTCTGATTGTTTGAGATGTATATTTGTTTGAACTTGATCGAAGTGCTTAATGCCTATCTGTGTTAGTGTTCTCTGATGCGTGGATAAGTGTTATATAAAGTTGGCCAAATATGAGAATGCCTGATTTTGCATAAATCTCTTTAATATATATATATATATGGAGATGTATTGTGGAACATACTATGTTACCTCTGAAAAGTAGCCGCTAAAGCCCCAGAATGATGGTTTCAGATTCTTCTTATCTTGAATGATTAATTTAGGCGAGTACTAAGGACTTGTTTTGGTGTTGCAGTGGTGATGCAATCAGATGGATTCAAACACTTGGAACAGAGCTGCCCACCACTGTTGTCAGAGTTGCTGCAAACAGTGGCCTTGGTGGATGACAAGTCGACTCCCGTATCAGGTAAGAAAAGGAGTGGCAGCAGCATCTTGGGGCTGGATTTGGCAGCAGCAGATGGTGTAGCAGAATCCGTGAATCCCAACGCTCGACGGCAGAGGAGAAGGGTCTAATCCGTTACACCCCATGAGTCTCTATGAATGCAAATTGAAGATGCAATGTGAAACATGTCGATATTAGGCTATTTCTTTGTTCGACTCGATCAATATAATCAAATTTACTCTGCTACTTGAATATAAGAGATCCATCTTATTAACCATTAAGCGAACACCCGACAGAGATAGATATGGTAGTCAACTACTGTAGATCACACTTATTCATATGTTTTAAAATTCAAGAGTTCTTGCACGTTATCATCTGTGTGAAAACCAAACAAAAAAAGAAAAGAATAGAAACACAGAAGTGGTATTTGATGTTTGATTGATTGAGAGTGGGGAATCATCAGGCATTTTGCCAGAGAAATGCACCCATGGCAAAGAGCCGTTTTTGGGACAAATTGCCGACGGCGGGCAGGCCGTAGTCGGCGAGAAGCCTGTCGAGCATCCACTCGGGCATGTGCAGATACTCTGTTTTGGTGTATCTTGGATAGTGCAATGGCATTTTGAACTCAGCAGCACCATTAGTGGCATTGCTCTTGCTCCCCTTCCCCATCCCCATCATATATGTATGTATGTATCTATCTCTATTTGCTGCAATCTGTGATGTTGCGTTTGCCTGCAGCCCTTCTCTTCTTATATATATACATATATATATATATATATATAAATGCATGAGGCCACCAGCTGTGCGTGCAGTGCAGTGCAAGCGTGGTTCATCTCATGAAAACGAGATGATTTACCTTCTTGTGTGTGCTGAAATTGCGTGCCCACCTTATTTTCTTTATTTCATCACTTAACTTAATAATTCGTGTAAGCCATTATCTTTGTATTTGACGTTGGCTTCTTTCATTCTCCTACCTTCTGCCATCAAAATTAAATCTTAATTGAATTAATTGCATACATTTTTTATCCATAATTTTGCATTCTGAAACACAATACTCTTTCCACCACACGGGCTTTATTGACTAAGCAGTAAGAACAGATAACCCTTTTGGTTTGCGATTGATAGATTACAATCTTGAATGCTTAAAACAATATCATGTGCACACCTAGGAATAATGACCCTGGATATTTAGAAGAAAGCCCAAAAACTCAAGGTAATTAAGTAATACACACACTTGTGACTTGTCTCGCTGTGTCTCAAATCATGTTCAGGCTCAACATATCCTTTTGACATAACAGACTACTGCTTTCATCAGCAGTAAAAACAACTAATATTATGGCAATGCACGCACGGAGTTTTGGCATAAATGTGTTTCAAATGATTTTCCTTCAGAGTGGTATACAAACAAAATGAGCATGCCCAAGCCTGACATAATTTTCCTCTAAAGGTGCCAGCCACAGGCATAACAAAATCGATCATCATACGTTAAGGTTTCAGTTTCAAAGCAATATTACCTTAGAGCCACCAAAAGAGCAAATGGTTCTTGTCCTCATAAGCAATTGTAGATTCATTCATAGCGATTACTTTTTTTCAGCTTTGCTGTCGGATCTAGCCCTCCACACTTGCTGTTTTTGACTTGTAGATGCATGCTTAGATCCATTAGTATCCCCATTTTGATATGTATCCATTACTTTGTTCTGAGACCTCTGCTGTGATTGCAGCGGCAGCTGCTTTCTCTCTGGGTGAGGCTTATGGCCATTTCTAAGAGGCCCATTTCTGTTAACAGGTGTTCCTGATGAGGGTTGTCTTGTTGTTGAAGTTGATACGGTTGTTCTTGTTCCTAAACATGATAGATGTGGCCCCACCAAAACTGAAACAAGGGAAGCTTGGTTTTGATTTGGTGAGACAAGGATTTGCTGAGTCATCTGAACAGCGTCCGCTATCTTTATTAATTGGGTGCTGCTCACAGTCCTAGCTGTATTAGCTGGTTGCTCAAAGGGATCTTCAACCTAAAGCAAAAGGATGAAAAGACAAAGGAATGCGCATGATAGTGTATTCACCTTTGGAAGCACCGACCTAGCTAGCAATACGTGTGAGTGTGAAATATATATATATAGGAAGTGGATCACATCTAAAAATTAGTTTGTGGTAAATAGGAATGAATCTACACCACTCATCTAAAAAAATCCAAAAAATCAATAGTTGAGATTAAAGCTTTTTTTCAGATTTCATGTTTTTTGCTTTATAAATCATACTTAATCGAAATAAACATGATTTATAAAGCAATTAAACACGAACGAAAATTATGCTTAATTTTTCAATCTTTGATGCTTTATTCTCAACCATTGATACTATCAATCCAATATATATATAGAGAGAGAGAGAAAGAGAGAGACAGAGAGAGAGAAAGCAAGATTTACAAATAGCGCATAGGTTTTAGGCAGCCATCTCATGTTGCTGTCAATATCCTCCATTTGTCCCATATATGGGTTGACACCTTGAGAAGAAGCTCTTGAACAAATACCAGAAAACTGAAGGTGCAAAGGAAAAGAAACCCTAGTCAAACAATTATCGCCTAACTTAATGCTTAAAAAAAGTGAGCAGCTCTGTTTGCTCAATTTAAGATGTTAAAAACAAGATTACCGAACATAGATAAAGTGAAAATATTTATATAACCTTTACAAGGAAGGAAAAGAAGAGCTCAGACAAAGAGCTCCTGTTGATTAGTCTCGAATTATCTGACTTAATTCTTTTTATGTTTACGGCACAGATATCTTGAATATTCTTTTCTGCAACAGCTCGGACACCTTCAAGAGAAAGTAATTGAAGAACAGAAGGGCCGTTCATAACTTTAATGACAGAACGAATTTAAGTCAATAGTCGTAGATGAAAAGATTTCAACTTGGAAATTCTACTGCCCAAATTTATGCAAGGTGCTGGTATTAAAAGAATAAATGTGCATCTGGAGGGGAGCATTTCATAAACAAAACCCTATTGAGTGCTACCTGTAAGATCGTCAGCCATATTCCCTGGATATATTTCTTTAAGAGGAGGTAATATTGCAGGTACTGAAGTCTGCAAGATCATGAAACAGATCCAATAAAAAGATAAGAATACCATTACAAACTCTTTTCAAGTTCAAGGACAACAAAAATCACACTAGTCTATAATTTTTGCATTTGAACAATGATCTAGATCAGATGAACTCAGAATTATGCCTCCAGGATGCAAAAGAAGCCAACAATATGTACCCCCAGACACATACTTCCATTTGTTTTTCAGTAATCTGAAGCATGTCAAAGATTTGAGCGATTACGCAAACCAATCTTCTATAAGTTCAACTTTCAATAATTGTCTCTTACATGGGTTTTTAATGGTTTTCCTTTTTAAATGAATGGCTGCCAACCTCTGAATCTCTTATTGTTTTCATATTTATTATCTCAGAAACCCTAGATGATTCGTTTATTCATATTAAACTCAACATTGGTAAAAAAGTTACCTGCAAATGATAAAGTACAAGAAGACATAGACAATATGAGTTTAAAGTTCCAGATTTTGAATCATTGATACGGTGAGCTTTGGCCCATTCTTTGACCTGCACAAAGAGAGAAATTCAATGATATTTTGACATTGATTTCTAAGCTTCAAGTTGCTCACTGTGTCAAAGAAACTTGCCAGAAGAACCAGATCACGGAAGCGTCCATCTATCACATTGATCCAGAATAAAATTTTTGACTTCATTTGCCCACTTAAGTTGTTGATTGATACGTCGCACGAGATGTAGAAACTACCCTCAAACTTAAGAATGGGCACCCTCGTGTTGGGGATAAACTGCAGCCTATGAAATCCACCTACAAAACACACAAAAAATGATAGGCTCTCAATCTAGGTTTCTGTTTTCGAATACAATCTCAACTGATGAATGGATGAATGGATAGAAAATAGCTATAAGCCATTCCAAATATATTTTCTGGATTTACTTGAAATATTCTTGAAACATATCTAGTGCTAGTTTCCCTTTAACTTGAACACGACTTCACAGATAGAAGCAATCATGCAAAAACTGCATTTCCACAAGGACCACAACTGACATCATCACCATCTGATTATTTGAGGATTCAGGAAACATTTTCTCTCAATTTATGTGCTATGCACTTATCTAAAACAAATGCTTTTAATCAAATGAACTTTCTTCCTATAATCTTCCAGAACATCAACAGTCAATGGTCTCTCCCCCGATATCTAAACAGCCTTAAACTTTAACCACCAATTCTCCAATTCTTCAAAATAACCTCTTAGGAATTTAAGTTCAGCCAACTGCCTAATATCCAAAGCCATGAAAGAAGCAGATGCAAAGCAACAAAAGGAAATTAAAACACTGAAAGAAAATAGTAGCATATTTGTACTTTTTGCATAAAAAGCGCAATAAAGCACATCTTTAGAAAGATTGAAGTTCCAGTTAGAACTAATTGCAGATTACCTTTTTTTCTCATAGCTTGTAGTACATCCGCCAGTAAGCTTTGCTTGTGCTTCTTTCCAGGAGATGCGATGTATGAACCATTTTGTAACTCAATGGATATATCTAGATCTCCCCATTTTGTAAAGAGGTTGGAGACAAAAGATCCAAATGGTTCTACAGTTGCACCTGTCACAACAATTTTAAACATAGCTCCTCAAATGTTTTTAACCAGACATTCTCATAATTATATGATTTGATATAGTTCTACGTGATAGTAGAGCAAGTAATATTTTTCCCGTTTGACTCTATAACACTCGACACTCGAGAGTAGCAATTGATTGCTAAATGCTAATGATACATCCTAATTAGTTTTAAGTGAAGTATTCTCTTGGAAGAAATTTTTCTTTCTAAATTTGGGTCTTCACAAAATTATGACATAAAAACAGAAGTATAAATTTGAAATGCAAGGAATGTAATGATTGAGCCATTGAGGACTAGGAGATGCCTTATTTTTCCTTTTTTTTTGGAATGCCCTTGTGCATATTGTTATTTGTTTTCACACAATTTTGAATTTTAGTATATTTGGCGAGTTTTGATATGATGCTTTAACTTTTCTTCAGTAATAGGCCAACGGGGAATGTGCATTCAAGATGCCTTCGCTTATTATTTTTAATTATAGCTCCCTCACCAATACATGGAGTTAATGTTCCTTCATTATGATATGTTTATGAATTCATATCTAAGCAATCTGACTGATTAAACAATAATGAGTAATAATTCAAGGATGACAAAGCACTGATGCACAGGCATTAAAAACGCCTTAGTGATGTTTTCCTCTTTCTTGGAAAGCTTCCTCAAGGAAATGAAGCTAGTACTTATTTATTTTTTACAAACTTTGAAAAATATGAAGAACTATTTACACTTTTGACAAAACAAATTACTAACCAAAATAGTAAGGACCTGAGTAAATTAAGTCTATCCTCTCTCCACAATATAGTATTGCTCTAGAGATGGTATAGCATAAAATATGGAATGATGAAGCATTACATACCTCTCAAGCTATCTATGGTTTCAACAATAGCTCGGATTTCATTTATAATATGAAATCTGGCTTTCCAATCTTCATCTGAAGGATTAACTGCACGAAGAATATTGCTCATGGTGGACTCCACAAGATTATAGCCATTCATTTCGATGTGGCTGTAGGCTGACATCCCCTGCATGTAAATGAATATAGCTTATAAATAGTAGAAGAGCAAGGTGAAGCAAGCCCATAATCTCTGCTCTTCCCTTCATGGTGGCAATGTGATCAAAACAGCAACAAGAACATTCCATTACGAAATGACAAAGTAATTGAGACATTGTGCAACTTTTTTGCATTGATTTTCTTGAAATCAAAAGGAACCAAAATTGCAGTTGAAGATCACACCCCCACTGAGTTGGAACTTACAAAACCTATTTGCAACACTCCAACTTCGTAGATTTTGTGGCCGGAAGTATAAGTTTGAAACAGTTCTTTAAATAAATCTATTTCAAGGGCTGAGTCTCAGTTGTGTTCAACATATTATTCGATTCAAGGCCAGTTAGAGTGTAAGACAGTAATGCACATTCGCATAGAAAGACCACAAAATTGAGTTAAGCACTAACACTTTCTTTCCTGCTTTGTCATAAGACTTTGTTAGCCACAATACCAACTCTGCGTATACACTAAACAAAAAACTTGTGCATTTTTGCAAGAATTAACTTTCTTGCCTTGAATAGAAAAAACAATGGGTCACTCAACGCAAAAGAAATCGAATTAAAAATCCACAATCACATTGGCGAATTCAATACCAAGCAACAAGAAAACGAGGGAAATACTTGAAATCGGCAAAAACTCCAATTTCACAAAGACCACATCATCATTTCTGGGCAAGAATTACAGACCTCAAAAAATTTAGGGCCTCATTATTATTCGACTGTAACGAGGAGGGGATCCATGGGAGTGATGATAGAACTGGGGTTTGCTTAAGGGCAAGGGTTTGTGTGTGGGGGGGAGCGCATGTTAGCGCGAGGAAAGAAGATGACGGTGGATCAGTGGGGAAAAAAACCACATGAATGTAGGGATGGCGATGGCATCGGGCCGGGTCGGATCTCACTTTTCCGCCCGTATGCCCGACCCTGCTATTTATGACACTAACTAAATACCTATGTGGAGTGGAGACCAGAGTCTACTTAGCTCACTCACTTATTTGGAATTGATTTAAAAAATATTAAAATTAATTTGATATTAGAGTTTCATATCATAATTCTCAATTTGAGAGGCTTGTGTATCTTGTTCGGTTTGGACCTGAGTTAAACTCGAGTTTAAGTTAAGATTCTATAATTCTTATCGAGTTTAACTATAGGTGGCAATTTTTGATCCGATCCGATAATCCGACACGAATCCGCACGATAATAACGGATACGGATTGAGGCTTATCGGATATGGATCCTTATCAGATCGACACGATAAGGACACGAAAATTTCGGATCGGATTCGGATTGGATACGGATCGGATAATTCATTAAACGGATCGGATTCGGATCGGATACGGATATCCGTTAATAAATTAATAAAAAATATTTATTTTTTAAATATAATAATTAATTAATTGATTTTGATATATTAATATAGATTTAAAGTTCTTTAAAAAACTCAAATCTCTTGGTTCTTCATTGTTCGTGTTCCATTTTATTAATTCACCACCAAAAAATGTATTTATTTATCTATTAATTATATTTTTTAATATTTATTTTCTTCTACTATCAAAATTAACTTTCTTTTTTTTCTCAACTTCAAGTTTTCAATTAAGGTGTATCAACGGATTAACTAAAATGTGAGATCTTAAATTTTAATGTTGATGAAAGTATTGTAGATTCTCATTCCTTGTCTCAACTCTTTCAATTTCACCATGATAGATTAAAAGTATTTATTATAAGTTATTTTATTTGTTATAAATCTTAAAGTTTTAATTAATATTTTTCTGCCACAAAATTGTAAGTGGAGTATTGACAACTAGGGTGAAAGATTGATCAGTATTTAGAAATGAGCATGTTTGATCACTATAATTGGAATTTAAGATTTATCTATGTATCTTCGGATATTTGATTGAGGATTTTAGTTTCAAATGAAGTTACAATTTTATTTATTTATTTATCAAACACATTATTTGAACAATCAAATATGAATATTTTGTATTATCTTATCAAATTTTTATTGGATTATAATTGTGTTTATTGAAACGGATTCGTATTGAATTAATCCAATTTGGATTCTTATCGGATCGGATACATAACGGATCGTTCGGATTGGATCCTTAACGGATACGGATCGGATTCGGGCGGATACGGATTTGAGCTTAACGGATCGGATATGGATACGGATTTTGATTTTTCTTAACGGATCGGATACGGATTTGACCTTAACGGATCGGATCGATAACGGATTGACATGATAAGGATCCGATCCGCACGAATTGCCACCCCTAAGTTTAACATCATTAAAATTGTTATCTCTAAATTTATTATTTAATTATATAATATATCTTTTTATAAAAAATAATCAAAAAATGAAGCTGGAGCTTGAAAAATATAGGAACAGCTTTAAAGTGGAGGTCCTATACAATTTAGAGTTATGTACGGTCCGATTTAATTAATTTTATAGGAAATCTATCGATTAAATTAATAGATATAGTTTGAAAATTTCTCAAACCAACTAGATAATAATATCAAATCATATTAAAATGGTTTGGTTTAACCAATTTCAACAGTTTGGAAGATTGTTCAACCAACAGCGCATCATGTTAATGCTCGATTTTGTTGAGGAATTATTTTTACAAAAATACTCGATAAAATGACAAGGAAGTAATAAGTAAAGTAATGTTGAATACTTAATTGTAATTAAGTAGAGTTCGGATGCTTTATCCTTTTATTGCTATATTTAATGTTGAATTCAACGTGTACAAGAAATGAGACCCTATTTATAGAGATCAAAACAAAGAGATAACTTTAGGCGAAAAGGTGCAACTCTTCAGCTGAATTGGTGGTTCGAACGGTCGCATTCGTTTGGTTGAGTTGTATCACTTCTTGGGAAGATGACTTGTTCGAATGCTAAAGGACAAAGTACGTCATTTGCATTTGTAATGGAAACATGTTTATCATTTGTTTCTACTCATTCTTGGGCAGTGGATACTAGAGCTACTGATCATGTTTGTTACACTTTGTAGGGGTTCACACGGAGGAAGGTGCTGAAGAATGACAAGGTTACTATCTCAATGGGGAATGCAACGCGAGTGAGTGCCGCAGCCATTGGAGATTTCGCCTTGTACTTTGTTGATTCTAGTTTGACTATGAGAGTTGTTTTATGTGTCGGATTTTCGGCGGAACCTTATTTCAGTTTCCAAACTTTTTGTTGATGGATATTTAGTTATAGTGGTGTTTCTATCATTAAAAATAACGTTGTTATCTGTCGTGGGATGCTGAATAACTCTCTCTATGTCATTAACTGTCATCATAAGTCTTAAGCGAATGTTGCATGTAATTCATCTGATATTGATAATCCCAGAAAGAGAAAGCTTACTTCTTCTGACGATGATCTTACATATCTTTGGCACTTAACACTGGGTCATATCAACTTGAAGCAAATTCAGCAACTTGCAGATGACGGTACTTTGGACTTAGTCCGGCCTGTACCTTATCAAGTCTGCGAATCCTGCATCAAGGGAAATATGTCTTCTAGGCCTTTTAAGGCTAGTCAGTCTCGAGCAGAGGATGTGTTGGAATTGATCCATTCTGACTTATGTGGGCCCATATCCACACAGGCTCGTGGAGTGTATGAGTACTTCGTCACTTTCATTGACGACTACTCGAGATACGAATATATTTACCTGCTTCGCTACAAGTCTGAATGCTTTGAGAAATTTAAAGAGTTCAAGGGTGAGGTTGAAAAGAAGGCCGGGAAAACTATCAAGTCATTGCGATCTGAACGCGGTGGCGAATACCTCGGGAATGAGTTCCTGCAATTTTGTCAGATCATGGGATTACATCCCAGTGGACTGCACCGGGCACTCCATAACAAAATGGTTGTTTATCTGTTCTTCTGAGTCAGACGTAATTGGCTAGAGAGTTAATAACGTCAACCGGGAAATGAATTAAGATAAGCCCTGAAATATTCCCTGTTGATTGCGAGCTAGGAAGTTCGTCCTCTAAGCTGCAGTATCAAGTGTCCATTTCCTTGATATGTTATGAATTGTATATTAGGATCGGGTCTCGATGCTTCGTGTTCCGAGGCTAGTGCACTGTGATGATTAGTTAATGTTATTCATCGTGACCTAGAAGTAGGCTTGCTTCATTGTCACCTAATTATAACATATTGTAACCACAAGCGAGGAAATGCATACAAGAGAGTATGATATTTTTAGTAAACACGTATACTTTAAATAAAATCGAGTGTCTTACTTTGTGTGATGGCATAACATTTATATATTTGTATGTTTTTGGAGCAACGTGTTCATTGTTTACGCGATGTACTCAATCCCTGTGTGTTATAAAACATGCAGGTTAAGCTTGGAAAGAAAAAGTTAATGTGGAAATTTGGTAGTAAATAAATAAGTGGTAGAACTTGATCCTGAGATAATCATATTCACATGTTTATATCCGCCATGCTAGTTCTGCTGCATCGAACCTTTGAACTCTTATCTTCCCTGCTGTTGTTTAAAAATACTAAACGTGTTATTTTTTCTCAAACTAGTCTTACAACTTTCAAAGTTCAAATATTTTGTCGGACTTGAACTTATAGTAACTGTTGTCCTAGATTTTTGGATGTAATATAAGTATCTATTTCTCATATCCGTGAACATTAATCTATAAGTTGATCTAGCGAGAGTTCACATTTAATCCGTGACCCTTTAACCGATTCATTTTGTTGAAATAAATTATTTAATCCCGAACTCAATATTTAAATCAAATTATTTGGTTCAATCCGCGAATTTAAGGTTAAATATGAATATTATATTCACACAACACATAAGTATAATTCTATTTCAGGCGGCCAAGTTATTTTTCAGATCGAACGGCCAAATTGTTTTGAGTACTGTATATATACATCCCATCCCATCCAACTATTTTACGCTTTAAGTCGGATGGCCAAATTATTTTCTCAAGACAGTCTAAATCTACCGAATTGATGGAATTAATTTGATTTGGGTGCACATCCCTAGTGCAAGTGTTAGATGAAATTTTAGATTCTTGTTTACACTTCTCCCCTGTTCCGGGATAGAATTCTTCCATTTCTATGGAGTAGAGAAGATAAAAGTATTTGATCAATTTCTAAATATCTTATTAAAATTATAATTGCAGTCATATTTATTAAAAGGTAACAACCAGATATTGATCAACCAAAATAAAGTTACATTTCAATCAAATACATATATTTACATCTTCTTCGATATGATTGCATTAGTTGAACACTTCCAAGTTCCAACTAATAAAAAATCGGTTAAATTTTACCCAAACCTATGCATAATTATAGTTATAATAATCGTACACATATATATAATTAAATATTAAATCGTGGTTGATTGATTGATTGATTAATTAGTGTCAAATTATCATTGGCTCCTCCTCAAATCCACCACCACCACACTAACATTGTCCGTTGACCGCCGCGCCAGGGCCAGCCTCGTCAATAAGATCGCCGCGTCGGAGCAAGCCTGGTTGGTGCTGTCTCCCGCCTCCGCGCCCTCGATGTTATCGCTTGCAGGCGCCGCCGTCGTTTTCCGCGACTGGAGGCACATACGCGCCACGCCGCAAGCAGTTTGGTCGGAAACGACGTCCCATAGGCCGTCGCTCGCCAGAATCAGACACTCGTCCTCCGCCGTCCGATCCGTGATTGTGACCTCTGGCTCCGATATCACGTACGGCTTCAGATAACTATCACCTATGGCGCGAGACATGGCTAAGACGCCTAAAACTCTCGGACCGTCCCAGTAGATGACCCGGCCGCCGGCCTCCTCTATACGGCGGAGCTCATCCGGTCTGTCCGGCTGTAAATTCATCAAAACAGTCAGATCATAGGCATACTATTGCATAAAACATTATTGAAGTGATTAGGAAGCCAAACCCTAGCTACCTTATGGTCAACAGAAAGAGGAATTGCCACGCCGTTCCGGCAGAGAAGGGCGCGGGAATCTCCACAGTTCGATACGACGATTTTATCGGGGGAGACCACCGCAACGACGGCGGTGGAGCCGACGGAGTCTCGCTGCGGCGTCTGCATCTCGCAGCGGCATCTGGAGGTGGTGGTAGCACCGCCGCTCGACCACTCCGAGACATCGTCATCCATCTTCAGGAAACTCCTTGACATCGTATCCTCCCACGAAGAAGCGCCACCATTTTCGTACTCGTCTCTCACTATTTCGTGCATTCGTTCCTTGCACCTCTTTGCTACGTGCGAGCAGCCGTGGCCGTCGAAGACTCCGAAGAAATGCAATCCCCCGGGGGAATCGGAATCCCCGCCGCAGAAGGAGGGGCGGATTGCCACGGCGTCCTCCATATCTCTTCTCCTCCCGCAAACAGAGGTCACCCCGAATTTGGGAGATTCGTGAGCAGCATCATCATCTTCAATTTTCGCCAGCTTATGAAGAATCGGAACCACCGAATCGACCTTTCGACGCCTCTTCTTGAGCGGCGGCGCGACCGCAGAGTCGGCGAGATCGAAGCTAATGCGATGAGATTCCATCCTGGGACTGGGTTCCACAGGAGTAGGCGTCTGCATCTCAAGAGTGCCAGCCATTGCAATAATTGATGGAGCAAATATCTAGTTAATCAAGTTGGAAGAAAAATTAAAGAAGGCGATGGAAAAAATCTGGGTTATGTATGCGGAGGGGCAGCTGCCCGGGGGGCGGGCGGTCAGGAGAGATGAGGGAGCGATGTGGGCCGTGGATTAGAGTTGGGGGAGAAGGTACAGATGGGGGCCTGGTACCTCGACACGCAGGGGTAACTTGTAGGTGGGACCAGCCTGCTTTTCTAGGCCTAACAACAATTATTATGCTTTTTCCCCTCGATTTTCGCCAGGTGGCAACATCGCCATCTCTCTTGTTCGTTTTTATTTGGTACACCTCACCCACCCACGCGTTCCTTTACGGCGCGTGTTCACACACTTTTACATGAGTTTTTTATTGCTCTGTATAATCTTAATCAAATACTCCCTCCGTCCCGCAACATTAGTCCTGTATTCCGTTTTGGTCTGTCCCGAACATTAGTCATGTATTCCCGAAATGGCAAAAATTAGGGTTTAGTAATCACTTAATTAACAAATTTAATTAAGAGAATAAATTAAGTAAAAATAAAAAATAAACACCCAACCCCCCCTCCCCAACCCTAATCGCACACACACTTTCTCATTTCAGTGTGTGCGCCGCTCTCGATCCCTCTCCTCACCCCCTTTCTGCGAACTCTCCGCCGTTCTTCTCCCCCTCCGTTCTCCACTTTTTATCCTCTCCGCCGCCGTTCTGCTCCCCCTCCGCAGTCCCTTTCACCGTTCTGCTCCCCCTCCGCCGCCGTTCTGCTCCCTTTCACCGCCGTTCTCACACCGCACAACGAAACCCTAATTTCTGTAATCCCCTAAAATCGTCACACCGACGGCCGTGCTCCCCACCCTTCGATCTCCCCACCTTCCGATCTACCCACCCTCCGATATACCCACCTTCCGATCTACCCCGCGAAGGAAACCCTAGCCGATCTACCCACCCTAGCCGATCTACCCACACCTTCCGATGGATGCTGTCGCGCCTCTGTCGCCGTTGTCCGTGGCCGCAGCTGGTGACGACGTTGACCGCGGAGAATGTGCCGCGCCTCTGTCGCCGTTCTCCGTCGCCGCAGCTGGTGACGACGTTGCCCGCGGGGATTCTGCCGCGCCTCTCTCGCCGTTCTCTGTCACCGTACGTGGTGACGTCGAAGCCGCCGGGACGGAGGAGGCTTCAGGGGCCGATTTGCTTGCTGGGGTTGATCTGAGCGGCGTGGAGGATGAAGCCGTGGAGACTGCAGAAGACAATGGTCTTCGAGCCTTCTGGAGGTTGAGGAGGGAGGTTCTAAGGGCTTTCTGGAAAAGCCAATTTCCAGAAATCAGGTGATATCTACCCTTTTGGAATTGATGGTTTTTGGATATGTTGGTTCTCATGCGTATTTGGAAATGATGAGTTTGTTCTGATCCTATGACCCTACTGCTGCATGTGATATGTGATGCTGTGTCTGTTCAAGTTGGATATGTTGGTTCTGCTGCATGTTTGGACATGATGAATTTGTTCTGATCCTTATGCTCTATTTGCTTGCTCATGCTGCTGTGTCCCTTGTATGGATCAGTTGGTTATGCTGCATGTTTGGAAATGATGAGTTTGTTCGGATCCTTATGCTCTATTTGCTTGCTCATGCTGCTGTGTCCCTTCTATGGATAAGTTGGTTCTGCTGCTTGGTTGGAAATGATGAATTTGTTTAAAAAAGCTGTGGGATAAATGGGTTCAAACCTGAAATGATGTTCATTGTTCACTAATCCATCCAAAACTACATTAGTGATGCATTTTAGGTCTGAAATGAGTTAATCTGAGCTGAAGTGGTTCCATTAATGTCTGCAGGGTTAATTTTTCTGCATAATCTTTACAAAAACACCACATATAGCTGCACATCTTTACAAAAACCATAACATGCAGCATATCTATACAAAAATCAAAATGTTCCACCATTTTCTGCACAAAAGTGTGTCTGCATCTGCATCTACACAATCTCCATCCCTAAATCCAAAAATCAATTTGCTCTATGTTTATCTTGCCTGCTGGTTTGTTCCCTTTGCCTTGTCTGTTTGCTCCAAATTTGATGCATTCACCTCTTTCTCTTTCGGATCTTGCAGCTTTCCATATTCGTGACACACTCCTCAGAGATAGATGATGTTTTGCTGCAGCCTCTCCCATCCTACCCCTCTCTGGTTTGCCATTCTTGCTGTGAAGAAGCAAGAATTGCACAATTTCTGTTGCTGCAGCCTCTGAAACATCTTTTTCTTTTCCCATTTGTATTTTGTGGATGATTTCTGTTGTTTGTAGCAAAAAAAATGGTTGATGGATATGTATTTATAAACTGAAACTTGTGGGAAATTTGAATTTTGGTTGTTAGTTTTCAGATTGTTTTTTGAGGGAAATTTGAATGTTTGGATGATGTAATGAAATCAGTTTTTTGCCTCCTTTTCCCATTTTTTAATTTCGAATTTTTTTCCTTTTTTTTTTGGATTAAGTGTTAATCTTGTTTACTAATTGTACCATTAGAATCCCTTATTACTTTCGTCTTGGTATCTGTGCCGAACACAAACCAGACTAATGTTGCGGGACGGAGGGAGTATATTATTAATTATGCATATTTTTTAAATTATAGATTTTATTTTTAAATTAATCAGCATATAAGATTTAACATTGAAAATTTGATGTAGTTTATCATACAACACTCAATATTTATTTAATTATACATTAGCATGCAAATTATTGATAGTTTGGCGTATATTCGAAACAAAAATTAATAATTTGATATATATTTTAGTTTATAATGTCGCATAGTTGACTGTATTGTTCTCGTTGAATAGACATAACATTTAAATGTATTAATTTACTGATTTGAACTTCCAATAATATAGTCAGCTTTTTGTTATGCGGAAAAAAAACTACTATTATATTTGCATGATCTTAGATAGTTTAGGTATTTATTTAAACATTTGAATAATTTGGATTAAAATAAGAAAATGTATATAATTTTAGTTATACTTAATTTGTAATACATTTAAAACAAAAATCAATCATTTGTGATGTATTTAATACTTTACTCTTATATTTGGTTAGTTTGATTATTATGCTTTGTATACTTAAAAAGAGAATAAGTGAGAGTTATAAATAATACAATTTTAATATTATAGGTATGCAATGTTGATTGCATAACTTATTAGGTAAAATCAATCATTTTACAATTATAGTCAATTCTCATATTTTATTCACAATGGATTTGCAATGAATTTGTTCAATTTAGTATAAAGAGGTGTCCATGAAATCCCAACTCATATTCGTAGATGGTTAAAACATACTCCCTCCGTCCCGGGTCTCTTGAGACGTTTGACCCGGCACGGAGGTTAAGAAAAAGTGATGAGAAGTTAGTGGGGTTAAATTTGTAGGTTAATGATTAGGAGAGATAATGAGATATGAGAGATAGTGGAGTAGGAGTAGAGTAGGTTTAGTGAATAATTAATTAATAAAAACTTTCCAAAAAGGGAAACGTTGCAAGTGTTCTGGGACGGACCAAAAAGGAAAACGTTGCGACTGTCCTGGGACGGAGGGAGTATTATGCAACTATATAAACTTTACACCGTTAGTAAGTCAGACATAATTAATTAAAGTAACAAGGGTAATTTTATCATCATCCAAGTTCAAATTCAACTAACATCAAATCAAACATTTAATTTTACAAACACAGAGTTGAAAAAGTGTAAATGGGTATATTAATAGAGCATTAAATAAATAATAAAAATAGAAATGGGAGGTTAGGGAAGAAAAAGTGCGAGTGGGGGAGTGGAAACGGAGAAAAAGACGTGGAGGGAAAGGAGAGAGAGAGGAGACACGTATGTGAGGAGGAATATCTGCCTCCCATCTCCTCCAACGCGTGTCACCTTTTCACTTCTTCAATCATATAAATCATCAACTCACATTAATTCAATTCCATGTTCCACCAAATCCCTTCTCTCTCTCTCTCCACATTCTAATTTCTTTATTTTCAAACTCTTTTTGCCCGTCAATTCTCAATCAAACCCTTCGCAATACCGTTACGACAACACATTCTAAATTTTTTTTTTTTTAATTTTTTTTATCTTAATCAATCACACTCTTTCTCTTTTTCTCGTCACGTAAGCTCACCGCTAATCGCATTTATTTTTAACACAACTCGTGTCCCTTGCTGTTTGCTGGATTTAATGTGGTTTTTGGTGGTTGGGCTTCCACATTTTTTTTAATTAATTTTCTTTTCTTATGAATTTGATAAAATTAAGGTGGTTTTGACTTTTCTTATCCACCGCTGGGGAATAAATTAATATACAAAACTTTATTCAAGCAAAATCGATAGTGTATGAATCTGATTCTACGTTCTAATTCGAAAAAAATTTGATCCGAATAGTCCGAAACCAAATTGGTAGGGCAAAATTTTCATTTATAATTGTTACTGCATGTCGCGTATTCAGATTTGTATATGAAAAAGGGGATTTATAATCAAAGAATAAAATGCCCTAACTCAGCTGCCTACCTACCATGACACATCAGCTACAAAATCTAAAATAATGTAATAAATATTATAAAACGGATTGTAAAAAATACCATTTCTAATATTTTCATTAGATATTTTCGAATATTTTCACCTTTTATAATGCACCGCTATTATTTTATCTACCGAGTATAGACAAGTGAGGAAATAATTAAAAATATTATATAAAACAAATTACATGCATAATAGAAGCTCTTACGAGAACAATTATTATTTTTTAATTAAAATAATATTATTTTTATATTTTTTTATAAACAAATAATATGAATTTTTTTAAATGTATACAATACAACATAAAAAGTCTCATGTTGGAAGTTAGTTTGTGCTAAATAGGAACGAATTTATATCATTCATTTCAAAAAATTAATGGTTTAAATTATTTTTTTCCTTAAATTTCATGCTTGATTGTTTTATACATCATGCTTAAATGATTAATAATGATTTATAAAGCAATTAAGTACTTATGTTTAATTTTCAATCTTTAATGCTTAATCCCAATCACTGATTTCCAACAAAATTAAACATGTCATTTCGGGTCAATTTTGGATCGACCTGAAAATAAAGATTAGCGTGTAATGTATTATTATCAATCACAACCCGACCTGCCAACCCGAAACCAACCAAATTGCCATCCCTAAACTATTACAACACTTAGTTCCCAATACAAAATAATTCTAAGATCAGTTCAATTTTAATCAGTTATATACACATGATAACTGATTCTGAATTTTGCATTTCGCCAAATCTAACCAAAGTTCCTAACAATTATTACTTTTTTGATGATGTCAAAATTAAACCTTCTTAACTCCTTTAGAGTTGGTGCAGAAAATAGGTTAAGCTCTATAGCTGAGTAATTATCATCTGCATATGGAGTTTCGTTAGCCTTGAAACTTTATCCTTCATATAATCTTCATATAAACTATGGATCATTATTGTGGAACAAAGAATTTAATTAGGGAATTAGTGTGGTTTTGGTGGTTGGGCTTCCATATTTTTTGAATTTTATATATGGGCTTTTTTATGAATTTAATAGAAATAAGGTGATTTTGTCTTTTTGCTATCCACCGCTGGGGAATAAATTAATACACAAAGTTTGTTTAAGCCAAATCCATAATGTATGAATCTGATTCGAAAAGATTTATATATGGATTTAAAATCAAAGAATCGAAAGAGAAAAACAGTTTGAATTGAGCATAGCGGACTCGGGGATGCGGTTGAAAAAGAATAAATGCCCTACCTAGCCTAGCATGACACATCACCTACAAAAATCTTAAATAAAATATAATAATAGCCTTCAAATAGACTAGAAAAGATATGTTACTTTAAAATATTGTGAAAAAAAAATACAATTTTCTTTGATTCATCAGATATTTCTAATATTTTCACCTTTTTATAATGCACCCCTACTATTCTCTCAAACAATCAACTTCTTTCACGGTCGAGTATAGATATTTTAATAGACGTAGAGAAGTAGAACACCAAATAAAATTAAATTATAAGTTTATTGTCTAAATTTAATGTGTTTATTTTATTAAAAAAATAAATTTATATATTATCATTATCACTGTCAATTAAATCAAACCCACATGCTCATTACAAAGACATAATTTTAACAAATTTAGAATCGGATGTAATCAGATCAAGAGAGTAACTAACTTAATTTGATGTCATTTCTTCAAAATTCAATGGGTGGGATTGTGTACACGCTTTCAATCGTTGTGCGAGAGAGAGGAGAGTGCAAACACGAGATTTGAATTTTCTGGGTGTTTAATGCACAATAAAAGTATTGTACTTCCTTCCCCGCCACTAATATGGAGTATTTTTTTTAATATTAAAATAAATTCACAAAAAAATGATGTATTGTATGCTGAAGAAGGGTATACAATACATTTGTCGTGTATTAGAGAATCCAAATCCGCCAACACGAGAGAAGAGGCAAGAGATCATTCCACCACAGCAATTGAGGCAAACTTAGAAGAGGCTGTGAAAGTATAACAAATTATGAATTTTAAATTATTTGGGAACATTTAACTGTGTAAATTTAAATAAATATATTTTTATTTAAAAAAATTACAGGAGCATTCGTGCATAGTGATAACAAAATAATAAATTATCCTATCCACATTCTCCAAAAATATCCAGTATTAGACTATATTTATCATCAACCAGCCTAATCACACAGTCATCCAATTATTTTAATATTTAATTAATTTCTCTTTCTTTTACATCATCAATTATCACTACAACCCAACCACAATAATTTTACAAAGTTTATCAGTCACTACCCAATCACATCATTATATATAATTATTTAATTTAGTTTTGTTTAATTTTATTAAATAAAAATACTACTAGTAAATGAATTAATAAGAAATATAAATTATAAAGTAATTAAATAAAACAAACAACACTGAATAACATAGATTATGTAATAAAATACAACTAATTAAAATAAAATCATTAATAAAACACGGCAAAATTTAAAGTAGCATTAAACGCCATAAAATCTAATTTATTGAGAATTAAAAATATATATATTAAAATTAGTCTTTATTTGAATAAAAAATTATAAATTTTAATTTATTATTTATTTATTTTTATTTTATTACTTAGAAAATATAACTATTTTAGTATTGTATTTATGAAAAATAAATCTGACCAATAAAATAAAAACAAATGTCACAATTGTAGTAGTCTATGAATAAACAACTAAAAGAAATAAAGTGGGCCCACACATCTTTAAAGGTCTCCTCTAGTCTCAGGTCAACCAAATTGAATTGCGCCAACGCCCTGTGAAAGGATGGTGAAGATCAAGGGCGGATGTAAGCTCGAGTATTTTGGGAGTTCGATCGTAATTTTGTGGGGTCAATATTATATAATTTTTTTTAAATACATCTATGGGTGATTCTAAACGCAGCCACATTTTTTCTCAACACAGCCACTCCTTTAAAAAATAAATCAATTTATTATATAAAAATACCATTTTATCCTTATAACCCCTAACTTTATATTTTAATTAAAAAATATAATTCAAACATTATCGCCCCATGAAATGAAAATTAAAAATTCGTGAAGTATAACCTTCAAAGAACAATAATTCAAACATTATAGCCCATGTATGTTGGCTTCATCTCCCCACCGCCGCCAACCTAAGCTGTTGCACTACTCCGGCGACAACTTTCTTCATTTGCAATAAATCAGTCTCCATTTGAAACCCGAATGCAAGTTCTTGGTCTCGTCTGGAACACCGGGCATGTGAATAAATTTCTATGTACAAAAACTCCACATTTGGGTTCTAACAACCATTTGAAGCCCTCTCCAACCACTACAACAGGTTGAAGCCCAATCTCTGCCTCACGCTTTTTGGACTCTTCCCATTACATAGGGAAGATAGGTGACTCTTATGCTCTTCATTACAAAGTGTCCCATCAGGCAAAACAAAATTACTCAGAGCTCTTCATTACTCAGCTCGATGCGCTTGCGCTCCTCTCGCTACGCTCGCTCCGCTCGCAGGCATCTGTCTGCCTCCTTCCTTTGTCAATATATGAGCCATACTAACATAGAGTAAATGTATATCCTATGTCCTTCACTTAAGATGCATGGTATCTAACTCTTCACCTCTAATGATCTGCTAGCAATGCTATGAAAGTCGTGTCCTGCCTAGGGGAGGAGCTAAATGAAGCGCCCAACAACATAAAAAGTATGTGTTCACTGGTTTCGGCCCAGCTAATGTGAAGCTATCACTATATCAGTAACGAAGTCGAGGGTTAAGCTTAGGAATCTTGAAAGGGGATTACTTGATTCTAGAGATGATTTGCGTCTAACTCTTGTTTTTTCTCCCCGGATGATTTCTTAAGCAAAATTACTCACTTTTGGATGAACAAACGTAACCTCTCGTCGGAGAGATTTGCAGCTCTAGCGTAAGCCACTATGGATCCTCCTTGGGCAAAGATGAAAGAAAACTACACAGGACTTGCGATATTTGTTTTCCTAGGTTGGATTATAGTGGCTGAAATTAAATTTCATTTCATGAGGGCTGTATTTTTTAATTTTAAGTGTTTTTAATTAAAATTTTAAGTTATAGGTTATTAGGATAAAATGGTAATTTTATACAATAAATTGATTTATTTTTTAAAGGAGTGGCTGTGTTGAGAAAAAATGTAGCTGCGATTAGAATTACCCTTTTTATATATATATAAAAATTGAAACGCCGTAGGAGCGGCCGACCTCGTGAGCCTCTACATAGTGCTGCCCCTGGTGAAGATGATAGCGGAGGGGGCATTGGAATAAGCATTAACTACCCAAGTCTTATATTTATGTAGCTCGAACTCAACTCAATCAATATCGAATCAATTTTCAGCTGAGTAGATAAAGAATAAAGATGTTAGATAAAGCAATAGTTTCAAATAAAAGACTAGGGTGGCTACCACAGCTCGACAGCCAAGCACGTATGCAAATCAGGTGTTGATTAGAATGATGCAAAAACAAAAATTTAAAATCACGGGGTTGGTCACTAGACAGTAGACACTACTTACTGATCTCCCTCATTTGAGATTTACCAACTGGGGCAGCCTCTTGGAGTGGAGTTGAAGAACACGAAACGGTTACAAGTATTAGAGAGGAAATGCATTGACAGTCACTCCTCCGTCTACACATACGATCTGACCAGTGATGTATGAAGCAGCAGGAAGACAAAGGAAAGCAACTAACGACGACACTTCTTCTGGTTCTCCTGGGCGCTTCAGAGGAGTTCTGGATACAACTGCATCCAAGAACTCTTTTTTATCCAGCAACTGCAAGCACAATTCCACAACAGAGCGGGTTAAATGATAGAGAGACTATAATATTGAATACAAAACAACTGACTTTCAAGATTTTTTCATGTTGGCACTGGCAAGGGAGGTAAGCTTATAGAAATTTATGTCATAACAACCAGCCCTCCACCTGTTACAAACTCTTGCAATTTTTCAATGTTGTTTAGCAAGTAGCCCACAATGTGTGAATCCATGTTTAAAGAGACAAGGCCCTGCAATCACTATCATTTCCTCCCATGTGCAATTATATTGTTTTCAGTGTTGTTTCAACATTCAGTCTTAAATGTCGACTTATACGAGAAAGTTCAAAGTACAACCACACGATTCACATTTGATTTGTCAAGCTGGGAAGCCCTTCCATACGCTAAAGCAAATATTTAACAATAAGATAAAGAAAAGATTGATCGCTCTGAAATCTTATCTACATGATTGATTATAAATAGATGGAACTATAATTCAGAGACATGATCTATACGAAGTTCACAACTGAAGTAAGCCAATGCCACATGATAAAATCAGTGCAATCCGTATATAATGTTTTTTTTTTTGTTTTTTTTTTTATTGAAGAGAAGCCTGAAAAACTTCAGTAGAAAAATATGAAGTGTATGCCATGATTTTTAATGCAACAAACGTGTTTTACACACGAAAAAAGTACACTCTTCCATTTTTTTATGCAAAAGAATCAATTGTGGTATAGTTCTTGTCTCAAACAACATAAACTAGCATATTGTCTAAATGAAGGAGACGAAATACTTACGTGCTTCACAAGAGGGGTCTTGATATACCATGGAGCAACAGAGTTCACCCGAATGTTATCTTTCGCCCATTCACAAGCCAGATTTTTTGTAAGTTGATTTATTGCACCTGCAAATACAAAACATAGAGATAAAGACCTCATAAGTTGGATATAATCATTATAGGGAAGGGCCTAAGTTTTCTGTTAAGAAAGCATGCCTTTAGTAGCTCCATAGATAGATCCAGAAAATAGGTGCACCACACCAGCAACAGAAGAAATAAACACAATGCTTCCCTTTCCACTGGCTTTAAGCAGAGGATGAGCCAGTTGACATAGGTGGTAAGAAGAATCTAGGTTGGTAGCCATGATGCTAGAATACTCTTCAGCATTGTAATCAACAGTTGGCTTCCTGATGTTAGTCCCAACATTATTTATCTAGAAGATGAAAATCGATGAGACTTGAGTCTTTCCAAATGATTCAAAACAAAGCTTAGTAATGTAACAATTGATGTCTAAAGCAGTAATGACATGAAGAAACATTAATTTTGGCTACTCACAAGAATGTTAAGCTTGCCACTGAAAACAGAGGAGACCTTATCCATTAACTGCGATCTTTGTTCTCTCGAAGATGCATCACACACAGACCCACTGACATTAAAGCCCTTAGAACTCCACTCCTGCAACCGCTGATTGAGTTCCTCCTCGTTTCTCGAACACGTATACACAGTAGCACCCATTCCTGCCAGCTCTTCCACGGTAGAAAACCTGATATGAAATCATCATAAACAGGCTCATCTAAAAGCTTAATCCGGAACCAAACAAAGACTACTTTTTCGAATTCAAATTCTGGCAGAGTCCAACTGTTCCTTACAAAAACAGCTTGTACGGAGAGAGGGTTTCGTATGGTATCAGAATCAATCAAATTATGATGAGGAATTACCTCAATCGCATGATTATAGGCATTTGAGATAAAATGCTACGCATGTTAAGGATGTGTTAAAAATGGACATTGAAACCTGCCACCTTGTAAGGTGAGTCCATACTTCTCCCGATCGGTGGATCCTAACAAATTCTTATACGTCGAGATTAATTTAGGATGCCAACACATCTCGATTCCAGAATAATTATTTAATTGATGAAAGCCAAATTGATAGCGAGCAGAAGTGTCAGCTTAATTTTTAAATAAAGGTGTTGAAACAGATAATGAAGAGGCGAGAATGGATGATGAAGAGAGAGAGAAAGAGAAAAGGCTACCCTATTCCCCGAGTGCCACCGGTGACAAGAGCGGTCATTCCGGCCAGCGACCACCTTGAATTGCTACTTCCTGCCATTGAAGTGCGTTTTTTCCCCTTCTCGTTTTCTGCCCAAAATTTTAGCGTTGGGATTGGATAAAGCACTTTTGCCACCTGTGATTCTGCTCTAAAATAATCGTCACTCCCAATTCATCAGTGACAAATAAAAATTACTACATAACATAATAATCAATGAGTCCAGTGAAATTAGTAATTAATGTATAAATATAAAAAAAAATATTATTTTAAATAAAAAATTTATCATTTTAAAAAATAAAATAAATTAAAAAAATAAGTGAGACTAATAAAATGGAACAAAGGAATAAAGAATAAGAGTATATATATTACTATTTGAGTTGAATGTTACTTTATATAAAAGAAAATAAAATCCTCCCTTATTAGGTTTTGCTAGCCAACGATTCTTTTTGAGATTTTATAGCACGTGCAATTTAGTTAGTAAAAGTTTTTAAACAATTTTATCAATTTAGAATTTGAACTGTAGTTTATCAAATAATTTAGGATTTGAAATATGCAATCCACATGTTTTATAATACGAAAATTGCAAAAGAAAGATTAATTTCTAAATTCTTAATTTGAAGATTTAATACATGTATATAGAAAGTCTAAATAAAAAACACACGTCCAACTTTTATGTCGGGAATGACCAAGTTTATAAGACTGGCTAATCCTTCGTTAGTCGAAAAACAAACATTGATGAGTGTTGATTCTTGCTATATCCATACTTTGACATGCTTAATTACCCTGGCTAACTATTTGTACAAGCCTTAATGAATCATATGATGTTAAATACAAATGATTGTAAACTTTTTCATCAAATTAATACATAAGATCTTTTTTAATATTTTATTTAACATTATGTTTAAAATAAAATTTAGTTTAATCATATACTAATGTTGTACCCGCACGTTGCGCGACCAATAATCGAATACTCCTTAAAAAAAATTTTAATATTATTACTCAATTTTATAAAATAACATTAATTTCACATTATAATATCAAAATATAATTAATAAAATTATTTTGTTGCTATTATATATTATATAGATATAGATCAGTCCATAAAACTAAAATGTATTATGAGTTTCATATAAACTAGTATTGCACCCACGCGATACGTGTGAACTTAATTATTTTTGTATTTTAAATTTGATATTTTATTTATAATCAAATAATATGAAATCTCATAGACTTTTAGAGGATTGGGTTATACTAAAACATATACTCCCTCCGTCCCACTTCAATTGTCCATCTTTCCTTTTTCGTCTGTCCCATTTAATTGTCCACTTACCTAAAATGGAAAATTAATACACACTCACAAATAAAATACTAATATCCTCTATCTCTACTACATTGGTTATTGTGCCGATTCCCTTGTGGACAATTGATAAGGGACGGAGGGAGTACAATCTTTGAAATTGCTGATGAGTTTGATAAAGAGATAATAAATCACGTTGATGAGACAAGTAGTTGTTTGAAGATATATGTGCAGTGTCTTGATTATGATGTGACTATTGATATGTGTACTGATGAATAATATATGAGTCAAGTGTCAGAATACGAGTCATCTAATGACTCATCGTATTCTTTAGAATCTGATGAAGAGGAGTTAGGGTTTAGAAGAAGTCAGATGAGTCGTAGATCAATAGTCTATAGCGCTACAATGGACAAGAGGAGTTTAATTTTTGAAGTGGGGATGCAATTTTCTGAGTTTAAAGAATGTAAAGAGGCAATTAGGAATTGAGCCATAGAAAATGACTATAACATTGGGTGGAAAAAATCTTATGAGAAAAAAATTGAAGCAATGTGCGATGGGGTATGCCCTTGGACAATGGTAGATAAGCACACATGTGTCCGAAACAGTCATAATAGACAAGCCAATAGCGATTGGTTGGCCTCAGTGATCATGTCTAAGTTGGAAAGGGATTCAAACTACCCGACAAAGGAAATTATTCAGGATGTTCAACTTAAATATGGAGAGACATGGCCACGGGCCGGTTCCGGTTTGGAACCGCTGGTTCGACGGTTCCAAAAATCCCGGCCCTGAACCGACCCGCCTGAAGAAGGGTCCGATTCCGGTTTGGGCCCAAAACCAGCGAATCGATTTGGGCACGGTTTCGGTTCGAACTGCCAGTCGAACCACGGACCTGGAGGAGGTAAAGAAAGCAACAAACTGCTAGACTACAATTCATTTATTGATATAGTTTCTAAAATAAATATATATGAATGTATTATGTATATAAATATGAAATATATTATAACTTATAATATAAAATGATGTTTTAATATATATGTATAATATTTTAGATAAAAAACTATTAAATAATAAGATAGTTTTATTTTATCATCTATAAAAATGAATTGCGATATATTATTCAACTAATTATAATTAAAAAAATCATGTTATAATTTACTTATCATTAAAAACTTTAAATAACATTTAAATTAAAATAACAAATTTAAATTATTATTTATTATTTACTTAATAGTTTTGAATCTCTCTTAATTGTACAAATAATGCTAAATAAAGTTGAGTATGATATGCATTACTCCAAGACATATATGTTAGCTTTTAACATCATTCATTGAACTCCAATGCATATACTATCATTTGTTATAATATAACATTTGATTTAAATTAGCATGTATGAAAATCTCTTTAATTCGTTGTGTATTCATTTCAGTTTTTTTAGTACAAGCTTTGTATTAAATTGTATATTTGTAAACTAAATAACATTCTTACAAGTTAGTATAAATAAATATGATATATATCCATTAATCTAAAATTTAGCATTAAAATTAGTAGCTATTTTATAGTTTATACTTATTATCAATCAATATATTGTAATGTGAGATATATTATAACTTATAAGATGCAATAAGATTTTAAGAATCAATTTCGTTGATTTGAAATAATATTTGTAGAAAATATGAAGATTTTAGATTTAATAGTATGTTGTTCATTATTCTCATGATAGTTTTGAAACTCTTTTAACTCATAAACAACACTAATATAAATTTTAAGAATATATTAAATTAATTATATTTGACAATTATATATCGTATTTAAGGATATTGTTTTAATTTTATATAAGAAAATGTTGAAAAAAAACATTACACATAATAATCTAGTATTTGTTGGGTTTTATATATTTAAAACTATAATTTTTTCAATAATTGTGTTGTAGTTCAGTGGATAAATATTCAGGAATATGTTATGAGGTCTAGAATTCCATTCTCCATCACAACATGTTTTATAATATTTTTACAAATTAAAAAAAAAAATGGTGCACGGGCTGAAAATCTTAAACTGGAATCGGTCTTTGTAAAAAGGGATTCAGTTCCGGTTTCGAACAGTTGGCCACGGTTCAGCCGGTTCCGGTTAGGTTTGGGCATGTCCAGTGAATGAACAATTGTGTTACAAAGCAAAGACTGAAAACACGTATACTTTTTTCATAAATTATTTTTCAAATAAATATAACTTTCACACTTAAGTTGATTTTTTGCTTTGTTTTGTGAATAGTGCTGGTCTCGCGATCTATCGCTCAGTGGTAGATGCCATTGTTTACCAGTCCACTAGCTCCTTCGTCCAGGCCTTTGGTTCATTTGGCTTCGCATATTTTGAGTGTGGGCACACCACGCAGCCTGCTCCTTCGAATTTGAGAGCTTTATAGTTCCTCCCGAATTGTCAAACTGGTTGGCTAGACGCTCGTAAGAATCACTGTTGGAGATCTGCAGTGTTTGTTGTGTTCTTTCTAGGAGAGAAAGAACACCAATAAAATACTCGAGCTTAGAATCTGCGAGTCTCGTGTTTAAGAAATGAGACACAATAGACTGAGAATTAGCCTTGATGATAGAATCGCTTGAGTTTTCACTTGCTTAGAGTGTTGTTGCTTTTCTTCGTTTCTATATTTTTCACTCTGAATACTTCGTGTATTTATAGACGAAGTATGAGCATTTCAAATTCTAGCCATTTAGAGACATTTGAGCATCGCCAATATGATGTCTCTTTTCTGACGAGAGTAGGGCGCTTTTCCGGTGGTTCTGCACCTGCTACGTTCTTTTCTGACACAGGATGTCAACATTCTGCTTTTGTATCTGAACGGCTCTGCCAGTCCGAGGAATCTGAACTGGTTCATGCTTCATCAATCTTTAATGAATCTCCATTCTTAAAGACTAATATTTGATCATTCCTCTGACTTGTTCTCTTTGTCTCTTTGTGCGAGTAGGAACTGAACTAGTAAACTGGAGATGATCCAGACTGATGTCTTCGGTCAGTTTCTCTGAGTCATCAACTTCAAACTGGAAGCTGGTCTCTCCTTTCTTCACACCATCCAAACTTGGGCTTTGGATTTCCACCCAGTTTGTCTTGATAAGCTTCGTCAGTTCTGTTACAACTCGATATATCCTAATAGGACTTTACAAGTTTATGTGAACTTAGCTAATCTAGAGACACTTCTAATTTGGTGGTTTCTATACAATCTTTTGACACATCAAAACATCAAATAGGTAGGAATACTTGTTAACATCTCTCAAACCCGAATTTCAGCGAGTGAGAAATTAAACAATAAATTGACATATTATGGTGTACGAGATAAATAAATATGTGTTTAATGTCCCAAATTGATATTTAATACAAGCTGAGACTTGTATGTGTGTAATAATAATTGTGCATTGGTGGTCCATGTTAGTGTTAACATGGACTGGTTGTTAAGCCTGTTGGATGTTAGACAAACATCGAGATTAACATTTATTTTGTGCATGCACACGTAGTTGACTCGGTCAACACGGTAGTCACGATACATGAGGATAAGAATATTATGTGCTTGATAATTGACGACCATTATATGAATCGCAACTTTCTTGATAATGATGCCGGTTCGTAACCGAGAAGATAATAAAGACGTTTGTAACGTTATTAAGTGAAGAAGCGTAACCGTCACGAGCACATGAAAACTCAGTTTTTAACATCACGACTTTAGTGACGAGAGACGTAATCGTTGACACCATAATGTTCAGTTTGTAACCATCGATCATATTCAATTATCGATCGTAACCCCCAGATGGACTTGTCTATTTATAGGCATAAATAGGTGCATTGGAGTTTATGAAAAATAGAATCGAAAGAACAACCACCTCACTACAACTTTTTCAGAAAAATTGCATTACTTTCATAAGATTTTTGGTTTGCTCAGTTCCAACTCCATATAGTTCGTCTGAGCTTCTACAATTGTGGTGTTGTCTCGTAGAAGACGAAGTCATTTACCTTTGGGCACGGGCGCTATCAAAATGAGCACTACATTGTTGTTTTTGTCTTGCGAGAAGATAATTCCTCGACTCTACTACATTTATTTTATTTTTGCATCTTTCTGTTTCGCCCAATTTTGTTGCATTATTCAATTATAAATTGTTGCAATATCTCTTTCTGAAACTACCAAATTTTCAACATTGATAAGCCCAATTTTGAGGCCTAAGTCTAAAGTTTAAAGACTCATGCCTATGTCAAACTAAAGTTCCAATCTACCTTGGACGCCCAATCATACAATTTCTGTATCTTTCGAAATAGTTGTAAGTGTTACATGTACGGTTGTAAAATGTAGCCTTAAATTCTTGGATCACGTCCTCATGCCTGATAATAGAACTATTGTCTTTATAATTTAGTATAAATAGATCTCGTAATCATAAAGTAGAATTTACATTTTTGAACACTCCTATATCTGAATTCCTATTCATTGTATACTAACCAATACTTTTTTTTATTTTTTATTTTTATGCGACTTGTTTACTAAATTCTTTTAAATTCTATTTTCATACAAAATTACCCAAAACACTGCAAATAAAACAAGATTTGAAATAAAAATTGTGTTGAATTGACGTGATGGAGGAAAGATTCTGAGACAATGAGTAGAGTCACGAAATAAAAAAAATTTGAATTTGGGAAGTATTATTTAAAAACCAATAATTAATTTGGTTCATCGGTAGATTGCTTGGCCTATCTATTTCTATCCACTGAATAATTTAATGTATCACAATCATATATCCACTTTACAATTTTTATATATTTCACTGCTTCCACCCTTTGTCTTTTCATGTTTTCCTTTCTCTTATATTATTTATTAGCCTGGGATACAAATCAATTAAGTTATTCTTAAATTATTCGAATTTCCACTTAATAAATATTTGTTTGAATGTTCAGTAAAACTTGTTAATTAAGCAAATCATCTTAAGCCTTATAATACTTGAATGGTGAATAAGCTCGATTGAAGTTAGTTAGAAACATAAAAATATTAATTTATTGATATTAATATTTTTATATATTTCAGAATAAAAAGTATATTAAATTTATGATTAACTCATATAGTTATAAGAAAAAATTGAATTCGAGTACAAAAATATTGTTTTTAGTATAAATTAATATTCATATTTATATGTTCATAATGAACTATAGATTAGAAACGAAATTAAATATAACTAAGAAATAATTAATTAAATATCAAAGACATAAAATCCTACTTAAGAATGCCTTTTAATAGTTAAATAATTTATATATTTATTAGCAAGTACCTAATAAATTGTACGATTGTTTTTTAAACTACTTTAGTGTTATTTTTTATTTTTATTTTTTTTAAAGACGGCTTCACTTTTAGTTATGTAGATTTAATATATTTTTTATGTATACATTAGTATAATTTATTAAATAAAGCATAGGATATTGATTCTGTCCAATTAATTTGAATATTCAAATCTACTTATATTTGACATTAAATAATCTTTGTAACTCCTGATCCATTATCTATTTATATATATATATATATATATTTATTTATTTTCTTTTCCAAGATAGATAAAAATCCCAAGAACACTTTTTTTTTTAAAAATTCAGACTAAGTGGTTGATTCGTTAAATTGTAAAGTGGTTTGAATCGGTATCTGATGATAACAGATTAATGACTCACTCCAATTGGTCAAATAAATTGGTTGAACCTGCACCACGGAACACCCGACTACCCAAATTTTAATGGCAAATTCTTGGATGAGACGGTCTCATCATTTTTATTATGAGACAAATTTAATAAAATGATGTATTTTTTTATTGCAAATAATATCTCACCATTTTTATTGTGAAACGAATTTAATGAAATAATGTTTCTTTATTGCAGATGATGTATTTCTTTGTTGCAAATAATATAATTTTTAAAAATGAAATGATATATTTAACGTATTGAAATAATGTATTAAAGTCCGTCTCACAATAAAAAAATGTTGAGACCGTCTCTCAGGAGACCAACTCAATTTTAATTTGAGATGTTTTTGCTCCAAAACATTGAGCAATTTTTTTTTAAAAAAAACATTGTTCTTGAAAGAATAGTCAATATTGTTCTTGAAAGAATATTAGTCAATATTTACATGCAAAACAATTTAAAAATGGTCCAACTTGAACTAGTGACTCAATTAATTTAAACTCAAGGATTAAAAAAACACAATAATTTTCACTCAAGATGTTAGGACGAAGGCAAGAATTTATTCTTTAAATAATATTGTGTACAGACTATGACGTTGAAGTACAAATAAAAATTCAACCCTAGTTTTTATATGATAATATATAAAAAGGTAGGATTAACTTGGAGACCTTTCATTCAAATAAACAAACTATATGTATATGTCAAAAACTTGCGTTAGCTAGGCATGCCTAAACGGTTTAGACGGGTTTTATCCTACCCAAATGGGTTGACCCATCCCAAATAGGGTTTATTAATCCCAATTAGGGTATATTATATGGGTTTGAATTTTGGTTAATGGATAAAACCCGCCTAAATTGTTTAGGCCTGCCTAACCCAAGACCTTCCCTATGTATAAAGGTCTTTAAATAAGTCCATTCGCTCGGGTTGTAGTGGCTAAAGCACTTTGCCTGTGATTGAGAGGTCACATGTTCGAGCTCTCAGAGCATCTGGGTGTGTAAGTATGTGTGAGTTTAAGATTAATGTACATTTATTAAAAAATAATCTATAAATAAGAGATTTCCGAATATTAAAATGGAAGGGAAATGAATCCAAGGAGGAAAGAACAGACTGCAAAACTACCAACGACACCTTTTATCCTAGATTCTTTTTCTTCTTACACCCGCATCTCTTTTATCATTTCATGCATATATACAAATACCCACCCATCACTTCCTGATCAACCACAACATAAAACACTATATCTTCTTGCAATATCATTCAACAATGGAAAACCATGGCAATATCTATTATTTCCGACGGCCACCGCCATTGCCATTGGTGTGGCCGCCCAGGTCCTACTCTTGTAGCTTCTGCAGACGCCAGTTCAAGTCGGCTCAAGCTCTCGGCGGCCACATGAACGTCCACCGCCGCGATAGAGCCAGGCTCAAGCAATCTCCGCCGCCCCAAATCCAAGAGTCTTCTGCTGCATCTCATCAAATCATCTCTACTCATACCACTAGTCCTAGAAGAAGATGCGGCGGCAGCGAAGAATGTGATAAGGATGAAGATGATTTTGTGTGGAAGTGGAAGAGATATAAGCAGATGGAGGAGATAGATCTCGAACTTAGGTTAGGGAAGTAGGCCATTTTTTTTAAAAAAAAATTACCATTATGTATCCATGTTTTTTTTTCTTTGGTTTAATTAAGTAAGATTTCATAATTCGTCTTTTATTATAGTAGTAGATATTGTTTGCTGTAGTTTACTATTTTTTTTTTCCTTTGCGGGGATTGAATGCAGAATTTCAAACTCTTTTATTTTATAATTTTGTGATGATAAAGTAATATATATGCAATCTGCAGTCATGATACTTTTTTGAACTATAAATGATATTTTTAAATACTTTAATCATTGTTTTGAGAAATGTTATTTTTAAATAAAAAAAATGTACTTATGCATTTATTGAGTTTTTGTTACTAATCTTTTGTGTTGAACATATAATAAAATATGATTATAATGATATAAACTATATGAAGAATTAAATTGAGCAAATTATGTCATTTTAATTTTACATTATAACTTGTCACAAAAGTGCAAGAAGTGTAGGGGAAAAACTTAGCTACCCATTATTTCGACATAATTAACAACATCATATAATTGATTCGGCATAAATTAATTCATTTTTAACCAACTCATTCCCTCTATTAGATATATTGTATCGATTTTCTTGTTTTCAAGATATATAGATATTAATCTAGGATAGTTAGTTCTTGGTGAGGTGCAGAATAACTATAAGACATCCAATAAATTTAGAGAGGAACGCTTTTCAGTTAAAGAAAATGGTAAACAGCATGATTTAGCCAATTCACACAATCTGCTTTGGCAAACAAGAAAATTGATACAATATCTAATACCCCTCTATATATAACCTCACTCTATATACATTAGCATAATCAATGACGTGTACAAGTATAATCAAAGATAGTCTAAATGGGAAAGAATGATAAATTAATGGGTCATTATTATTATTATTATTATTATTTGCCATGGCAATCCAAAACATTTTTCTTGAACTAAAATAAGAATGAATGACTCGTATGTTTTGTACAATGTCAACGCCCTGAATTTGCAGCAACTGTAACCTAAATTCTTCAAATAAATGATTTATAATTTGACATTTGATCCATTCAAATTTCAAACAGTAATTAAGATAAATGCATTATGCACCTTAGAAGCATCCATCAACTACCCGATAATTAACTACAATTCTTATTTTATCACAATAAAAATCTTAAAATTGCAATAGAATTGCGATTTGCGACCAAAATTGTGATGTAATGTATTTTTTAAATTAGTGACGAAATATTCGTCGCTAAAGTTTGCGACGGCAATTCCATAGCCATCCAACCTGCAAATTTATGGCGTCAATATTTATCAACGGAATATTCCGTTACTAATAAATTTGTCTATATATTTATTAAAATATATAAAAATTGACAATTGATTGAGCGATAATACCCTCCAGCTTGGTGTGGGAGTTCTCGAGTTTAAAACCTTACGAATACAGCCACAAAACTTCAAGGTTGGACCACTTAAAAACTTGTTTGAAATTAAAAATCAATATTATTATTTTTAAAGAAAAAAATTAGTGATTTTGCGACGGAATTTTCCATCATATGCAACAGGCTCAATTCTCCGTCGCCAATTACTTAGCGATTAGCATTTTCCATCGTTAATTTGCGATTTTCTAGTAGTACTGTCAATCATTCATCCATTTTACAAATATTTTATTTGCAATAAATACAGTAGAAACTCTATAAATTCATACTCGATTAATTAATAAACTCTTTAAAATAATAATTTTTGTCGGTCCCGACTCGGGGATAGGGTGCTAAATCAATAATTCGCTAAAATTATTGGATAATACATTTTTTATAATTTCTATAGGTCCCATATAAAATATAAATTAATAATTTCATAAATGCGTACATATTACATGAATAATTTATGTACACTTCTTGAAAAATGACTCAATTGTCGTTTGTTTTTTGTTGAAATCAATTTCAACTTGAATCCCATCTCTAATTTTTCTTATCATTGTAAGAACTTCTGGTGTTGTCTTCTCATAACTCAGCAAGAAATTATTCAATGTGATTGCTGCTCTAATTGCCTCATTTCGTGAAGGAGGCTCCATGGTAGAACTTTCAGCATCTTCTTCATCTTCTTTATCAGTTCCAATAATGCTCTCAATAATTTCTTCATCAGTCCACAATTGTGCAGCTACATTTTCTAGTGGGTGGTTCAGGACATCTTCGACATCCATTGCATTGTGATAACCCAACTCTTTAATCAAATTCCCGAGTTCTTGGGTGCTTTCACCACCTACCTATTCATCAGAGTTCTCAAAAGCCATGTTACTGTTGATCGAAGTTTACAATGACGAAAGCAGTTTGCAATTGTATTTGCATGAACATCTATAGTCCATGCTGCAATTGCAAGATTAATTGCATCTAACACATTTATTTTTGCTGGATTTGGAACCCCCAATTCATAACCCTACAAAAGACTTCTATAAAATCGACGACGATAATGCATCTTAAAAGCTCGTATAATCCCAGCATCACAAGGTTGAATTTTTGAAGTTGTGTTTGGTGGCAAATAAAACAATTCAACACTCTGTAATCCTTCAATGGCTTTTGGATGAGCAGGACAATTATCCACAATCAAAAGAATTTTTCTTCCAACAATTTTTTTTATCAAGTTGGCGAACATATTCTTCAAATAAAGCCCCAGTCATCCAAGCGCGTTTGTTAGCACGGTACTCACAGTTCAAACTGCTCAAATTTACATTCTTGAAGCACCTTGATTTAGCATACTTCCCAATTATCCATAAAGGAACTTTCTCGGAGCCGTCCTCATTACAACAAATAACAACAGTTAGTCTTTCTTTGTCTTGTTTTTTCCCTTCAAGTTGCATTGTTGCAAGGGAATGGTCCGGTTGAAGTCTAAAAAATAGACCTGCTTAAGATTAAAACATGTTACATCACTAAAGTATAAAATAAAAAATAATAAAACAATATAAAACAAACCTGTTTCATCCATATAGAAGATGTCTTTCATTTCAAACTGATCAACCTTATCTCTTATGATTTTTAATTTATCCTCCATGCCCTCCATTTCAACAGATCCACTCTCTCCGAAACGTCGAAAATTCTTAATTCCATATCTTGCTTTAAACTTTCCAAGCCAACCTATGGAAAAAGTAAAATCTGGAGTATCTATAGGATACATATCTTTCATAAACTTTTTCGCCTTCTCGATGATCAGCTCACCAGTCATATTCACATGTTCTTGATATTGAATAATCCATTCATAGAGAGATTTCTCTAGATCAGGATACTTTGCCGATTTGTGTCGCTTAACATCACCTCTTTTGGGAGCAAGTGAGAGATAATCTGAAGAACGCTTGATTGTATTAGAGATTGTACCTTGACTCACGTGCAAACCATATTTACTAAGCACCCATTCTTGCAATTGCTTTTGAGTGAGACTTGAATTATCCTTGGCGTGCTTGCATAATGCTCTTCGAATCTCATCAGTCATTGTTGTTTTCTTTACACCTTTAAGATGGGGAGCCATTTGTGTATGATTTGTTTATGGTGATATACATATTTTATCTTGCATTTATATACATAATATTTTTTAATGTCCATAAATTGAGACATTGAACATTAAGAATATAATTATATGAGAGATTGAAGGACTCTTCCAAATTAGGTCCTCATTTGATGTACAAAAATTAAATAGAAGTTTGAAAGGTAAGTGAATTGAATATTTTATTATAAATTAATAAAATATTAATTAATGTATAAATTAATAATTATTAATTTATAGTTTAATTAATAACTCTTTTAATTAATAAATTCTTAAGTTCCCAAGAGTATTAATTTATAGAGTTTATACTGTATAGAATGATATTAAGTGATCTTTTGAAAAGAGTACAAAAAAAATGTCACATGAACTGACGTATAAAAGTTGAAAATATGTGGCTAATGTGTTGGACACAAAGAAGTTGCATTACGATTGATGATATATCACATGACGACTATCAATATATCAGAGTGTACACAAACATCCAGCATTCAACTGCACAAACCTATATATATATATATATATATATATATGCATGTTAAATGAATTATAAAATAATTTTAATTAGCATGCAGCAATTAATATTCTGTTCAAAATTGGTAGTGGATTTGCAGAATCCACTGTAAATGGGAGTTTGATGGAACATGCAGCAGGCTATTAATTAATTGATGGAGTATTATTCAGCCATATATAGCAGAAAATAATGTTTACCAACGTACCATTTTATGCCATCATATGTAGAAATCCAGGATTATGGGGTTCTCAATTTTCTACAAGGGTTCGTTAGAGAGACCATTATTTGGACCAATGATAGTTCTGGCTTTAACTAACATTTAATATATAATTAATACTCCAATTAGCTTAGATGGGTGGTCAGAAAATGTATATAAAACAAGGGATTTTGGGGTTGAGTCTATTTCAGACACCTCAATATTTCACATGCATTTAGGAATATTTAGGGAATTATTTACTTTGCACAATCACACATACAAAACTAATTTGTTTCTATCTATCTATATATACATATACATACACGTAGTAGATATGATATGACATTAAAAAAAAATAATCAATACTTTTCATGTATACTCAATCAACTAATACAATTTATATTACGTTTTTCGCTTAATATATAATTTTTTTTTCTATATATGTTACAACTAAAAAAATAATATAACATAAAAAAGATTCACTCGTTGAGGAATTTAAGGGTAATTTTGTTATTTTATTTTTTAACATAAATCAAAGGGTAATTTTAGATGCAGCCACAAAATCTCTCTTTACAGCCACTTCAATTAAAACAAATAAAATTATTTTGTATTATTACTATTTTATCCTCATATCCTCTAATTTATTCATTTTCTTAAACAAAACACAACCCCTTTAATTAAAATCATTTTTGGTTTCTTTTCATTTTTTCCATGGACAATCCAAAAACCACCACCGCCGAGACGACAAACACACGTATCGATACGGCTTAGAACAAAATTCAAAATCTACACGTTCAACTTTCAATATGAACTTGGATCATTATGTTGCACAAATAAGATAATGATTCTCTTAAGTAAAACATGGTTAAAATATTTAAATAAATTAAAAATAGATATATTTCAATTTTGAAAATCAAATATTTTTTTTATTTATAACAATATTTTCCATATCAGATTAGATATGAATATCCAGATTTTTATGAATACAATCTTTCCTTATTGGAGAGATTAAATATTCTTTTTCCTAATTAGATATAATGGATGTTTGCCAAGATAAAATACATAATCTTGAGATAAAATATCGTAAGTAGAGAGCTTAATGTAAAATTAATGCAAGATATTGCCTCTAAAATGAATAAAATCGTAATTAAAATGCAGGTTTTAAAATTATCATTCATTATATATAATTACTATATTACCCTTTAATTGCAAAATGAACAATCATAATTTTTTCTCATTTCTCATATATACTAACTACATTTCTCACTAAGATACTATTTTGCTAATCTAATACGTAATTAATTTTTGCAAAAATGCGCATGGTTGTATTATCCTATCACTTCACCATAGATTCAAGAGAGACATTCTAATTAAGTTAGCATCCATCGAAAGAGCTCAAAATCGACACAAAAACCCCAGAAAAAAACGAGCCGAAAGATTATGAAAAGTGCCAATCGATCTTTCATATGTGGCAAAAACTAGTGTTCGGCACGCCTAAACGGTTCAGACGGGTTTTATCAATACCCAAATGGGTTTACCCATCCCAAATAGATATTAGATGGGTTTGGGTTGGGTTAATGGATAAAACTCACTTAAACCGTTTAGGCGTGCCTAACCTGAGACCTTCCCTTCATATATATATATATATATATATATAAGTTAGATCATATGAGAATAGATGTTAATGTAAGAAATGAGAATAAATCTCAATCATTGATTGCACAAGATCTGCGGTCATGCTTTAATAATTTCCGCTTTCATTTTATCCTCCGCGAACTTCATTATTACATATCTAAGGGTATCATTGTCATTTAGCCTGATGGTATCTCCCTCAAATAATTTCCATTTTCATTTTATCCTCCGTGAACTTCATTATTACATATTCGGATCTGTAATTTCTTTTCTTTTCGATTTTTCATAAGATTTCGGTTGCCTTGTTGAGTCATCCAATACTCTAAAATTAAATTTAATTTTATTATTATTTAATTGAATTTTCTAATTTAATGATGTTTTAAATAGGTAAAATGAACTTAACATATTCTTCTGAAAAATTGGTTTTATTTTTATTTAATTTAATTTTTTCCATTTAATGAAGTATAGAGGAGATAAAATGAAGAGAACTGTTTCTAAAAATTTGATTTTTTTCTTTTAATGATGTATATAGAAGATAAAATGAAGAGAACTGAAATACTTTTTCCAAAAAATTGATTTTATTTTTATTTAATTTAATCTTTTCCATTTAATGAAGTATAGAGGAGATAAAATGAAGAGAACTGTTTTTAAAAATTTGATTTTTTTCATTTAATGATGTATATAGGAGATAAAATGAAGAGATTGAAATCATTTTTTCCGAAAAATTGATTTTATTTTTATTTAATTTATTTTATAATGAACAACAATTGAGATAAAATGAAGAATAACTAAGATATAATGAAGAACTGC